>JAAQRM010000084.1:0-160785 GCA_013396095.1 Fusarium sp. NRRL 52700
ATAATTTAAATAAGAGTTATTTTTTCTCTTATTAAAAGATATAACTATATTCCTTATTATAACTTAAAAAAATAACTAAGGTTATCTCTTTAAGGGAGGCTATTAAGACCTAATTTTATAAAGGTCTTATTATATAACTAAGGAATATATTATAATCCAGATAACTAATCAGGATAAGATATATACCAAAATAATAAGAAAATTCAGGGCTTTTAATTAGTATGCTTACCTAAGCAAAATATAAAGAATTAAGCAAGTTCCACATATTAAAGTTTTTTATAAAACTTTAAATATTTCCTACTAAGAAAATATAAGTCAGAAAGTTATATATACTAGGTCACGTAATAATTATATAATAAGGATTACGTATATTAGATTTTTACCCTTTAGTTAGATAATTTATAATATATCATAAGAAACCTTACTTTCCTATTTAAGCTTTATAAGCCTACTAAAGGCTAGTGCCTTCCAAATTAGGAATAAAGTATATTTTATTTTTTTCTAAATTTTAGTGGTTTTTGTAATAGTCTTTTTATTACTATTAAGGCTACCTTTCTTTAGGAATTATAATGCCTGCTTTTTGGGATATCTATATATATCTCAGGTCTTCCTACTTTAGGAACTCCTTTTTCTTTAGAGACTTATTAACTTTTCTATTACAAAATATATATCATTAAATTCAGAAAAATTCGCCTTATTTAATAGACCTACTTTTATCTTATAATTCTTACCCTATACCTTATTATTTAGCAGTTATAACCTTTTATCTACCTAATTCCTCCTCGACCTCTCTATCTATTACTACTATATATCCTAATACTTATAGTGAATTTATCAGCTATTTTATTCAAGCCTTAACATGTATTCAGTATAAAGCTTGCTCTGGGAGGTCTTTTTAAAGCGTGAGTTTTATGTATCTATCTGAAAGACATATCATAAGGATTGGGTATTAACTGCCATACTTTGAGCCTGCCATGAGACTCGGAGCTCTTATGCGCGTTTACGTAGACTTCTTTCTAGATTGAACCTCATCGTGGAGTAGCATACGGTTTACAACCATATAGAAACAGAACCGCCGTGAGGATCATAAAGGTGAACATTCAGACGATGACTTATATTCTACGACACAACAAGCAGTGACAAAGGAATCATTGGATAGATGCCGTCAGTTATCGGAAACGCTCGCAAAAATGAGCAATGTAGGCTACCATTGGAGTCAGTCATCTATAGTTCCACCAGAATCAACGCAATGAGCTTTAGTCACGACGTTACGTACCATCTAAGGATAGGATTTATAATGAACCAAAGCAAGACAAGAAAATCGGCAGACTTAGATCGTCAATTCCAGGTAGTGCTTTTTGAGTCTTAATCTGCAGTGAGAATCCGTAATACTTCGATGCTTTTGGAGTCCACATTCATGCCTTGCGGCCATGCAAGATATCAAAAAGACGAATCATAGTTTTCACAGAAGTCAGTTTAAGTGATTAGTCAGACAAGACTTAGCTGTAATCTATGCCGTGAACGGTTTGTTACCTCGGTGGCTTCCTAACTGAATGCAAAATTATCTGCAACGTTACTAGAGATGAGGTACAACGTCCATACAGAAGTATACCCTGGCCAAGAAAATGCATTATAGAAACAAAACAGGTCAAGCATAACTAATATTGCTTGGCAGCATTCCCGGAAACCATACTACTGGTATATAGACATAATGAACTATGGAGAGCATTTCTCCTAAAGAATGAGATCGCATCTAGATCTTGACACTAGCAGTGACCGCCTGACAGGCATGCTGGGCCTAAAATGGGTACCCTAAAATGTTAGTCTGCTAATCGTGGGTGGCTACTGGCCAGTAAACGGTTCGAGACATGGGGAACTTTAATCAAGACGCTGATTAGCTGGAAGAGAGTTTACGGCAACGCCGAAGCTCAGCCCTGATTTCGTCACACACATCAGAGAAAACAGTATAGAATGAATTTCTGAGACGAAGACGGAGTATAGAACAAAGATGTCTCATCCATGTGAAAACGTGCTGTGATGGAGTTGGAATGGCTACCTTGCTCAAGTGATCCCCGAACTGCTAGCCTCAAATACACCGCTTTACTTTGACAATATCGAATTTTTTGTTATCAAAGTACTTACAAAAAGCAAGAAAAGAGAACAGAGCAAGCAGAGTTATTCAATAGCACCTCGAATAGGTGGTTTTGTATGCCGATCTTGACCCTGTGCCTGGTCCTTGTTGATCGGCAACAGCCGTTGAGGTTACCACGAGGAAACATTGCCTCGGGTCGTTTCAATGCCAAGGTTCCACGTGGATGTCACGCTCTGCATAGCCACACCTTAGTTGCTTGCATACCGTCATAATTTCCTTGATTCTATTTGGCGCCACGAAGTTTATCGGCATGCTATCGTGGCTGGTTTTGTACTAGTCTACGGAGTTTTGTGGGCGGCACGATCGCTGGTCTCACTTTAATCACACTTGATTACCTTGTTACGGTTATGGCTTACTTTTAATTTATGATCTAGGAATCTTCCGTAGATGAATGAGATCAAATGTAACATACCAGTTTGTTGTCCTGCCAAGACATGAGACGGAACCAGAGATATGTCACGCTTGTGATATTGCATGCAGACTGAGATATTGAGAGTCTATTTAGAATAGTTTCTTGGTTGCCTAGGTGCCGGAAGAAGTGAAGTCATGGAACATGCCTTAGTAGACCACGCGAGCAGAATAGATCGAAGAAAATCTCGATCGTGACACTCGATCAAAAACATAGTGAAATGAGTATAAAGATTCCATTGATCTCTCCCAAGAAAAGAACGTCCCAAACCAACAAGTCACAAACACTCAGCAATACCTACTCAGCACACTCTTTCTTTCCAATCTATAAAAAGCTTTTTCCTCATCATGGCTGTGACCTTCACGGCAAGCTTGCTGCTCTTGTCTGCAGGCAAGGCTCTTGTCTCTAGCGGTATCTCCTGGGCTATCTCAGAGACAGGTAGCTGGGGCAGCTGGTAGATTTCTTGACCACTTGACTTCGGATCCCAATGCCGAAGTCACAAGAGCCGACATCTACGGAGTTGTGCGAGAGATGCAACTCATCCAGTCATCTCTAGATGATCTTACCGATACCCTCTCCAACGGTATCATATCTATACGTCTAGATACCTTGAACCAGCCAATGGCTCAGATTCAAGCTCACTACAAGACTGTCGCGGATATCCTAGATACCGCTTATGATATTGCTCAGAGAAACCTCACAGAGTCAGAGCATGAGCGTCAAATGGATCGTCTGCAACAGCGGCTCGATAACAGACTCCAGTCATGCGCCGATAACATCCCTGGATGGCTCACCCAGATTCATAACTTTTTGAACGCCAATGGTGAGAGAGCTTTTATGCGACAGCTCTCTCAGCAAGCCTGGAACGAGTCTCCTGACCTGGTGGCCTACTATAGTAGGTCAAAGACAGTTGTAAGTAGAAGAAGCTCAGAACGATGGACTTTAGCTAACATGCATAAAGGTGCTTGACTATTGGATCACCGTTTCTAAGGGTATCGATCTGCTTCAAATTGCCCATGGAGCACAGGGTGTCCGATTCGACGAAGGACAACGGGCCATCGATCGACACGTCCGCCAAATGCTTGACCAGGAACGTAACTTTGTCCGTTTCATCGGAAATGAGACCATCAGACTTGCTGAGACCATCTTGCTCGACCCGGCCAGCCCTCACCCGTTCTTTTGGGAGACTAACCAGGATACCTATGCCGCTGCTGAGGATGTCGGTGCTACCCAAACGCGCATCAGTGTCAACACACGCGACCCCGTTGAGTGGCGAATGGACCCCTGGCCCCCTATCAACATCGAGACGTTTGACCCTCTTCGAGGTTACCCTGTCGCTCTCAACCAAGTTGGACAGCGAGGTATTATGTGCCCCGGAGGACGACATGGTTTGGCTCTCGAACCTTTCGCACGACCTACTTGCACTTGGTCCATCAAGCCACGAGAGCCTGGAAACAACCGCTGCTCGTTCAAGTTCATCAGTGGTCTTGTTAGACAAGCTAATAATGGCTACTATATGATTACCCGACCGTCTGCTGGCGTCCCCGGAAGGATTATGTCCCTTCTCACTCGTTTGCACCGCGAGGATGGAAGTCATTTCTTCTACGTCAAGCCTCAAGGGCTTGCTGCCACCTCTTAGGGAGCCGAAGGTTTCGCGTTAAAGTCGTAGTGGATATCGTGCTTATACATTGGTTATTGTCGTGGAAACCCTCTATTTCTTTCCAAATTATACTTATACTAGTCTCCTATAATTGTGTTAATACATAGTGTTATTCGGATATAAAATATACACAGACAGACCTTCCAATCCTGAATACGGAAGATGCTGAAAACCTGGGATGAAACGTCTAAGGGTCAAAGGCGACCTCGGCTGTAGGTCAGCATGAGCAAACTTTGAACAAAACTGGCACTTTCCCACAGTCTCTATCTTGTCTCTGTAGGGTCGAACCCAACAGGGGTCACAATTTCAGTTCAGCGAAGAACGTAAATCTACGCAGTTTGTGTCGGATTCGGTGGGTAAACGATTCATGACATCTGTCTTTGATTAAACTAACCTTCTAGATATCATATTTGCCGAAGACAACCCATAATATTGCCTTCACTTCTCAAAGTCTACCAACAGCAGTTCAACTTCACGCCTATATCATCTGAAAAGCTTCTCGAATTGTTGATACCCTCTTTTCTCTCAATTGATACTCAAGGACGTGTTATACGTCTTGAGTCATTCTACAAAACCCTCTTCCCTGGCCTGAGGCTGGGGTTCTTGGTGGCCAACTCAGTGTTTACGGAGAGGTTGCTGCAGGTCACTGAAGTTGAGACTCAAGACCCAGCTGGGCTGAGTTAAGCATTGACGTTGGCGCTGTTCCAAAACTGGGGTAGTGATGGATAGATAACATGGCTTCAAGGCCTCCAGGTTCAGTATAGAGCCAGAAGAGATTGGCAATACCGCAATAGATATGCCCTTTATCGAGCCAAATATCTTGCATCTTCACTTGGCTATGTTGCCTTCGATCATGCAACACCAGAGGTGGAGATCAGCTGGGATCTCCTCCATTGCAATAAGGGATTCGTAGCTATGACCTATACTCCATAATGAACATATGGAACCCATTGTGGCAATCTAGCGATATCTTCATCATCAACTTCATCATCCAATGCTTCAATATCACGGGGATCCAACGCCTTTCCTCTTTCATCCCGCAGAATGGGCATTGCCTTCCTCTTACGGCCACGAGCCGTAGTCTGTTCTTTTAACCATTGGTCTCGCAGCTCCAGTGTCGCTTTGTGTAAGCCTCGACATACCGACTCATCTGCCGAGTCACCTCGTTGAATAGCTTCGTAAGTGATTCTTGCCATATGAACGCTGATATCATCACCAACTTCCCAAAGAGTACCAATGACATGTCGAAATCCAGATAGCTGAAAGGCACTGATGAGATGTATGCTTTCATCCAGGTACTTCTCGTGGGCAATTTGTCCTGTGCCGCATGCCGAGAGGTATGCAAGGAATAGTGAGTATTGCTGGATATTGGTTTCAAGGAGTCTCGAAACGGTGAGAGGTTCATCCTCTAACAGGAGGCTGCTTTGAGAAGGGTCACGGAGATTGGTGGCACCGTGACCAGCGAAATGGAAGACCTTACACCCTGGAAGCTGCGAAACAATGTCTTCTTTGAGGGACTTTGGTTGAACTACCTCAAACCTCTTGGACTCGCAGATTGGGCGTAACTGAGCTATTTCTTTGCTAGCTGATGGGAGTCTACTATACCCCGGTGTTCGCCCCATGGATACAAGCACGGCCCGCTCGTTCCCCGAGGGAATCAGGTCTAGACCTGGACGACTTCGAGTCCGAATAATGGCTCTAATAGACGAGCTATATGATGACATGGCTCTGTCGATCACGGTCTCTTGAGATCCTTCGTAATGTCGGCCAGCTGCATGGAGAGGGTATATGCTCAGTAGACCTGTTGGGATCCACCAAATCCGTGGCAGACGCTCTTCAGGAGAAAACTCATTGATGCCGAGTGCACGAAGGACAGGTTTGGCAATAGTTTGCCACAGCCACTCCAGTATCTTTGGACTTGAAGTGTGGGCTTGTTGGGTATTGGACCTTATATCGAGGATCGTAAGCTGAGGCAAAGGAATGCTGTGAATCTGGTTGCGCTCCACGATAATTGCGTCACGACGGAATTCGCTGGTATTGATAACAATAATCGGTCCAGGAATTGCAGCTTTCTTGATGCTGGATTCACTCGGCCCAGAGAGGAAGTCTTCAAACCCGGGCTTTCTGTGGATCTCCTCAAGTAGTTCGTGAAGCTCGTCCAGGTCATGGTTCATTCCGATGTGCCCGCCTGATGATGAAGGCCTCCGGATGTCACCAGTAGAATTAACGACAGCTCCAGAAGAACTGATTTGACCTTGCAATTGGTTTAGACGCTCCGCGAGTTCGGGATGTTCGGTACGAAGATCGAGGCTTTCCATCCGTGATTCTTCAACGGACGCTGCCATCATTCCCCGTCCTTGTTCGAGAAATCGCAATGCAGCAAGTGCTCCTCTGTTCGCTGACAGTGCTACAGCCGCTGCATTTGATGATAAGCCATAAACCTGGACAAGTGCATCTTGTTTATCAGCATTGCTAGTAGTCTGTGGAATGAGATTAGGAACAAGATCCATCGCAGTCTTGACAGCTTCATAAGCCTTATCCCAGTCAGGTACCGCCGCGTAGTACTGCACAAGCTCTTTTCCTGCACGAATGCGAGTATCATCGTAAGTGCCAGCGCTGTATAAGGCAGACTCTAAGTGTTCAATGGCGGCATCGAGATATTCTCTCTCTTTCGTCCCCCAGAGCAAATCGCCATATCGGCCACCTTGGTTGACAAGCCTATTAGCACGCTCCGGGTGGCTTTTTTCCGTGACACTCAGTGCTTCTTGCCCATAACGGATAGCTTCGTGTAAGTGGCTCGACAAACCAGTCTTTTTGGACATGTCACTCAACTGCACTGCCAGGGTGTTGAGACAAGCCGCTCTGTTGGCGTGATCCTCTGGTGTCAGGTCGGCAGCCTGCCGTCCAAGGCTCAGCGCCTCTTCAAGGTCCTCCAACTTCTGCGTCAGCTTATACTTTGTAGCGAGAAGGCCTGCAAGATTGTGAAGTGTAGTAAATATGTCGGGGTGATTCTTATGGACGGCCTCTACAGCCATTCTCTGCACACTGATTGCTTCCTCGAGAACTTCTGGGTTATCTGTTCTGAAGTATTCGTGCTTCAATATGATCGCTAGGTTGGAAAGGGTCTTCGACTTGCTGTCGTCTTCGGGACTCAGTTCACAAGCCTTTCGTCCGACTTGTATCGCTTGTTTCAAATCAGCCACGGTTCCGATCCTTCTATATCTTCGACTGAGCTGAATGCCATAATTGCTGAGACATTTGTTTCTGTCTAGGTACACCTCTTCATCTACAACGCGGCCACAAACAATTTCGAATATGCGAATGGACTCTTCAAGATCGCTGATGGTTCCCGTCCTGAGGTATCGGTCACCAAGGAAATTAGCATAATTACTCAGCAGTGTCATGCGCTCCAGACTATTCTCTTCAGTGACTTCAATGGCCTGTTCCACAATCTCAATGGCATCGTTTAGATCGTGTTGGTCCCCATGTGCATCGTATCTTTCGCTTAGAGCTAATGAAAGGTTACCGAGTCTATCGAGAAGCTGGGGCTCGTTTTCATCCGTCTGCGCTATGACATCACGACATATTTGAATAGCTTCGTCGATGTCTTCCTTGCTACTGAGGATTTGGTGCCGGGCTGTAAGAGGAGCAGCCAGGTTGGCTAGAAAAAAAACACGCTTCGGATTGCTGATTGGTGTTATCTCCACAGCTTCTCGCTGGACTGCAATGTTTTCTTCGATAAGTCCTAGCTCTCGCGTCTGCATGAACAGCAATCCTAGCTTTGTAGACAACTGGTCAAGAATTGTTCCTCGGTGTGGATAAGTTTCTGGAAGAGCTGCGATCGCGTTCCGGGAGGCGTTGATGGCGTCTTGAAGTCCTTGAACATTCTGCGGATCACTTCTTGGGTATTTCTCGTGCCAGTAGACAGAGAGATTGATCAGGCGTGAAGTTCGGTTTGCGTGATTCTCTGGCGTGAGATCAATCGCCTTGGTTGCCATGCTGATAGCTTTGTCGAGGTCGGCCATCAATCCGACTCTTCTGTATCGAGTGAAGTATCGATGGGCGACTTTGAACATCTGATCTGGGAAGTCATGACGGCAATCAGACATGGCCTCGAGGATTGCCTCCTCTATCGCGATTTCTTCAGGATCTGACATCATAGTCGATAAGGCAGAGGAGTCTGTGGCTACAACTTTCTGTTTATACAGGTAGCGAGCAAGATAGAAGCGAATAATTAGGTAGCAGGATTGTGAAGAGAACCCAGGAAGTTGAATTTGCGTTTATCAATTGCATGCTTACTACCCCGCTCGATTGAATGTAAGGCGAAATCAGGCTGAGGCGACATGTTACGTGTGTAGGGTCGCCTCTTTGGGGCTGGAGCCTATGGGCAGCCAGATCACCTCTTTCAGCCCATATTGAGCGTCGTTCACTTCCTGGCGCGGCGATTTGCAGAGGTGAATTATAGAGCAAACGGGGTCTTATGAAGGACTTCGATGGTCAAATGACGGCCGATTCTCTCTGTTACGGTACTCACACATGCACAACTTCATGTTGGCTTCGCCGTATCACAAATATTTGTTCTTTCATTTTGAGGAAACCCCAAAATTGGGCACGGACAACAAAGACTACAGGAACATACTGAGAGACAGCCACAGCTGCTTGGCCGTCGCCAACTCGGGCTCGTCACGATGATGAGACGTTCAAGGGGAAATTGGTTTGGAGCGTGTCTAAAGGACCAATTGCAGACGATCTACCGAACTGGAGAGACATATGAATCTGTGGTTATCCGTGAGCCTTATGGAAATCTGGGAGAAAGTTAGCAAACGAGAACTTGAAGCAGTGAGACATGCAGCGAACCTGATCGTGGTGTTGCTGGAAGTGCTTATCTTCAGCGCACAGCTATGGACGTTTACTGGCCGGGACGTGAATCTTCCTCTATATAGTTAGCGGCGGATGAGACTCGGGCTCTTCGCAATGAAACACTCAACTTCGGAGAGCCCGGCATGTTATGCAGGACTTCGTCATTCCACGGCCTTGAATTTGTAGCCTACGTTACACTGTAATGCAATTCCCAGGTATTTGAAATAATCATCTCCCTTGTCTGAGGCGGTCTTATTCCGCTTCATGGTTGCAGTGTGACATAGATGGCTTTGATGGAATGTCATCGCATGTTTGTTCAGCCCGCAACGCAACCATCAATTATTACCGCGTATCACCGCAGCCCTAGCCTAGCCTACCCCGCCATACCCTGAAATTCTTCGAAATACAATGCTGCCCCCGTCACTATTTTCAGTGCTGTATACGATAATTCTTGACTTGGCCATATCCATCCACAGTCTTATTCTTCAACTCGGCTCTCGTCTTTCTTGTGTTTTAAAACAGTAAAAATCATTCAATAAATTTAATAATAGTAGTCGCGAAGTTCAATGAGATGTTCCTAGCCTAATCTTGTTAGGTCGATGTTTCTAACGATAGCTCAACTATGAGGCAACTTAGTGAAGCATCGAGAAAAGAAGGACGGTTTGGTGTCGCCATCACCAGGCCAATTCCTTATCAATTTGGATGCATGTCAGATGCGGATGTTACTAAGAGCCAGGGTCATGGGCCAGCGGATATTTTTGGCCGTCACTGTTACCCCAAGGGGCAAGCCACTACATCTGCTGAACCTTGGTACGGCACTTGCGGCTCACCGTACAGACGGCTCGAAGCGGAACACAGCGCTTTAATACTACTTCGCATGAGCACAGTCGATACACCAGAGCCATATGTTGCAATTCACTTCCTCTAATTCCGCACCATCCATGATGATGCGGCATAAGCAGCCATGCTGTATCTTCAATGACTCTCATCCGAAAGGCGGTTACTACGGCATCAGCCCTCAAGGGCACAGTATCCTCGACTATGAGGTCCGAATATAAATATGTCTGCTTGATCTCCCGGAAATAATAGAACAACACATCATTCACAACAATCTTCTTACTCAATACATTTGCTATAATCAATACTTCACTTTACTATCCAAACCAGGAATCCACTGCATCATCCACTATGCCTCAGATCAAAGTTGGTGACTACCTCTTCCGCCGTCTTCATGAGCTCGGCATCCGCTCAGTCTTTGGCGTTCCAGGAGACTACGAACTCGCCCTCCTGGATCTCGTCACCGACAACGACCTCGCCTGGAAGGGTAACCCCAATGAACTCATCTCTTCGTACGCCGCAGACGGCTACGCGCGTGTCCGTGGCGCGGGAGCCTTTGTCACCACCTTCGGTCCTGGTGAGCTGTCCGCGTATTGCGGTATGGCAGGTCACTACGCGGAATTTGTTCCTGTTGTGCATATCGTTGGCTACCCAACTGTCGATGCTGTTCGCAACAAGAGGATCATGCATCACAGTCTTGGCAACGGCAAGTTCGACATGTATGAGAACATGGCTAAGAACATCACCGCTGCAACTGTTGTGATCAACTATGCACCTACTGCGGCCCGAGAGATCGACGAAACGCTTACTACTATGATGCGTGAGAGCCGGCCCGTCTATATCGGACTCAGCGTCGATATTGCATACGAAATGATCGATGCTGATGGTCTCAACGTTCCGATTCCTACCGGACTGCAGCCAAACGACCCAGCTCAGGAGGAGAGCGTTGTTAAAGAGATCAGAAAGTTGATGGAGAAGTCGAACAACCCCGCTATCATTCTTGATGGAGGTAAGTCCTAAGGCCCCAGTCGCACAAGTAACATACTAACTATCTGTAGGTGCTGTGCGCAACGGTGTGCTCGAAGAATCGCAAGAGCTGATCAAGTTGACCAACCTCCCCACCTTTACTACTGCGATGGGCAAGGGAGGTCTTCATGAAGCCATTCCCCAGTTTGCAGGTGTCCACTCCGGTGCTGGCACTCTGCCTGCCGTGAAGGAGGCACTTGAATCCATTGACACAGTCATTTGGATCGGCAACTATCCATCTGACTTCAACACGGGCGAGTTTACGACGGTCGTAAACAAGGACGCCATTGTCATTGACCTCCAACGTTTCGCGGTTTCGATTAGCAAGACCCAGTACCCTGTCTCAATGAAGCATGTGAGTATAGCTTACAGTCGCCTTTAGTAAAGCCAGCTGACCCTCTCAGGTTCTGCAACGCCTCGTCGATTCTCTTCGTTCGAACCCAATTTCCATCGTTTCACGACACGTCACTTGGGATCCATATCCAAAGTTCAACTTTCAGGCTAGCGACGACCTGAAGCAAGACTTTCTTTGGGGTGTAGGTGACTCCGAATCATTTTCAAGTGAAGGCTGATACTGACGGACACAGGCACTCAGCTCATTCTTCCGCCCTGGGGATGTGATCATTGGTGAGACCGGTACCTCCGCTTTCGGCCTGTGCGACACCAAACTTCCCAGCGGAGTGATGATGTTCAACCAAACCGTATATGGTAGTATTGGGTATGCTACTGGTGCCATTGTCGGAGTTGGTCAGGCTATCAAGGAAAGCGAAGAGAAGTGGAAACGGCCTATCCTCGTGACTGGAGAGGGCTCCATGCACCTCACTATTCAAGCACTGGCAGATATGCTGCGATGGGACCTCAAGCCAATCATGTAAGTATCATCCTCTCAGCTTCAACGACGTCTTTAGCGTTTGCTGACATGATCCAGATTCGTGCTCAACAATGGCGGATACACAGTCGAGCGTCTCATCCACGGCAAGGAAGCTTTCTACAATGAGGTCCCAATTCTGGACTATTCCGTGCTCGGCAAGGCTTTCGGACCAGCATTCGAGTCCAAGTACCACGGCCCTATCAAGACTTGCGGAGAGCTATCGTCACTCCTTGAAGACCCCAGCTTTGGCACTGTAGGCTGCCTTGAGGTAAGACCACACCATATTTCGCCTTGATCGAGAGACATTTCTGATAGAATATAGTTGGTTGAACTCGTCTTGCCTCCTCTCGACGCACCCTCTGCTGTCATCAAGACTGGTGCCGCTATTGATGAATTCAATAAAGCCAAGGCTAAGCAGGGGTCCAGCGGTATTCAGGGTGCTTGAGTTAGAACTTATCGCGGTATCAGTGCTCAAGATGGAAATGATATTGAACTTCAAATCTCCTGTTCTGGTCAATAGTCTAGTGCAGTCAATGTTCAATACATACCTTACTTGAAAGCCTTGACCCTAATGAATTTGAAGTGACGTCATCAGCTCTTTAGGCGCGCCCTGCAATTGACCTCATCTCCATTTTGAACTCCACCATCGATATACAAAACTCCAAGAAGACGGCTGCTCTGCTGCATCTGAAGACCACAAGTGAACGTACTGCCTAATTACCAATACATTAGGGGTAACTCTCAGGTGCGCGATCATGTCACTAATGGCCAACGATCCTGGTGAGCTCTCGCTCAGCAAGCTCCTCTCAACTATCACCCATACAATCCATCCAACCACCTACGTCTTTGCCACATTCATCAACACCTCCAATCTACCACCCCTCTTGGAAACTCAAATGATCTTCAAGGAGTCTGAAGGAATCACTGTGATTACTACCAAAGACTACGCCGAGTCACACGCGATCGACTACTTCTTCCCCTGCAAAATGATCAGTCTCAACGTTACCTCAAGCTTGGAAGCTGTCGGATTCATGGCAGTTATCGCGACGAGATTAGCGGCTCAGGGCATTGGGTGTAATCCTGTCAGTGGGTTCTATCATGATCATATCTTTGTTCCTCTTGGTCGGGAGAAGGACTCGTCAGAAGTGTTGGTACGATTGGCAGCGGAGAAGAGAGAAGAGACTGAGGAAGTCTAACAAGGGCCATTGGGGAAATATTATTAGTTTTGATGGATCTCAGTTTGTAAGAATAGCATGATGAGAGTCATCAGTTTCCGGTGATAGACTCTCAGTAGCCAGAACTAAACTACAGAGAAATCAATCAAAGAGCCACTTGATGCCTTCCACAAGATCCACAGCTGCCTTCTTCCCTTGACTCAGATGCGCGAAGGCACCCCAGAAGATATGGGGCATCCCAGGATAGACATCCAAACGCGTCTTAATCCCATTATCCTCGCGCAACACCTGTTCGTAGATCAAAGCCTCGTCCCGAAGTACATCCATTCCACAAACTTGGAAATATGTCCTAGGTAAGTCGTGGTGACCCGTTGGCCAGATAAATGGTACAAAGAGCGGCGAAGACGTGTCCCCAGCTGCTGAGTCGTGAAAGATCTTGTCCAAGGCCGGGGTGAGAATAGGATCGTCCATACACTCAGCTTGAGTCCGAGATATATAAACGTCCTTGTACTTCCCGGGCAGTACATCCTTCTTCTCAGGTGGCAGTATCATTGGAGCGAGCAGAAAGATGCCAGTTATCACTGGAGTCAGCTTCTCATCTCGGGCCAGATGGCTGGCTATTGCAGCCATGTTTCCTCCAGCTGATGAACCACCGATGACAAACCCCTTCGACAGCGAGACCTTTAGTTCGGACTCTGCATTTGCTGCAATCCATTTCAAGCCGTCCCAGACATCGTTTATGCCAGCTGGAAATGGATCTTCAGGCCCTTGCCGATATGAAGGCGCCAGACAAACGACACCTAACTTTTGTACTATATCACGACAAGAGCGCTGAGCATCTTCCGGAGAACCGATGGTCCACCCACCACCATGGATATAAACAACTAATGGCGGAGGTGACTCAGACCTTTCTGCTGGCTCGTAAACATGGGCACGTAACTTGTGGCCATCTCTTGCCGTGTAATAGGTATCGCGCTCAGCAACACCACTCTCTGGATCGGGCAGATTATGCCGGCTTTTCATATACCATCTCAAACTCGCGATTGCTTTCGATGAATCAGAAGTGTCAATCTGGGGAATCGTTATCGTCTTAAGGTACTGGACCAGGTTAGTCGAGGTCAGTCATGTGGACGCTGGAGACTTACGCCGTCCAGCTCTGGATCAATAGCTGCGAGTTGCAATCGTTCCTCTCTTGAAAGCGCCATCTTGGTTTTTGCGAGCGTGACTACAATGTCGAGGATTATCTAGAGTGTGTATGAGAGAAAGTTGAATGTCCCATTAAATAAGTTAGCCAAAAGCAGTGCCCCAGCCCGGAGTTAACGGTCTTATGGTATGTGGAGGTGAACAATGGCTCAATGTAAGTTCATTTTGGGCTTACTACGACACTCAGAATTCTCACGTCGGTATTAACATTCGGACATAACGATTATACCCCTCGATATTTCTACGTGTCACCTTGCTTATTCTCCCCAAGATACCAACACCGACCTTCAAGGCAGTCTAGAATTGCTCATAGCTAGCTCACATAACAATAAGTACCAATACCCTTCATCCGATTAGGTTGACATCGTCCTTGGCTTCCGGCCTCTTTTCCGAGAAAGCCTTAGACTCTTCCTTTCGCTGACTATCACCCAGTGAAACACGTCTTCTAGCATCGATATACACCATGTACTCCTCATACGTATGCGGCAAGACCTTAAGGTTCTTGGGCACAGAGAAAGTATAGTTGAACTGACCAGTTGGCTTTGCAACGCCATGCTCAACATCACGGACCTTGCTGTCGACCCGAACATGCACGCGAGTCATGGGATTTTCAGGGTCTGGGAAGCCAGGCTCAGTGCCGTCTTCCTCCAACAGGGGAGGATCAGTGTATGCCACAGTAGCGGTCAGGTACAAAACACTACCGACGGGGACGGGATTTCGGAACGTGCAAGGATCTGCGCTGATGAAAGTCGGTCGGGCATGAGCAAAACTGGCCGCGCAGCAGAAGGCAAGCTCAAAGGTCTGTTTCAAATGGAAACCACCAAAGATCATGGTCTGATGGCGATTTCTATACTGAGGTTGCATGATCGCAGCTGTTGATAGTTGAGTCTTGGACATGGCGACGACGTTGGATGGTTGACGAAGATCATTGTTGGGATCATGGTAAGCAAGTTGCCGCAACCAAATCTGATGAATCAGAGCGGATTCTGCATCATTGGGTTCAGTTTGAAGTAGAGAAGCCTTGGAGTTCTCCTTCTTGGACAGCGACTTTGCCTCGCCAGCTTTGAAGATCTTCTCTTCCTCTGCATTTGTGGGGACCAGCTTGGGAATGTTGACAGGCTTTCTTGTGTTGGGATCCAGGGCGACCATGGTGAATGTGCATGTCAGTAGGACATCCTCTGGCTTGCTAGGTTCGCCTTCTTCTCTGGCCTTGGCGACTTTGCAGGTGATCTCAACACTACTCCTGCCAGAGGCATAAGTGACCTGGCCACTGTATTCGAGATCGCAAATTTCGGTGAGTGGATGGGCTATTGTGATACGGTCCAGAGCAGCGGTCACTGTAGTAACTCCAGGACCGGTATGTTTGTAGACGATGATTCCAGAGAGGGCATCGAGATCCATGAATAATGTTCCAAGTCTGTCATTTTTGTTAGTTCAATTCGCGAAAGCATTCCAATCGATGTGCTTACCGTATGTGACCTGAAGAGTTGACATAAGTATCTGACAGCCATGGGTCTTTCTTGAGAGGAAGCACGACGCGATGATAGCTGTCGCTCATCTTCTTGGGTGTCATGTCGCGTTCCTTGGGATAGTCATCGGACTTGTGAGCCGGCAAACCCTTTTGCTGACGCTCGAACGCCTCTATCCACGGCATGGGTTGCCTCTTGTCCTCCAGGCCCTGAAATACGCCATCTGTTTTCCTTGGTGTTGTTGTATGGAAGCTGCTGGCATTGTGACGCGCCAATGCAGGGTTAACTGATCGTAGTACGTGCGCCCTACGCAGCGAAGCAACAATGCTTCTTGCCTCTCGACTTCTGGACATCATGGTGAGTTGTGAAGATGAAGTTCGATTTGTTGATGGTCGTGTGACGCAATGTTCAAGTTTCGCTGGCGGATCTGATCTAGCGAACCGTAGACACCCGATAAGTCAGCGAGACGCTAAGATAAGACTCTGGCGGACTTTGATAACCGAGCTTGTGAGGCTTTAGCGGATGAAACCGGCTTCATGGAAATGAATCTGCGGTGCAATAATTCCAGTAAAACTTCTGCAGAAGGCTATCGAATATTGTGATCCCGATTGCCAGTAAAACTGGATGTTCCTGCATACAATTGTATGGGTCCGGTAGTGGAACCGACACCTGATCGGTCAGCCAGCCAACGAAAAACATTGACTTATGCATTTGGACATGGCAATACCCTTGCTTGTTGTGACAACTATGTGATCTGCATGGTACATTCTAACATCCCGCGACAGCAATGAATGTCATATACCTCAATATATCAATGATGCGATGAGATAGAGGGTGGCAAGACATTCATTGTTCGTGATTTTGGTACTAAAAGAAAGCAAGCTCAAACAAAGAAGACCATCAATTAACTATCGTACAAGAGCTTCAGCGATGTCTATCCAAGCATCACTATCTCAAAACTGCGATCAAAACTCTAGCCTTGAGACACTGTCCCACTTCTCGTCAGAGTCAGCAAGAGCCTTGGCCGCCATATGAGCATATTGGAGCGCATCCGTGCCCAGGATGATTCTCAATGGAGGTTCCTCCACATTCGAAAGGTGAATAATAGCTCTAGCTATCTCAGAAGGCTCCGTCCACGTTGAGTGTCCCTTTACAACCTGAATCATCTGTCCGACAGTTTGCTCATAAGGCTCGCTAATCTTGGCCGTCTCAGTCGCAATGGTGGCCCAGTCAGTCTTGATGCCACCAGGCTCAGCAACAGTGACCTTGATACCGAAGGGGGCCACTTCCTGTGCTAGAACAGTTGAAAATCCTCCAACGGCCCATTTGGCACTCTGGTAAGCTGCTGCTCCGGGTGTACCGACACGGCCTCCAACACTTGAGACCTGAATAATGTGGCCGGACTTTTGTTTGCGCATGATAGGTACGATGGCTTTTGTAACATTGACGACTCCGAAAAGGTTGACGTCAACCTGCTCGCGGAAGCCTTTGATGTCTGCATCTTCGATTGATGCCATGTCTGCGTAGCCGGCGTTGTTGACAACTACGTCGATGCGGCCAAACTTGTCGAGAGCTTCTTTAGCTGCCTTGTTGGCTTGGTCGAAATCTGTTACATCAAGGGCAGTTGCGAGGATCTTGTCGGATCCATACTTGGCGACAATGTCGACGAGCTGAGATGGGTTGCGAGCAGTTGCGACGACGACATCGCCTGACTCGAGGATCTTTTCGACCAAGGCGCGGCCAACTCCTCGAGAAGAACCAGTGATGAACCAGACTCGGGCCATATCGAAAGAAAAGTAATATGTAAGTGGTAAAGGGTGATTGCAGTTGTGTAGTTTTCAGAGAAACTTGATGAGACATCAATAGTTAGAAGCCCTTGTTAGCGGGAAGGGAGACAGTTTAAGTAAGATTCATCTTCCGCTCAGTTCGTTGTTCTCTACATTTCAAGCTGCGGAGTTCGATATGAAGCTATGGCACGCCATTCTTACTCAGCCCCATATCAGCATTAGGTGGTCCAGTAGAGAACGTGGGTTTACAAGAAGCATTGACGAAATCGGGAAGTGATCAACTTTATTGTATGCACGTTGTGATCCACTCCGGGCAATTGCCGCCTATCTCCGGGGGTTGGCGTGCACCTCTGAAAGCTGCTGCGCGGTGACGGGCGTAACTTTGGTGGGAGATAAGCGGCGTTTAGTATTTCCAGCGTTACACTGCATGAAAAACTCCACAAGCCTGGCTTATGGCTGGCGACCGAATGCCGTAGGGTAATACGGATTAAAAGGCGAAGCTGACCCTCTACTTCGCCGTCCAAGTTGCCGAGAAAGGAGATCAAAATTCAGATAAAAAATTAATGCGTCGGCTTGTTTAGTGAAATATGATTACCTCTTTACTCCCAATCTCCCGCGATTATTTATGATGTAAATGTTTAGTTGTTTCCTGTCTGTGATTGTTCACCGCCCAAGATATGATTGTCCCGCGCGCAAAAACTGGGTGTCTACTGGAAAGAGAGGGAAGACATCACCCTGTGCGGTTCCATCAACCTTGGCGGGAACTTTGCCGAAATTCGCAGGCTCGAAGAGCAATTTGTTACAAGTAGACATTGGCGACATCAGTGTAACCGAGTCGCCTTTATCGTAATTCTGCCTTGAGATCAGCCTGAACCCCGCTTCACATTCGATCTGCCTCGCGACAAGGCGAGCGCCTTGCCTAACTTCTATTGCTTCAGAACGTGGTTTCAGTCGCTTCCACTCCATAGAATTCAAAGCACTTTATTCCATATCTTGAAAGTCTTTGCTGTCGGAAACCTGAGCAAGATGGTGAGCTCAAGCAAACTCTGCAGCGTCTGTTTCGACATGTTGCAAACAGGTTTGGAAACAGTCGAGAACAGTCTCCACAAAGATTGCCAGCACCATAACACTTTCTCTAGCTTCCAACGGGCCGTAGAAGATGGGTGCTATGTGTGTGCGAAACTTTGGGACTCCATGGCAGATGCTTCGATCAAAGGCTGGTCCAACGAACCAGATACCTGGATACCCTTTGACTGCAGCCTGGGGCGACGACCTTGGGCACCGCGTTGGTACGGAGCTATTTATTGGCACATGAGATACTTGGAGTTTGAAATGAGGGGGTTGGTTAATTTCAAGTACAAAGGAAATGTGTTTTGCTTCCTTCCATGTGAGGGTTTGTTGACTTCTCTTCCCATCAAGTTTGGTACAAACACTAAGGTGCTCAGATGAGGAGTCTTCGATGCTGCAGGAATGGGCCGTTGACTTTCCAACCTGTACCTCTTCAGAAAAAGTACACCAGCTGGCTTCCGAGTGGTACCAAGCATGCAGCGACTCGCACGAATTGTGTCAACGATTGCGATCTTCGTCCAAGTTTGCGCCATCGCGGCTTATCGACATTGGTTCGGGTGATATCTGGAAGCTTTATATCTGCTCAGAGGATATTATGGATCCTCCAGAGTATATAACTCTGAGTTATCGATGGGCCAAAAACCCGTCGATTCGACTTTTGAGCTCGAATCTTGAAGTCTTCCGAAAGGGCGCAACAACATCTCAACTTCCAAAAACATTCAGAGAAGCCATTATTGTTGCGCGTCGATTCTCTATCAGGTACCTCTGGATTGACTCTCTTTGCATAATTCAAGATTCGCCGGAGGATTGGGCACAAGAATCACTCCAGATGCACCTAGTATATGCCAACTCCGCCTGCACCATCTCCGCAACCGCCTCCGAAGGGCCTGATGAGGGGTTATTTCGTTCACGTACTGCTCAGGAAGCACTTGTAGGGAATATCAAGGTCCCGTTCACCGACGGCAACCAGAGAAGATTTGACGTCTGGGACCAGCATCACATGCAGCGACTAACACAAGGTCCACTCACCGATCGCGGATGGGTATTCCAGGAACGCATTCTGTCACCAAGAGTGCTGCATTTCGCCAACACCCAGATTGTATGGGAATGCTTTGAGATGAACAAGAGCGAGATGTTTCCACGGTGGTCGCCTCAACCCACCGACGCTGTGTACACGCCTAACCTGAAAGCTATTGATGCATTCTTTGACGATGGTCATCGCAGAACTGCCTGGGCAAAGGAAGAGGATAAGAAAATGACCGTGGATGTCTATCATCAGTGGATAAATCTGGTCAAGACATACTCCAAGTGCAGTCTAACCTGCCCTGACGACCGGCTGATAGCTATGGCTGGCATAGCTGAGATGTTCAAGAAGAATTCTGGCGATGAATATCTAGCGGGTCTTTGGAGGTCAAGGATCGTTGAAGGACTCAACTGGGTCGTCTTAGAACCCGAGCCTCGACCCCAAAATCCCGAGCGTGTTCCATCATGGTCATGGGCTGCCGTTGACTCATGTGTTCTACCTCAAAGGACAAATTTACCGCGAGATGAAGACCTGATTGAAATTATTGACGTTAGAAGTCATCTAGCTCGAGCTCCCTCCCGGTCGCAACAAGTAAAGGGGTCGATCCAACTGCGAGGGTGTATCTGCGAAGGCACTGTCCGCGAGAGCAACAGGAGGATAGGCTCAGAGCACATCGAATTGGAGCTTCTCAAGACGTCGCCAACGATCTACGCCTACCCAGATACTCTTGAGACGACTTTTCAGGGCGGGGAATTGCTTTCGTTTCTGCCCTTGAGGTCGACATTGCGGCGCCAGGTAAAGGATCCAGATAAAAGCCCGGTTGGGGAAGCTTTTGTGATAATTGAGGGGCTTATTCTCCAAGCGGTTTATGGAATTGGAAGCACTTATAAGCGCGTCGGCCACTTTGTCCTTGATTCCGTGGATAATGCCAGTTTCTTTGGTCTTGTTGCGACCGTGCCCGAATCCGCAGGCGGTGTTGCGCTGATAAGTGCGGACGGGTCCCTAAAGTCCACTATCACGCTAGTATAAGAAGGTCGCATGGTAGTTCTCATAACGTTTTTACTATCGTGAGGAATACCCTACACTTTGTGCATGAACCGAGCGAACATCAATCCGGGGAAATAGCGCGGACTTGGATACAAGCGAACTAAGAAAGTTCCCCGGGACTAGGTGCTTATGGTGATCAACAGCCACGGAACAAGTCGATCTACGGAGAATGCACCCGCCCTTTCATCGATCGCCTGTTTCCATGTTACCATCCATGAAACAATCCTGTCGCCCATCCAAGAACGTGAATGCATATTGAGCATTACATGATCATTACAAACGTACATATCCTGCTTCTGAATATCATGACCCCATACTCATGCAACTGCCGTATCACATTACCATGGTTCTGTTCCGAGGGCGATTGGACGGAGCCGACTCGGTCCTATTCACGGCCTTGGCTTCATTTGACGGGTTGGGGTATCGCGTGGAGGCGGAGCTAGTGTTTTCGGAAAGCTTGGGGATTGGTGATTGAGGGGGAAGAAGCTTGAAGAGCCAGTCATTTACGTGTCCGAAACAAGTGTTGAATGCAGGGGTCCCTGGACAGTATCCCACTTCACGGGCCCGAGACTGCTCACGGGATCAGAAAAACTGCCGGCGAACTTGCTCAACACTTCACAGTCTAACAATTGATATGAAATTGAGGGACTCTGAAGATGAGATATGGAGTCAGTTTACATCAAAAACTCATCCTTGGACATTTATATGGTCGATTTACGGCATATCCTTCATCTTAGAGACCCGGTATTGTCATATTTTTAGACGACCCAAGTGCCGACAGCTCCAGATCTTCATCTTGTACCAACGACATTCTCACATAATTGATATCCGACTCATAAACGATGTTTCTCCAGTTTCTACCGACGCTTGAGCCTCGAACCGGACATCAACCGAGTTAACCGCAGTTCATCCAGGCCTTGAATCATTTCAGGACAAGTGCCTGACTCGTGCAAGTGACACTTTGGACAGGCAATATCCGGCAAACTTCACAAGATGGAGAGATCAATTAGACAACTGCGGGGTTGCCGAGTTCCTTTCCTGTCATGTATCCTGGTCGGTATTCAGCTAAGTGGAACGAGGTGGTATTGACTTGACCATCCCTTGTTCATATCATCCTATAATCTGGAGATCTGGGGGCGTTGTGAAAAAAACCTGGAGACCCCACGACGTCTTGAGTCGACCCGCGCGGGAACATTTCCGTGCTGCTGGTGCCCGTGCAGCATCATGCCGTGGTAGTTTATTTATAATGGCTGTTGATCGCCCCCGTTTTGCGGTTTGACTCTCCAGATAGCGGCTATCGACAACTCCACAAATCAACTATCCACCGAGTCAATTGAGAATCATGGCTGTGGACTCAAAGATCCAGCCTCCGTCTGGGGGCATTGAGGCTGTTCTGCCGAACCAGACTACACCGTGGTACAAACAAGCCCACTTGCTCAAACTTAATAGTCTGATACTGGGCTTGGTTTGCTTCCGTGAGTTGCAAAGGGAATGATCAATATAGCCCGTGAGAACTAACTTGAACAAGAATCTGCCATCGGATATGACGGAAGTCTCCTCAACGGTCTTCAGTCTCTTCCCCAATGGAGCGACTTCATGGACCATCCCTCCGGCGAATGGTCCGGCTTCATCAACGCCATCTACTTCATCGGCTTCTTTGTAGCTTGTCCGCCTAGCTCATGGCTCGCAAACAAATACGGTCGCCGTCTACCAGCTTTCCTGGGGTTCATTCCCTTGGCAATTGGTACCGGTCTTCAGACAGGTGCTAAGACTGAGGCAGAGTGGATCGCTGGTCGTTTCATCCTCGGTATTCCGACTGCCATGTTCGCGACCTCAATCCCTCTTCTAATTACTGAGATCGCGTACCCCAGCCACCGAAGTGTCGTTACGGCTTTGACCAACACTAATTATTTCATCGGAGGTATCATTGCCGCTTGGGCGTGCTATGGCACAAGGAACTACACTGATTGGGCCTGGAGGATACCGACCATTCTCCAGATCGCCTTGCCTCTTGTTGCGCTCCCTGCTCTCATTATGGTGCCTGAGAGTCCTCGATGGTTGGTATCTGTGGGAAGGGAAGATGCAGCGCGGGAGACACTGGGAAACCTGCACGCGGTAAGTCCATTGAACATGATCGACATTATTCGAACAGTTAGCTGAGTACTTGGCTTACAGGGCGGTGACGCGAACCACCCTCTTGTCGACTTCGAGCTTCACGAAATTACGACCGCCATCGAGTCCGAGAAACAAGCCGAGAAGTCAAGCTCCTGGGCATCGCTAGTATCCACTCCCGCCCATCGTCGCCGACTCTTCATCACTGCGTCACTGGCCATTTACAGTCAGTGGGTCGGTAACGGAGTCGTCAGCTATTATCTCTCTACAGTGCTTGGCACAGTCGGCATTACCAGCGTCACTGATCAGACTCTGATTATGGGGTGTCTCCAGATTTGGAGTTTCTTAGCTGCAGTTGCTGGCGCTTCATGCGTCGAGAGACTGGGGCGACGAGTTCTTTTGATGATATCTTGTGCGGTCATGCTTGTCAGCTTTATTCTCATCACTGCCATGTCAGGGAGCTTTGCGCAAACTGGATCACGATCAGTTGGAGTCACCATGATTCCATTTGTGTTCTTATTCAATGCTGGCTATGCCATTGCTATGTTAGTCAACTCTATTCCACCCACGTATACTCTGGATCGTATCACTAACACAACTATTCTTAGAACTCCTCTTCAGGTTGCTTACCCTCTCGAACTTTGGCCCTTCCAACTACGTGGCCGCGGAATCTCTGCAGCCTGGATGATTATGATCCTGGCCCTCATTTTCAACGTCTTTGTCAACCCAATTGCATTGTCCGCTATTGGCTGGAAGTACTACATCGTTTACGTGGCTCTTCTGGTGTCCTACGGCTTCGTGATTTTCTTCTTCTATCCTGAGACACGTGGACGTACACTTGAGGAAATTTCCGTCATCTTTGGCGATGCACCAGAAGGACTTTATTCAGATGAGTTGGAAACGAAGCAAGTGATCGAGAAGGCTGATGTGAAGCACCTCGACTAGAATTTGATGATAGAGAACTTGTCTAGTGTACTTAGCGTAGCCCACATTGATGTTATGAACCAGGAGCTATCTCGTTCTTTCTCCTTCACACGTGTGTCTCAATGATTAGATGAGCTCCGATTGTCTTTTGGCGTCTGGGTTAACGTAGCACCAGTGCTCATTGCCTTTCTCATCGACCGAGTGCAAATGTCCAATTTCGAATGTTATGCCGCCGTCGGGTGATGCGGCCAGGGCGTCATCGCCTGCGTAACGTGTTTTCTTACACGTCTTGCAGGTCTTGTCCGCCATATCGTTTGTATCACCGCAGCCTTTTGACTGCTTGTTGCACTGCCAGGAAACATGGTGGCTGCTCACTTCCGTCGTGACTCGTCCGAATTTTGTCATGATGGATCTGAAAGGGTGACTGAATTTGGTGGTTGATGGTGGCTGATGAGGAAAGCTGGACGCTGGGAACTGTGCTTGGACTTGGAATGAACACGGCCGTCGGTCATTGAACTGATATAGGGTTCACTAAGAAGCCTAGGACCTCCCATATGGCAACGCATCACGAAAGTCAGAAGTTATTCAATCACGGCAAACATCGATGATGTGTTTCAGCAAGTACCTAGTTTATGGTGATTCAAGGACCGGAGGATATGCGTCACATAGGCTAGTGCCTCCTCATCAGTGAGATTGCAACTTTACCGCCGTGATGTAACACAAGGGTGCGTTATCTGATTCATGTGTTGCGCCTAGATCACGCTTGGGAGAGTCGGTATAAAGACGGTCGTTGCTTCGCCAAAACACACCTCGCAAAATCTTCACTCTTCAACACAAAGACTTACTTGAATAAAGCAACACAAAGCAGAATACAACTATCTCAACAACTGGAGAATTCCATCATGGCCACTACTACAGTACGCAAAGACCACACGAAGTGGAAGTGCAACAAAAACATCTCAGGAAAGCGCTGCGACACCAATAACGCGATGAGTGACATTTACTGCCGTAAATGCGACAAGAGGCGACAGGTTGATGATGAAGCCCTTGCTTCTGATGAGTCTTCGATTGGAAGATTATATCACCTGGCTCTAGATCTGACAGAGCACTGGGAGTATACCAGTCCCGAGCCGCTGTAGGCACAAGAATGAAGTGGAAGTTTATGGACAAGGGCGAAGCTTTGCGTACTTCTATGGGATAATCACATGAGAGGATACACAACGGTTCAGTCAAATAAATCAAGCCTAAGCACAATACTACATACCTCTAAGGTGGGACCTTACCAACCTGAAATTCAATTCTGTTGATACTGATCGTGAGCTGAGGTCTCTCAGTAGGTCCTTTTTCGGGACCGACATGACACCCATAACCTGGTGAAGTGAGATCCCTATTTCGAGCCTTGACATAGTTAAGTGAATTTATATCATGAGACTATCCTGTCCTCCATAAGGCTGGAAACGACCAGAGTCGAGGTCCCGCTCCATAGAGATACCTTTTGGCTAGTAACTATCTTATCTATATTTACGAGATAGACAATAGGATTGTTGAGCCTCAGTGAAACTTCAAAGGTGAAACTCATTAGCTAGCTTATCCAGACTTCTGAGTTATTTTGAAGCGGCCATTATGTTGGCAGTTAGTATGCTGCGGACGGGTCTTTTTGAGAAACAATCCTCATCTCAAAATTATGTATCGCAAACACTACAGAGCTAAAAGAAGCAGGTCTCCTGTGACTATCTCATGCAAAAGTATTTTGTAATGATTCGTAATTCCTATATCTCCTGTTGGTGATCTATAGCTCTTCTGAATCCGGATTGGCATCTCCTCCACTCAGTGCGCATTTCTTTGTCTGCCGGATCAAGGCTGATGCATCAAGCTCTTTTAAGTTACCTTTCTTCAGGTAGTCCTCCACCGTAATGCCCTCACCAAGGAAGAACTGTACGCCGTAACCAGGCTGCCCGAACCACGGCCTGATAGGTCCTGCTTGAACGGTGAATGATTCGGTCACGTTGTACAAGTGATAGTTGCTGGGGAATTCTTTATTCTTCCCGGTATTGAGGTTCTCAGGATGTAGAGCCCGTTGTGAGAAGGGGGAGGTAGCAGGAGCGAGAAAACGCCCTTTAGCAACATGTTAGCTTTCAACCTAGAATAGACCATAGTAGATGACTAACCTGTGACGTTTCCAAATCTGTCAACCAGTGTTCCTTTAGCGAGATTCACGTTTGCCCTTATGAGCCGCTCGTCATCATCAAACGCAAATCCGTTCTTTGACGGATACTTCCAACCAACTTCCCTTTTACCATCGGGTCTGGTCGTGTTATCCCACCATTTCTCCAGAAAGTCATTGGGAGTCAAGCCTCCGAAGCGGTCATAGCTAGCAACATATGAACTGAGAGGAAGATTCTCGGGGAGGTCTGTTGGTCCGAGACGTTCATCGCCGCAGATGTAAAGATGTTTCTGGGAGTCGTTTCTGCGAACATGATATCCGTTGCAATTGCATTCATTGCTTGTGGTGTGCTCTTGAGGAATGTACAAAGCGAGGCCAGTGGCCAAGAGTGATGAGACAAGAATGGAGTTGAAGATCATGATGAGGGTTGAGAATATCAGAGGGAGTTCCAAGGACTTGCCCAGTTCAAGACCAGGTGCCAGACTCTGTATTTTATATTGCTTCTTCAGATGCTAGCTAGCGCCTTTCCCATTCCAATCCACTGTTGGAATGATCGATACCCGCATAGCCTTTAGATTACTTCGTACTCGAACTATAGATACAGCCCGAGCGCTAGTGTTGAGCATCAACCAATTTGAGGAGTGACCGGGTCAATAGACACACAAATTGAGACAAGGTTAGGATGCAGGCAGCCTCAGTAGTCAATAGTGGTTCGGGGGTCAGCTGTGGCTTTCGCTCAGCATTCTCTCTTCAAATTAGCTGTTCCAAAATTGACCACGCATGGATCAATTGGTCCGGCCTGTCAGTGGACTTGCCCCGATCTAGTTATGATTCGGTGAATGGTACGGGCCGCTCGCTGGGGAATCGATAGCGCCAAATTACCCTGGCCACAACCGAACCTAGTGGCTGGCTGAGATACTAAAGTGGCTGGCTGAGATACTAAAGTGGCTGGCGTCGGGAGCCCCTTTCGCATGGTCCCGGCGTTGGCTGTTCTCCATTTCCGTCTTTTCAGCTATTATTGTTAGTGTTTGGGCGTTCGTGGGAATGTGATGAACTCTACTTGGTTTCTGTGTCTCTACAACCAGCTCCACGCTCAGCTCTCTACAAGTTCCCTTTTGATCTCTCTGGGTAAAAACCATGCCTCCTTCAATGGGACTCTGCTCACAAGAGAAGGGTAGGCTATAATTTGAGGCCCGATCAGTCGAGACCCGTCCAGACGTGGTTGGTGGGGTTCAATCGAGGGCCCAGGCTTGGGGGCTGTTACCCGACACTATTTGATAGGCTACTGCACCACTGAAAGGCACTGCTGGAGCCCCCATGCTTGCCGACTTCCAGCACAGCGCGAGTGCCGGGGAAGTCGGGTTTGACAAAATCACTCCGAGATGAAGCTTCAAGTTTGCGCTTATTCATTTACAAGAATGTAGATCGAGAGAACTGAGTGCTATTCATGCTCATGTTTCAAATTGACAATCTTATCGCGCCTTGCTCATTCAATCCGATGCCCGTCCGTCATCCCCTTGCATGATGCTCTGGCATCTCGTAAACCGCCGAGTCGTGGTGGCTCAGCTCAGCTGGACGTCCTTGGCCGGCCATCTCTGATGGCTCGGCAGCCTCATTTTCTCTAGGCAAGTCCTCCTTGAACACTGATAAGCGCGGCTCCAGAGGACTTCCGCCTACTTCTACTATGCCCGAGACCTTCTCCTGGTGAGCGCGTTCTCTGCGTCGCTTCATCCAAAGCCAAGCAAGAACCCCAATCAGCAACGCGCCCACTCCAATGCCAACTCCAACACCGATACCAGCTTTGGCCCCCGAGCTCAGGCCTTTGGACTGTTCAGGTTCAGGTTCAGGCTCTTGTGCTGGTCTATCCTTGGGCTTCTTGTCATCAGTTCCGTTTGTCGGGAGCTTTTCTGGCAGTGCTTTTGCATCAACCCAGTCGCCGTCATAGTCCTTGAAGGCCTGTACAATCGTCTTGTTGGCCCAGTAATATAGCCAAGCTTTGCCCTCGCTTTGTTGAGACACCACGGCCAGACCGGAGCTCGCGTTATCGGCAACAGGCCATGCGCGCTCTGTCTGGTTTGAGCCAAGCTGCCAATCATTCTTCGTCGATTTGACCTCGTGTATCTTCTTATCGTCGCCGATATAAAAGACACTCCGCGTTCGCGATCGGTCCACTGCGGCGCCGATGGCCTCGAGGGAAGAGTTCCAGGCTGGTAGAGAGAAGTCGGCTTCGCCTTCAAAACTCCAGAACATATCTGACGGTAGTGTGTTGTTGGTGTAGGATCCGAGGAACGTGTTCGGGAACGCGTCTATTATTTGTCAGCTACTGCTTCGTTGAGTATCACCAGCGTGACAGCGCCATGTGACATACCTAGGGTCCAGAGCCCAGACTTATCCAGGCGCGACAGCTCGACATTCTCAGAGTCCTTCGGGAAAGGCACAGTAATGTTCTTCAGGTCATATATCGTTGACCCTAGAGCCATGCCTCCAGCAGTATCCTGTGAGATGGCGCCTCCATCATTCCATCCGTCATCACCAGTATACCACAGCATCTTGACTTTCCTATTCTCATCATGGTAGAACAGACGATATCCATCCTTCGCGCCAAGGTTGATGATTGAGAGGCCCGTTTCGTTGTGGATGGAGTCGACACCAGCCGCCGCCGAGATCTGGAACTCGCGGTCGCGCACAAGCTTTCCCGTCGTCATGTTACAGATATATATGCCTTGTACGATCGTATTATCTTCGGTCTGCCAGAAGACTTGTGCCTGGATATGCTGTGAGCTGTATACCACGATCAATTTGGAGAGCTACCACGTACTGTGATAAAGTTCAAGTCCCCCCAACCTACGGCAGTAAGTGCAGTGCCATTCCGCGGTGTTTCTCTTGCATCGAGGATATTTGGCTTTTCGAGTGGGAAGATTGGGATATCTTGGCTATTGCAGGTACTGTAGAGAAGCTTCCCTGTCGTCGGGTCTTGTGCACCAACTTGAATGGTGAGGTCAGTGAAGAAAGCATACAGAGCGGAACCGTAGCTGGTATTAACAAAGGCAAGTAACACCAACCACGACAGCATGGTAATTTCCATGTCGAACAATAGTACTGTTTCAAAAAATGAATCTTCGACAGAACATCAAGTAGTGAGGCGACACAATAGAGGAATGGGAGTATTGAAATGGAAAGAAGAAGCTGTACAGCAAGATTTGAGCAGCCGAGCCTCATTTTACCCCCAACAGCTCGATTGTCTGCGGGGTGAAATGGCTGTTGTGATGTGAGCAAGCCACGACACCAGACGGGACACTTGCATGAAGTAGCTTGATGCCGGTGAAGGATCGTCCTCCGGCTGGCGTGCGGCTGAGGCACCCTTAGAAAGTTCCAAGATGCCGATAATACCTCTGGACGTCTTCGACATGAACAGCTCGAGTGCGGCTCACAGCCCTCAATCTTGTGACACAAGCGTTGGAGCTGTCTTTTGTGTCTTGAAGATTGCTCAAGTTGTCACTTATGCAGACATTGTGGATGCTACTGATGCCTTACAATAGGTCGGTGCGTGGCAAGACATCATGAAGGGTAGGTGGGCAAGTCTCGCCCACCATGGCCAACTTATTGCCATTGGAGATGACTGCGAAAGTTATGCATGTCCATATGTTTTTTTCTACCAAAGAAGCAACTGGCATAAAACATCACCCAATTCCGTCTCTTGGTAAGACGAAAGTCTGTTGCACAGCCAAATCTTTGGGAAGCATTGAAGATGTCTCTCGCCCCCACGATCAGCACCCATCAAAAGAGGCCTTGGGGGCTAAATATGCATGCACGTTGAGGCTGAAGCTGTCGGCTGGGCTATCTGGGCTTGTGGACCTAATGCATACACAGCTAATTTCGGATAACCAAGAGCTTTTTCTTCTACGTAAAAAAAGAACCGACATCAAGGCCTCTTGGACAGATAAGGGAGGGAGTAGTCAATACATCTCGAGCGTGAGCGAGTCTCAAGGTTCCCATTTCCATTGCATCTTGGCTCGACGAAGCGTGCTGCAGAATTACAGGATGTGTCTGCAAAATTATCAATCAAATGCTTATCTCGGAGCCTGATTGCCAAGACTGATCGCATTGGACAAGGCAAGCCCGAAAATGCATGGACGGAATCTCACCAACAGCATTCTACTGCGATCAATCCGATTCACCTTAATTGGTACTTGTCTCAGCCGTAAGTATGCAGTCAGCATTTATTACTGCCAATCGTGAAATGCCGCTATGAGATAGCCCTTCCCTCTAAAGAATTGTGCAACGATGTTCTCTCTCCCGGATTAACTCCTGCTGCAGGGCTTCATATTCTCCGTCACTGTACTCAGAGTCGGAATATTCAGAGTCCGACTTGCCCATGATAGATGAGTCATCACCATAGCCCGAATCGCTGAAGTCATCAATAGCAGACTCTTCATAGGAAGTGCCGCTGTAAATGGTCAGTCACGGGTCGCGAAATGAACGGGGACACTGACCTGACTAGCCCTGCCATGACTCTCCAGTCCGATGGAAGGTTCTCTTTAACACTGACATCCTGTGCAGACCTACGTAAGTCCCTCCAGAATCTGTCCATACTTGGTCTTGTGAAGTAACTCCATGATGCGACATCCTGTGTTATAAGTCAGTACCTGGAGAAGCATTTGAACGAAGGGCTGGGTGAGAAGCTTACCAGATTTGTGCACATGTGGATGAAAGCGACAACAAATGATATCCACCTCTTCGTCTTGACAGGGCCTCTCAAACCTGGACCCCCTCGAAACTCGATACTACCGGAACCTCCCCCGAAGATGTTATCAAAATTCCAGAGGACATATCTCTCCTGCTTCGGCTCTGGGCCAGATTGCATAAGGTCTCTGATGTCTTCTTCGTCAATGTCATCGTCTAGCGCATCCCATAGTTCTCTGAGTGCTGCTTCTTCGTGAAAGCTCGACATAAGGTCGTATAGTGGTCCAGAACGAAGCGTGTTAGGTCTGCAGTACTTGTTGTTCTGGCGATGATATGGAAGCAGGCGAATGACCAGAGGCTCATAGTAGACGATACCAAAAGCAATGTTTCGAAGTTGGTTGAGATCAAACTCCATCTCCGGTGATGGCGACACATGAACATGGCTTCCACACGCAATGGATGACTCTGGCATGTGGAATACACGATCCCATGAGTTCCAGAAAATGCTCACCTCGTTCTCCCATGTGTAGTCAGTGGAGAGTATAGGTGAAACAGCCTCGAGTGGAACTATGAGTAGGTCCAAATATTAGTACTTTAATACAACAAGGATAAGAGACACTTACTACATGGGTGCTCGGGATCTCCTAGCGATCCATCCTTTGTAATCCACCACTTATCGTAGTGTTCTGGACGTTTTCGGTAGCGCTGGTTGAGCTTGTCTGCTTCTGCGTCGGCGCCATCATATCTCAATGATGTTGCCAGCTCTTCGTAGTACACAGCACGCAACAGAGGGTGCCGTACTCGTTTGGGCTCTGCAATGAGCTCCAATTCGACCCCAAAGTTGTATGAACCGAACGACGACATGGTGGCTCACGTGAAGCAAGTAGAAGATGACCGAGTCGCCCATCGCAAGCAATCGGGGAAGTCATATTCATAATCAAGATATCAGCTGCAACGAAGGAAATTGGACGAGGCAATCGAAACGAATCAGGCTCTACACTCACAAGACAGATTGCGGTTGTCGTGTATCTATTCATGTACAGAATCAGGCTCGCACTGTCTAAGAGGGTTGCATCCCCCTCGTCATACCAGTTTGTTTGAGACATGTATTACCACACCTTTCCTTTTGCAAACGCCCGCATAACGAGGGATTTCTGTGATAAAAATGCCATTCTATCTATGTAGCAGCTGAGCACCCTCTAACTCCAAGTTTAGAACTTTATGCATCTTTGGATTTGGCTTTGACTGCTTGATGTACAGATAAGAATCACAAATGTAAAGACGTGAGCATCGCAACCGTCATCCAAGGTTGCATGACAGCGAATGTGACCAAGGAATTTAGTCAGTTCGTTTAGAAAGCCACCATAAATTGCCTCGCTCGTCGCAGCCTAACTCATGTAAACTATTGACTGTCGATTGTCAGGTTCCAACGAAAGTCCTTCACTCCAACCCACATAGAACCCCAGAGAGTCATTCTGTCAATCATTTGGTATCAGCCCCAAAGACAACTCGACCAGGGTTACTGTGTTGCGTGCATGCACATTCACGCCATGCCGGACCTACCGGCGCAGCTCTACTTCGCCTATGGGAGTAACCTTTGGCTGCAGCAAATGGCCAGTCGCTGTCCCGAGAGTTACTACGTTGGCAGGGCGGTTCTGATGGATCACCGTTGGCAGATCAACAGTCGAGGCTTCGCGAACGTGATTCCTTGCAGCGGCTACAACGTGCACGGATTGGTCTACCAAGTCAGCGTCGACGATGAAGCTCGCCTCGACAGAAATGAAGGTGTTCATTCCGGCGCTTATACCAAGTCATATCATAGCGTCGTGCTACACGAAGCTGTTGAAGACCTTCAACTTCCAACACGATACCTTGTGCAAGATGGTGGGCTAGATAAGGCTGTCGACGCAGTGCAGTTAGGATCACGATCCCATGAACCCGAGCTGCAAGGCAGAATCAGAAGCAATGTACTGGTTTACCTCAGCAGTCGTTACTCTCAGTGGGGCACCGCACGGGACGAATATGTTGACCGCATGAACTGTGGCATAAGGGATGCTGTCACTTTGGGTATCCCCAGTGACTTCTTCGAGAACACGGTCCGACCGTCCATTCCACTGAGGTCAGCCTCAAGAAGATCTCAACGACAAGGTCAGACGAGAGGACCAGCACGTTACAGTGGCCATCGCAGACACAGTTCGGACCCCGAAGAGCCTAGGCGAAGAAGACGCAGGAGTTCATCTCCGCAACGCAGAGCCTGGGGTACTGCATTTCAGCGTCAGGCTTCAACTTCGGGGCGTGACGTACGCACTTCTCAGAGGGTTTCAAGACCATTTTCACAATCAACCTCCTGGATGTGGGGGTGGTGATGGAGCTGTCTCATGTCAGACCCATCGTATTTACTTCAGTCTGCTGGAACTTGTGATTTGACATGCGCACGTGTCAAGCAATACATCGTTTTCAACCCCGTTGTTCCTATTGATGTGAGCCTTGACAAGCTCTTCAGCCGCATGCAAGCCAGGTCTCAGGCTGTGAAGGCGGCTGCCCAATGATCGAGTTATAGTTGATGTAATTGTCTTAGCCTCAATATGCGGCGACCCCGATTAGGTTTCCTGATTAGGCGTGGGGATGCGTTTCCAAGATTAATACTATGAAAAGCAAACATCGGTGCAGTTATTGTATTCTATCCATATGAGTCACCGTCACTCGGGTCTCCTGAGTCTGATGTGTCCGAAACACCTTCCAATCCTGATCAATGATGGCTGCTAAATGTGCGATTCGGAGTGGTCCCCCAGCTTGAAAGCTGAGGTGACCCGCCTTGATTAGATGATTTAAGCCGAGTATTAGTGTCAGAATTCGAGATCTTGTCCGAGACCACGACAACTCAAAGCGGTGGAGTCTGCATGATAAGGCTGCCCCTTGACAAATCCCTTCTTGAGTGCACCTCAGAAGTGGTTTGATAATATGAAACAAACAGCACAAATCTACTACTATGGAGCTTCGTCACTTCATGCAGCAAGCATACAAAGCCCAGCTGCCTGTCAATATTTGCCTATCGATTGGCTCACGGGGTAATTCAATACAGCCGGTTTGCAAAGCCGCATGAAGTCAAAGTAACAAATTGATGAACAGCCACCTTAGCAAAAGCAAAAGACGAATGACTACAATAATGCCTCATCTCTGTGACTCGTTCAAGACCCTCCAGTCCTCAGGCAAAGAGTCTCTCAGGGAGAGCTGACTGGCGGCCTTCTTGATCATAGTGTACAGACCCTCCGGTGTCCATGACTCTAGAGTGGAGACATTGGGGTTCGCGATGTTATTCTTTGACAAGTCAGTTATGACAAGCGCTCGAAATACTTGATACAACGTACCATGTTGAGTAGAGCTTGGATCAGGGCAATCGTGAAAGCGATCCATCGTTTAGTTCTGATCTCTCCCCTGAGGCACCTCCCGCCTCTGAACTCGACGGTGCCAGAGCTGCCAGGGACGATGTTGTCGAAATTCCAGAGAACGTACCTATCGTTCTGCATGATGTTCTTCAAGGCCGTCGTGCTCTTTGCGCTCTTGATGAGTTCCGCTATAGCGTTATAGTTGCCGTTGCAACGCATCAGCTGTGTCGAGTTCAGAGTATTCTGCTTGCAGTATCGATTGTTGGCTCGTTCTCGCATGAGAAGCTGCAGAATAAGGTTCTCATAGTAGACGACGCCGAATGCGATTTTCTTGACTTGGGGAAGACTGAAGGTCTGGTTGAGACCTTTGGATACGTGGATATGGCTTCCGCAAAGAAGTGATCGATCGGGCATATGGAAAACAACACGCATTGCAGTCCAGAAGACATCTATCTCGTGTTCCCAATTTGCCCTCAAGCTGAGGACCGGGGAGACAGCCTCCATTGGTACTAAGCTTTATTAACTTCAACTCTGATGGGGACGGACAGGTCTTCTTACTCTTGTCGATATGGGACCCAAGAGACCCGTCCTTGGTGATCCACCATTTGTCGTAGTGTTCCGGTCTTTTGGTATAGCCTTGTTGCAGATCGTCGGCCTTTGCCTTGAGACCTCGCTTTCGGAGAGATGCAGCCAGTTTGCTGTAGTACAAAGCATGCTTGGCGCTAAGTGGTGTCCGAACCTTGTGAGGTCCGACAATGACTTCTATCTCGATACCGAAATGATAATCAGCCATGACTGAATAAGATGAAAAGTAGTAATTTGGAGACTATGAACAAATGCTATGCACGATCTGCCATCGTCGGCCGTTCGATATTTGACATTTCATGTCCAGCAAGCCTCAGCCGCCTTCTTCCAGGTTTGGTAATTGGTACCTTGACAGCAATCATGCTCCTTGATGCTTACACTGTCAACATCCATCTTAATTGATGGTGGTCTAGGTTGGCGGTCCGGAATTCCTTTTTCCATCGTGATACATCGAAATTAGAAATGGCTCAAAGTGCAATTTCACATGGGAGTCAGACACACAGACAGGGCAACACATAACGCCATTTCAACAAGATTGATTGGTAGCCACCATCAGACCGATTATGCAGTCATCATCACCAAATCGAATCATTCATCAGCCGCTGGCCCGGGCGTGTATAAAGTGCAGGTATTTTTAGTAGGTCCTTGAGGAACTTTGAAATGGATTTTGCACTGTAAGAGCCGCATGGGTATCATTGAAGGATTGAAACGCTGTGGGTGTTGACGATTTAGGCCAAACGCATGTTGATGAGTCCTTTGCTGTGATGTTCACAGTCAGAATTATACAGTGGCCGGAGCACAGCCTGATTGAGGCTCTGTTTCCCTTATCAGGCTGTGAGTTCATGCGACCGGTCTGCCCCGCCTTCGAATTTCCCAGACCCTCCCACTTCTCTCTCATCCTTACACTTCGTCTCTAAACGACCTCATTTCCATCTACAACTGAGAGCCATGTATGCCTTCAATCCGCCAGGTCCAACTTATGAGCAGTCCGCCACTGTTGACGCACCCGGGCCAAGGATGATCAGAGCAGCCAGCACTCTGTATTTCGCCTACGGGAGCAACCTGCACCTCGCGCAAATGGCCCATCGCTGCCCCGGAAGTGTTTTCAAAGGGAAGGCCACTCTTGAGTCTTATCGCTGGCAGATCAATGAGCGCGGAGTGGCCAACGTTGTTGAGTCTGGCAGCGAGCATTCAGTTGAGGGCCTTCTCTACATGATCGGCCCCAAAGATGAAAGAACCCTGGATCGCTCCGAGGGCGTGTCAAAGGGTTTCTATCAGAAGTATCTGATGAGAATTACTTTCGAACCTCATCCGCAATACGCCAACTTCAAGACCGGTCGATTGTCCCATTTACTTGAGCAGCGCCGGGACTCGATGAGCGGCGATGGGACTGATTTCCCCAGCAATGCCGTTCGCAAAGTGAGATTCAATACACCAACTCATATTGATCCTGTGTCTTACATGGACGGCGAGGAGATTCCAAGACGACATGCACGCACTGAGCAAGTCAAAGCTTTGGTGTATGTTAGCGAGGACTACATTACCGATGGCTCTATCAGAGAAGAGTACATCGCGAGGATGCAAAACGCCGTCAATGATGCAGTATCACTGGGAGTTTCGAAACCATTTGTGAACAAATACATCGTCCCCTTCCTCGACTCCGAGCAAATTTGGCATTTGTCAGAGAGAAGGTCTACCAGAACCCATCATGAACAGCCCAACAATCTGCTGGAGATAGAATCTGAGCCAGAGGCTCAGGCTATCTTCAATAAAGAGCCAAAGGAAGAACAACTTGGCGAAAAGCCTCCAGCCGAGAACAACGTGGCGAGCGTCTCAGGTTCGGAAACTGATGGAAAGTCCAGTGACGTGGATATGAACGAAGAAACAACCCAAGAAGGTAAGATAAACCTCGATCATATGCTTCAAGTATTCGCCGCCCTTGCTGCTACCATATGCCTGGGCTATCTGACTTTCTGGTAGCGCTGCCAAGTAAGCCTGCAGTCGAGGATGACCTGTCTGGGCATATCGATCTATCGAAGCTCAGAACAGAGAACCGCGACGAAGATGATGACTCTAGTGGCATGTTTCCCACTGATTTGTTGGAAGCTGTTGACAAGGTCAACCATTCCGTCATAGATGGCAGTGGAAAGAATATTTATTTTGTCATCGTGAAACAGAAGGGTACAGATGCTAATTATGGCTTCAGCATCACCACAGCATCTAAGGGGATTCAAGTGGCTAATGAGCTTGCTATGAAAGAATTCAAAGAGTTATGTGCGCAGAACACCAAGCCAGTGGTGGAAGAAGAGGAGCCAGATGTCGTTGTTGTCAAAGAGGGTTCCCCGGGTGATCTGACCTGGAACCTAGAAGAGGACGCCTATCTCCATCTCAGTAGTGCAAGACCTGGAGAGGAGCCTTGGCTGATGGTATGGGTGGAGTCAAAACAGCTGATGGAATGCCGCTAGATATCACAAAGACGGAAACCCAGTGTCGCTCCTTCGACTCCAAGCGAGTGGATGATTAACAGCAAACCAAGTGGGAATTCTTTCGTAGTACTATTCCTTGTTTCTTGTATGTATGTAAACCTCGAGCACTAGTAGCTCGTATCATACCACTTAAAATCAGCTCCCCACAGATCCTGCTTCGTCAGAGCCTTGTCTGATGAGGCGAAGTACTTTCTCTGCAAAGTATCGGCACCAGCACTGGTGTTTCCGAACTCTTGGAAGACACTCATAAAGTCAGCTTGTGGTGGCCTTTGGGATCTTCATGTGGACATTTTCTTCGCTCCGCTCCTTTCATTCGTTACTCAAGGTGTTGCAGGCACTCCAACCTTACACGACCATTCTCTCGCCCACCACAAGCGATTTTTACTCCCAAATCAGCCGGCTCAGCTTCAACAGACTATGTCCCTGCTATCGTCGCAGCGCTGAATCAATGCGGCAACGGTGGAGTCATCCTGTTTTCGAAGGATGTTACCTACATGATCAGAAGCAAACTCAGTCTCGCCGGCTGCACCAACTGCGAAATTCAGCTTGATGGCAGACTCAAACTCTCAGACGATTACACATTTTGGAACAACTCTCGTACGCAGATCGATATTTATGGAATTCATGGGCTGAAGTTCCATAGTCCTGCTGGCACTGGAGTGGTTGACGGTAATGGACAAGGTGCGTGGGATCGTTTTGGATCAGTTGGGGATCTGAAGAGACCTGTAATATTTGCTATGGTGGGCTCCACTGACGTTGAGGTCAATGGCTTTCTAATGAAGAACGCGCAAAACGTGTTTGTTGATATCGGATCCAACAGCGAGAGAGTCAAGTTTCTTAGTATGGACTTGACAGCCATCATCAAATCCAGTCATCCACCAAAGAACACTGATGGATTCGATATCGGAGCCTCCAAGTACGCGACTCTTTCGAACATTTTCATCCATAACGACGATGATTGCGTTGCTTTCAAGGCAGGCTGTGATCAAGTCACCGTCGCTGACATTTTTTGCCAAGGATCACACGGGCTATCAGTCGGTTCTCTAGCCAAGACAAACACCGATACAGTCACCAACGTCTACGTAAGAAATGCTACCATGATAGGCGCTACGAAAGCGGCTGGTATCAAGATATACCCCGGTGGTCCTGGTCATGGCACAGCACTTGTCCGCAACGTTACCTGGGATGGGGTTATCGTTGATAACTGCGGCGCCGCATTTGAGTTTGATGCTTGCTACAACGAAGACGAGTTTTACTGTGAGCAACATCCCAGTACCGCGCAAGTCACTGAGATTAATGTCAAGAAATTCTTCGGAAATACTAGTAACAAGTATGCTCCTACTACCGGTCATGTATACTGTCCTATCGAGAGAAAGAATTGCGATGTTGAGTTTACAAATTGGACTGTCAAGTCCGGAACTGGTGCTGGACAGTTTTTGTGCGAGAATATTAGCTCTGATGTTTTGGGTATTACCTGTGAGGCTCCTTAGGACATACATTGCGATGAATCTGCATTTCTCAGGAGGCAAGATGAGTTTTGACCTTAACTCTGGATAGCAACACTCAGAGTTACTAAATTTACATAAATATTCTCAATGTTTAGAATAGAGGTCCTACGTTTGCTTGGTGTCATCTCCGTTTTCTCCAAGCAGTTTAGTGCACCCATACAGCCAACCAGAGAGCAGGGACTGACCAAAACCCCACCATCTCGTGAAGCATGAGCAGACGGGGTGATAATCTCCCAGAACCCGGACTTTGACCAATTCATGGTCTCTATGATCTACCGCAATCTTGGTACTGCCTAACCCGACCCAATCGACTCGGAAAAAATGACAAACCAGAGTCTGGCAGGTCACATCACCAAGTTCCGAGTGTCCCAAACCCCACGGATCAAGCGGAACAGGCCGGCTCTATCTTGCTCAACGTGTCGTGCGCGTAAGCAGAAATGCGACAGACAACAACCATGCGGCCCGTGTTTGAAGCGTGGTGTCCAGGAGTCATGCCATCTAGACTCAACTCCGCGGCCACCGCCTGCTTCGCTGGCCAATCGTGGTGATAGTCGAGTCCAAATTGAGCTTAGGCAGATACAGAGCCTTCTCCAGAGTCTACTCAGTCAGCCTGACCAGCATCAAGCGGCCACATCCTGCGATGAACTAGCTGCGGGTGTGGATAGGATTCAGCAGGCTATCAATGACACGGCTGTGGTGGCTCCGCAAGTGGACCAGCCTCCAGACATCGTGTTTGGATCTCATGCCAAAGCTACCTCACAAGATGTTCTAGCGGCTTTACCATCCCGCCAGGAATCTGACAAGATAGTCTCGACTTACCTCAGCGCGAGACATATCGCAGTACCATTCATCCATACCCACCAATTCCGCAGACAGTGTGAAGCCTTTTGGAACAACCCCGACTCTGTAAACCTTCTGTGGGCAAGCATCCTATTCTCAGTCCTCGCAGTTGGTACCATCATATCTGATGACAGTACAAGCCATCACCAGCCGTCGGCATTCATGTCCATGTCAGCTCGATGTCTCATATCCGGGAAGTACAGCACAGCAACCGAATTCTCTGTCGAAGCCTTGGCTATGCATCTTCACGCACGATGTTTCCATCAAAACGACAAGAACATTAATCTCTTCCAGCTTCATGCATTGACTGTGCGCATTGCGCAACAGCGGGGCTATCATATGGACGGAGACGGCTTTTTACAGGCTCTGACGCCTTTCCAAGTTGAAATGAGACGGCGCGTTTGGTATTATCTCCAATACTACGATGTCCTACTCTCACTTGAGCATGGCCTACCCCCAGTTATACACGAAGATATGTGCTCTATCGGCCATCCAACAAACGTGACTGATGATGGGTTTGATGAAAGTTCAAATGTCATCTTCTCTAGTCCAGTCACAGAGGCCCATAATGCGCTCCCTTGCGTATACATGTCCCAACTATTGCCAATTCTGAGACGTATCATCTGTCACGCCCTTGGTTTCAAGATTTGCAACTATAAGGACGCTCTGTTTCTCAAATCGCAGCTGGAGACATGGTACAGATCGATTCCGCCCTGCCTCCGCGTGAACTCTGTGAAGGAGAATTGCTTGACAAACACTACTTTCACCGCTTTGCAACGCGTCTTATTTCAGCTCATTTTTAACACCGGAATCGCGCTAATATATCGCCCGTTCCTCGATATCATGAGCCTTGAGAATAGGTATTGCCAAACTGCGCTCGACGCGTCTCGCCTGAATGCACTGAGGTCTATCGAAGTATACATAGAGGTTGATCAAGAGATGCAGAGAGGGGGGAGACTCTTTAACGACCCGCAAGTAAAGGCTAACTTGCCTGTCAATGACTTCTTCATAACTATGATCATGGCACCACTGGAGTTCTTCGGATGCCCCGACTTACCGTAAGTCTACCTTGAGAAGGAGATCGATAGCTGAGACTGAAGGATTGCAGGCAAAGCAAAAAGGGCTATATCGTTCACACTCTCGAAACGGCAGCACATCTGTGGCCCGCGAGGTCATGTATCTCTTCATATGCCCTCGAAAGCTCCCGATTGCTTCAGGTCCTTCTGGTAGATATCTATTCGTCAACCTCGATTGAGCGTCCTATATACCCAAGTGTCTCTGATTCAAACCACGAAATTGCCATACTGCAAGACTTTGGTACTTATGGGTCAGGAGACGGTGATATCTGCGAACTCGATAACTTCTTACGGAATACCGCTGCAACGCCGGAATGGGTTTGTACATGTGTCCACATGCAGAGTTGCGCCACTGACGGGACGTAGGGCTCGTTGAATTTGTTGACGGATTATGAGGCATTCGACAGATCAATCACAGACGAGTAAATTATTGGCGTGTAGGACTGTGCTGATGACCTGTTCTACATGAATGGCGAGATATAGTGGGGTGTCGGACTTGTCGGTTCTAACCGTTACCGTTTTGGGTAATTAACATGTCCGACTTCAAATCCGACGCTGTGCCAAGACGCCCAATGATCCATATCCACGAGGATAATGCTGTCAATGAGATTCCTTCGGTTTCGAACAACTCCCATAGGAAGCATATCCATGTCTGGGACGGGTATAAGAGGAGTGCCTTCCTCCTCTCTCAGCAACCGTTCTGCATCCAACCCGCAACTCATTCCACATTTCGACTCAACCATCTATCACCAACACATCACCAAAATGGGCGACCAGGCTATTCCCGAGTTCTCAACCTCTCTTGTCCTTCCGGCCTTCAACGAGCCTCTGAAGCTTGAGAGGACTCCTCTCCCCCAAACTGTTCCTCCTGGATCAGTCATTGTCCGTGTCCTCAGTACCCCCGTCCGCCCTCATCAACGCGAAGGCTTCAAGGGAAACAGCCCTCTTTCCTTCAAGCCCCCATATAACCCCGGAGACGGCGGCGTCGGTCGCGTAGTATCCGTCGGGCCCGATGCTGTCGCTCTCAAGCCTGGTCAGCTTGTCTACATGAACAACTTCATCACGGCAAGAGACGATCCAAGCATCCGAGTCCTGCTCGGTCTTCATGATGGCGGCGGTCCCGAAGCTGACTTGAAGCTTTTCAAATTATGGGGAGGCTTTTGGAGAGATTTTGCTCATGTTGCTTCGGAGAACGTCATCCCTCTGAATGAAAAGATTCTCATCGATGAGATGGGTTACTCCTATGGAGACTTGAGCTACATCCAGCGCCTCTCAGTCGCATACGGCGGAATCAGAGCCGCCAATCTTCAAGCAGGCGAGACTGTTATTGTTGCTCCAGCTACAGGACATTTTTCCGGTGCGGTCGTCGAGCTGGCAGCCCAGATCGGCTGTCGCGTAATTGCCCTTTCGCGCTCAGCATCAAAGCTCAAACCTCTCACTTCTCTTTACCATCGTGTCACTGCTGTCGAGCTCACTGGAGATGAAAAGAAGGATGCTGAGGCCATCGGCGCACTTGTGCCAGGAGGTGCTGATGTGTACATTGATGTGTCTCCGCCTGCCGCAACAGCTTCACATCATCACCTCGACATCTCCATCAACTCATTGGCGTCCTATGGCCGTATTGTCCTTCTAGGTTTGATGTTTGATGTCAAGATCAACTATGCCAGCCTTATGGCTCGCAACATCACGATCAAAGGGCAGTATATGTATACCCGCCAGGAGTTGGTGTCTTTGGTCAAAATGATTGAGACGGGCGTTCTTAAATTAGGCAAGGAAGCTGGGCACGAGATTGTGGAGAAGGGTTTCACTATGGGAGAATGGGAGAAGGCGGTCACTGTTGCAGAGACGGCTATCGCTTGGGGTCAGCAAGTCTTGCTCTATCCGTAGACAAAGACTTTTGCAGGTTCGATAAGCAGCTTACATTGTTATAAACATTCTTTCCTGTTACTCTATTTCGTATTTCCCGCACCAATCCGTCTTATTCTTGGCAAATCCAGGCCTCCCATCAGTTGCTCTTAGCTGTTCCACTGTCGCGAATATGTATAGAAAACCCTGTCATGTTCTTCCCCTCCAGCCCAGGCTTAAGGGTCAAGGCAGGTATCTCATAGTCGCCGCCATTCTGAGGCCTATAAGCAATAGGTTCGATGGTATCCAGATGCCTCAGCTTTTCACGAAGCGTCTCCGCCTCTTTCTCAAAACCAGCTTGATCCAATCTATCCGTCTGAAAAACAACGTGAGATGGAAGAACCTGAAATCCGGGATAGTAAAGGACTCCATGGTTGATGAGAAAGAGTAAGTCGTCAATGTGTCCCGCAATTCCGCGTGTTGAGAAGTGCTCTTTTTTGCCCCCAGCAGTAACGACAAGCATCGCTCGCTTTCCAGCGAACACTCCCTCGCCATATCTGTCGCCAAAGTGCTTATCGCTATGTTCGCCAACTCCATATGCGAAACCCATAGAGAAGACTCTTTCGACCCAGCCCTTGAGAATAGCAGGCATGGTATACCACCAGAGGGGGAAGTGAAACAGCACGACGTCGGCCCAGAGTAGCTTGTCTTGTTCGGCTTTGACGTCCTCTGTAAGGTTTCCAGATGTGTATGTATCCCTCGATGCGTATGCAACCTTGAGACGGGCATCAGTTGCCAGACCAGGGAAATCTGAGCGATCGATCTCGGCTTTCCATTTCATCGAGTATAGGTCTGAGGTCTTGACTTGATGACCTTGGGCTTTGAGCTCATTGACAGAGACTTGGAAGAGAGAGCCATTGAAGGATCGGGGCTCAGGATGAGCAAGTACAACAAGAACTTTCATGTTGATGAAAGGATGTGATGAATCATGCTAAGCATTCCATATTGTCTGATTCTTTTGGCATTTATATACAGACCACTTGCTCCACTATAGTCGAAAGATACTTTGCCAAGCAAGCTATCATGACATGATCGGATAAAAACGAATCCGATCGGATTGAGTTAAGCCTATCATGGCTCAGACGGGCCAACTTCACACCCGACAGTCTGTGCATGATCAGCTGGAGGTCAATCATGGTCATGGCTAGTGGACAGTTGATCATGGGTAGTGGGCTGCAATTCCGTGTCTTTTTTTCCTTCGTCTTGTCCGTTCTTCGTCCGGGCCCCGATAACGTTATTTGTTCCGCTCCGTGGCCCCCACGAAACAAAACTCCGCAACGAATTAAAGTGCAGGCTCGAACTATGTCCCAACTGATGATTAATATAACATTCTTAATCATTTTCGCACCTCGGTTCACTCAATGTCCGACTTTGGACAAAGGTCGTAGTTACAATTATGTGAAAACCTACACTTGATTCTCGAAGGGCAAATAAGCTAAGACAGAACACAAAAAAGACGCTTCATTTTCAGCTCTTGGGCACAATCATCATCGTATGACAGATCATGCATTTATGTGATTTCTTTTGGCTGTCCTAATGTCATTTTCTATTGTATACTCATTCCCACATTCCAAACGGCTTTCCATACACGTCCTCTTAAAAGCCAAATGGTAATGAGTCCATACTCTCGATGTTTTCTTCTGCCTCTTCGTTCAGACATCTTTCACAAGTACATTTGAACTGAAACTGCTCTTGTGTATGATTTTGTCTACTTGAGAGATCTTTATGAGTGGTGAGATCAAAGTATGTGATCATGCATTCTTCGCCCTTTGTGATGTCGCGGGCTGCTGTATAGACCATTCGGGCTTGGCCATTGGGTTTGTGAGTGACCTATGAAAGCTGTCAGTGGCACATTCACGGGACGTTTTCTCATATCTATCAGCTCACATTTGGTAGGCAAGAATGGTTGAACTGGGCAGCACGGGGATACAGGGCCATTCCGTAAGATTCACCTCTTGGTGCAGCATTGTCGCTCACGGGCTGGGAGCCCGTAGCCCTCGGATACAGGCCAAAGGTATTGGTCTCTTCCTTGCATAATAGCAGAAGCATTTGTTCGGCACTTAGCAGGGCCGGTAGAACAGTTGCATCACTCAGATACTCATGTACCAATCGTTTCCAATGTGTAATCTGCACCTCGGGCCACGAGTCAAGGTACGCACAGCACATGTCCACGGCTTTCCAGCCACGTAGGAAATGGGCCTCCCATGGATGCCGCTGTTGTGTGAGAGCATTACCGCTGTGTAACTCGGCATTCCACGTGGCAAGAAGTCGAACAACATGCCAGACCGTAGCGAAATTGTACTCGCCCTCTTTTTGCCGAAGTTCTTCTGCGTGTTTCTTCAACCAGGAGCACTCGAAATCATGTCGGCTCTTATCCATCGCTCGACACGCGACATTACACCATACAACATCTTTGAAACAAGCCTGCTCACAGCGGATGGCGCGATCATTCTGCGGGACACGTCGAGAGCAGGACAAATTGCTGCAGATAAGTGGTTCGTTGGACGTCACAGAAGGGACGATAGCATATGGTGTGTCTACAAGAAGAACGGTTCCTTCTCGAATAGGACCCGTGGCTCGAAGTAATCGACCCTTGCAGGGGTCTTGATCGGGGACCAAATTCGGATGTACGTAAAATTCCACATCGTGAGTGACGACATTCGACTGTCTTAGTGTGCTTCTTGGTGCCTTTGGGGGCAATCGGGGTTTTTGGAACTCCATGGTTGGCAAATAGAGAAAGATAAAGGGTCCAGAGAGTGACGGATAAGAAAGATGGAATTAAAATAAATGGGAAACAGAGTTTGCAAGCAAAGTCGCTACTGAGCATTTGTGTTCTGGACCGTCGGAATGATCGAATACGGTTAGATGAGGAGGCCACTAAGACACCATCGCCACTGAGATAAGGGTATCATTTCGGCGTAACCTTTTGCGGCCTAAAGCCAATTGCTGTATCACTGTATCAGAAAGGCGGTATGTATTTTGAGGTTTGACATTGTGTCACTGTAGGAAGGGTACATTGTGATAAGCTCAAAGCTTGACGTGGACGAAGAAATAAGCTTTGTCACCATCAACGCCACATGACCATGATTTGCCAACTTTTTAGACGGTACTGTGCATGTTGGAGAGAAGCAAAATCAGAAACTTCAATCTAGCTACCGCGAAAGAAAGAAACTCTTTGTGGTTTTTTAGGTCAATATCCGACGATCTTGTCGCCCCGTTAAATCGGCATTGCAATAACCGATCATCGCCCTTGCATCCTAGATCTGGGTGGAGAGGGGCCACATGGAAGCTAGGGATAATTCCTCCAGTGAGATTGGTTCCCGTCACACGTGTCACTAATACTAGTGCGGCACATCATCGTGCTTCGACAGATAACATCGTTTTTTGAGGTTAAGCTACATCACCAAGCTACAGTTCCGATCGGACAAACACGCCGTGGTCAATCTCTTGAGCCACGGGCTTGTAGGTCCACTGGCTCACATAGACATCGCCTCCCTTAGGACACTCCACTCCAGATCCTTTACCGTTACAGGTGGCATAAGGTCCAAGCAAACTACCAACAAATGAACCCATACCTCCACTCACAAGACTTGCTGATGCTGTCGCGATGTTGAGAGTCTTGCCTCTGTAGCTTGAGGCTCCGAGGTTGTAGTGCGTTGCGTTAACTGCCTCGATATGTAGACTAATTACGCCCTTCTCCCAGCCATCAGGGACAGGTACTACCTTTGGTGCAGGGACATTCTGAGCTCCCGTGGCTCGGAATCGGAATGCAAGTTTTGACTTCTTGTTGCTGCCTTGCTTTGTAGGAAGACGGACGATTCCAAGGTCGATATGGTCGAACTGCGTGCGGAAAACAGTAATTCCAGCTTCCTGTTCGTCGGATTTGGGCTTGAAGTCGATATCAACACTGTACTTGAACAGGGTGTGAGTTTGGCGACGTCCGATGAAGGCTAGACCTCGCTGTCCTGAAAGCTCAATATCATCTCCAGCCAACACACTGCCAGTGACATTGTTGCGACTAGGCACAATATGAAGACCCTTGGGGGACAACGAGAAGGCGCCATCTCTGGGGACTCGATGGTGCACGAAGTGGGGAGGAATCTTCTTAGTCTTCTTCAGGTTGTAGTTGTCTGGGTCAGCGTTGAAGGGTCCATCCCCGGGGACGTTTCGCGTCGGCTTTGGAAGAAGGTTTCCAGGCATGCGACCTCGCACTGGTTGCAACTTGGGCCATTCGCCCTTGTCCCATGTGCCATTGAACAAAACAGCTTCACGGCCCATCGGTGAAACTCCAGGGGCTGTGATGCGAGTAGCGAGACAGAGGCCCCACCAGTTGCCCTTGGTATCTTGGAACAAGTCACCGTGGCCGACAGTCTGGAAGTACTCGGATGTTCCGCGGTTGGTCAAGATCGGGTTGTTCTTGTAGGCTTCATAGGGGCCCGTGATTTTGCGTGCTCGGGCGATGGTGATAGCGTGGTCTTCAGCAGTTCCACCCTCGGCAATCATGAGATAGTAGTAACCGTCGCGCTTGTAGATATGGGGTCCCTCGGGCCAAACGCCTCCTGTGCCGTTCCAGATGTTAAGCTCCGGGCTAAGCTCTCCGGTCTCCAAATCAAGCTCCTGCAGAGTGATGCCATGAGTAGCACAGTAAACCTTCCCATCGTCATCCCAGAACAGGTCGGGGTCAATGTGTGTTGGCTTGAAGGTAACAGGGTCACTCCAGCTACTCTCGTCCCAAGGATTGGTGGTCTTGAAGATGACACCAATGATATCTCCAACGCCTAGGTATTCACAAATGACGTAGTATGTTCCCTTGTGGTATCGAATGGTTGGAGCATACATTCCTTGCTGCTGTCCCGCCGTCTTCCAGCTAATGCCAGGCAACTGTTTCTCACGGTTCCAGACATGGCTGATGAGACGCCAGTTGACAAGGTCCCTCGAAGCATAGACGGGAAGACCTGGGAACGAGATGAAAGTTGAAGTGACACAGAGAAAGAGGCCGTCTTTCTGAATGCATGACGGGTCTGAGTGCCATCCTGGAAGAACAGGGTTGGTGTATGTCGAAACATCCGTCTTCGTTTCGGGAAGAACACTCCCCATCGCGAGAAGCGGGCACAATAACCAAGAGAGGCGCATTGTGGACCCTCTGAAGTGATGTCGTCCTGGTTACACCAGACATTTCAATCGCGAGCTACTCCTCATTATATATGCACATTTGAGTCGTCGATCATGAGATAGATTCAGGCAAATGCGGGGGAGAAAACGGCTGAATTACGATCCCCGGAAACAGATTGTTCGCGACTGATGATGCCGATTCGAGCGCTAGATCTTGACCCTTGTTAGTAGCATGACGATCTTGTCAAAGAGCGCATTGAACCTGCAAAATGAGGGGTCTTGATGCAACTCAACCATGCTGATTCTGTAAAATAGGCTGATTCAACGACCCAGAAAATAAACTACATCGTCATGAAAAGGACAATATAAGTCATTTAGGCTAATCGGATACTGCTAGTAATGCGAGTCTTCCTTTTGATTATTCATGGAAAGCCGCTTCAGTCTACGTCCTACGGTGAAGGGTGAAGTTTGAACATCGTACATGCATTCAATTTTTGAGCATTGCTTTCATCAAACACCTCAGCATAAAAACCTAGGAATATTTCACATAATCTTCGATGCTATCTGTCAAAATGCGCCAACGAGACACAAGTACGTCGATCTTGGCAAACTTCCCTGCCCCCTGTAATAATTTTGCTGGCGCTGTTGTTTTATGCAGGAAATCTCAATTGATGTTCGCCCTCAAAACCACACCAGTAAGCACATTATATCTGCCAGTCGTCCATGGTAAGAAAAATGGAGGTTTTCAGGCCAATCAGCTACGGGTATCGTGGATGAGATTGACCATTCGGAACTCACAATTGATTGCTCAATCGCGGCGACCAAGATGAGGCGGCTGGTGTAGGGTAACATCAATGGTACCATGCCCTCTGAAGATAGTGGCCCTGACGGGGGAAGCTTCGCGAAACTTCACATGGGCAAGCAACATGGAATTGCGTGTCGCGTCGAGCAACAAATGCCTGAGGCCCCCCAATTCGATGCGATTCCACCGTCTCACAGTCTGCAAATACCCTCGCTTGTACCACCAAGACTAGAATAGTCTTATCGTGCGATAACAACATGCTCTGACAATGAGATCTGCTTGACGTCACCTGCAACGGTACACGGAAGAAAGTCACCGAAACATTGTGATCGTGATCCTGACCGCATTTTCTGAAGCATGTGGAAATAAATATTACTTTTTCGGACTTAATTTCTTACTTATTCATTAACTCAATTCGGGCTCTGCTCTTTTTTTCTTCTTTTGTTTCCTTTGCGCTTGGGTAGTGAGTGGCCTTTTTTGACGGTTGCGCAAATGTCTCTCGCTCAGCATGTAACCCAGACTGAGGGTTTTGACTACGAAGGCCCAGCGAATCCCAACTACGAAGGCCCGAGTCATCCGAATATCTCTCCTGGCTTCGGAACAGGAAATATTCTCGTTCCTGGGGATGAATGCGATCAAAGCGGTGATCATTCAGAATGGCGACGATTGAGTTTTGCGCCCGTTGAGGTTGCTAAGAAATTGCCCAACATTGCTGCTTACAAGGTCTCCAACCTCAAGCGCTACGGTAAGCAATACAACACAGCATCGGATCAATTGAGACAAATAGCTAACTTCTCTCAGTTCAGGTAGCGACTGGTATAATTGCTTGTTGGTTTGCAGCGGGCATCGTCTTCGGCTTCGCTGCCCTCAAGCCAATTCTCGTCAAGGAGGGCATCTACTCCGAACTCTGCCCCGTGGTGGACTACAAGATCCCATGCGCTGAGCAGGACATGCGCTTGAACCTTTTGTTCATCTCGGCCTCAATCTCCGCCAATGTGTCTTCTCTTTTGGCTGGCTCTGTCCTTGATCGCTTCGGTCGACGCGTATGTTGGCTGGTATCGAGTGTTCTGCTTACCCTCGGTTCGTTAATGATGGCCATCTCATTTTCTTATCCCGGCTTCCACGGATACCTCATCGGTAACATCCTTCTCGCTTTTGGTGGCACATTTATATTCGTCTCTAGCTACCAACTCGCGAACGCATTTCCGAAATATTCTGGACTCATCGTCGCGCTCGTCACCGGGGCTTTTGATGCCTCGGCTGCAGTGTTTTTGTTCTATCGCATGGCTTATGAAGCATCCGGCGGATCGTTTTCACTCGACAAGTTCTTCTACGGCTACATCGCCGTCCCGGTCGCCATTTTCCTGGCCGAATTCCTGTGGATGCCAGCGCACTCGTACCATACCCTCCCGCAGCTCGAGAAGAAGATCGAGCACGCCCAAGACCGCACTCGCGATGTTCACGAATCTGACGAAGAGATCGACAACACAAATGAACTTACCCGCGTTCGAAGTGCCCGAGCCGACCAGAGAAAGGCCAAGCTTGTCAAGATTGAGGAACTCGCCGGCGACAGTCAAGAGCGAGGCGAGCGTGTCAAAGAAGAGGAGGGTCGACAGGAAGCCAGCGGTGTTTGGGGTGTTCTCCACGGAATGCCGGCTCACAAGCAGATGATGACGCCTTGGTTCATTCTCATTCTTGTTTTGACGATCCTTCAAATGATTCGCATGAACTACTTTATCGCTGGTGTCAGATCGCAGTACCGGTACATGTTGGGCTCCGACAAGGCTGCTGAGCGCATCAATGAGTTTTTCGATGCTGCACTCCCTATCGGGGGCGTTGCTGCGACGCCTTTCATTGGAATCTTGCTCAACAACTTGAGTGTTCCCGCTATCTTTTCCGTTTTGACGGTGTTTATCATCGTGATTGGCGTTCTGAACTGTGTTCCCAACATGATAGCTGGATACTTCACTGTCGTTGCTTTCGTTTTCTTCCGTCCTCTCTACTATTCCGCAGTCTCGTGAGTACTGTTTCAATGACCGCACCAACTCTGGTAACTGACTCGTATTTTAGTGACTACGCCACGAAAGTCTTTGGTTTCGCTACTTTCGGACGGATTTACGGAACGGTCACTTGCATCTCCGGAATCACGCAGCTCATTCAGTCCGGACTCGATGCGCTCACGCATGGTCCACTTCACAACGATCCAACGCCCGTCAACGCGACTTTGGGCGCCGCTGGAGCCCTGGTAGGTCTTGTTTTGACCGTCTTCATCACTGTCAAGGGTAGAGTCTTTGTCGAGAAGAAGGTTGAGATGGAGGCCGACGGTGAAAGAGAACGACTCTTGTCAGATGCTCAAAATGGATATGGAACAGGTCACTGAGTTTCAGAATGACTGAAGACTCTAAAATATGTTTCATGAGCGACTTTTGACGTCACTTCGCAAGTTGCTTTGCATTTATTTATGTCGAAACCTTTTAGAAGGCTATTTTCATGGGTTATGCGTATTTGCGGAATTGGAGGATGGGATCAAAAGTTCTTCAATGTACGTTACCTTGGGTTCTCACTGGTCAAACTTATAAAGAGATGGAAAATAAATGATGCAGGAGTTTGCTGGCTATAGATATTCACGTTAATTTATTCATCGTCATTACTGATTCTGTTGGCGATGTCCATCCATCGGGACTTGATGCCGCGAGACGCTCTATGAATATGAGGACTAGAGAACCCATCAATACGAAGACATTTTTTGAAACCATGTTAACTGCTTTTAATTAATGAAGGCTTGGTTCAGTTCCAATCGCCAACGCGTCCCCCCGAAGCTCTATCGAGACACACCAACCTCACCATGTCACCCAAAACAGTATGGAGCGAATCGTGACAATATTTGTAGCCCCCATTCGAAACGAAAATTCGGCAGAGGATACCCCATTTGAACGTTATGTGATAGGCTTCAACTCATTTGAGTGTTGGAATTGCGTAGATGAGGGGGGTCAGGTTGGGCCAATGAGCTTGGAAGCATCGAAAAGGAGTTTCGTTCACTAACCAGTAATAACTACAAAATAATGTCTCACTTTGTAGATAAGCATATTTTATTCAGATGCGATTCATAACGCCCCGTAACTTGAGTCGGACCCAAGCTGAGACATCGACAGTGGTTACTCCCTTGCAGCTAAACATACCGACTAGCGACCTTCAACTCCTGAGCGACCAGATATTTTCATTCCTCACATCACAAGCCGGAGATAACTCTCCTTGACAGTTGATCTTCGATAAAAGCAATTAGATATGGTGTCCCGCCCCTTTCGGCCTTTGTCGATAAGCTGCTTGTCTAGGTACCCAGCAAAATGTCACGAAGACTCATTTCGTTACTGCTGCCAGGTCTCATCACACAGGCTGGTGCTCAATATGTTGCCAAAGAACCGGATATAGTCTGTATTACGTACTTATCAACGTATCTCATACCTGCCTCGGCGAATGTCACGGATTCTGTGCCGACAGATGGCGCGAACAGCACACCGCAGACTATTGATGTTGACTTGGCACCTTCTACTTCATTCGAGCCCGCGATTGATCCATCACTTGACTTGACTGAGACTCTTTTAACTTCTCAGTCCCTTTCTGATGACTCCAATCAGCTTATCACAACCTTGGCCACGACCGGTACGGATCCAGCGGACACAGATCCCACGACAGTGCCCAGGCCTAGCGACCAGCTCGTTGTCTTCCGCATCGTCCCCGATACTGATAACTCAAGACGGAGGCGTCTCCGGAGAGCGGTTGGGGGCTTTGTAGGCTCTGCCTCAGAGATATGCCAAGATGCTTCCGCGTTTAGCCTCTCCGACGGATGTCTTTTTGATGGCGGAAGACCTATCTATTACAATGGTGAAGACTTCAAGGAACTGCGTGGTCAACAGGCGACAGTCCCCCTTGGCGCTATTGCTACAACATTTGTTGGTGATGGTGGATTTCTGCGATTCAGCAGCCCAGACCTACCCAGTGGTGAAGCAGGCTTCTGTCAGAGCCCAGGATCTGGTCAGGTATACATAACCTTTACATCCTCACCCCCAGGCTGCGTATCAGTGAGGTTATCTGTTGTTGGAGGTATGTTTCTATCCTCTTTCAGTATCACCAGAAGCTAATTGTTGACAATAGTCGAAGAGTGCGAAGATGGACAAACGTCTACAAGCGCTCCTCCTACGTCAATTGATCTCCAGACCATACAACCAACAGTGGACTCTGTAGCCACATCTCTTCCTTCTAGTACAGCAATTCCTGCTGTTTCCAATGATCTCTCCGACACCACATCCCTCGTTGGCTTTACGACTGTTGTTCTTTCTTCTCTAGAACCTACACAAACACGGCCTGCGCAAATAAGTTCCTTTCGCTTTTCTAATACTTCAACGATCACCTTTCCTACAGTACCAATTGAGACATCCGAAGACTTTTCTTTTACAAACATTCCTGGTGTTACCTTCGCACCATCAGATGAAGCGACGACAGCTGATGTCTTGCCCACTGGCGTGACATCTCCAGAATCACAGCTTACCACGGATGACGCAGCATCCAGCCTCCCAGCGGCGACAACATCAACAACAGTTCCCGAGATAGATACTGCCGCCTCGAAATCTAATGTCAGCGCTTCCGACACTGGTAAGACCGTCGACACGGAGACTACTACCGACATGGAGAGTACTATTGACACGGAGACTACCATCAATATTGAGACCGCCATCAGCACCAGGACTACCATCAGCAGTGAGGCTACCAGTACTACGGCAATTTTGGAATCTACGAGCACGTCAGACATAACGACAGAAATCTCTACAACAACCTCAGAAGCCGAGACCACTACCACCACTAGTCCACCGTCTCGTGCGTGCGAGTCCTACCTCGTAAACCCAACAGTATTATTCAGCGGTGACCAAGACAACGAAGATGGAGTCGAGGAGCTTACTCTTCCATTTCCAGTTGGTATATACACCGAGTCCAGTGAGACCATCTACGTCGGCGTCAACGGGCTGATCAGTTTGTTTGACAACTCCATCGCACAATCCTCCAACAACCCCTTTCCGGATAATGGCCTGCCATCAGTAGCCATCGCGGCTTACTGGGATGACTTGCGCATTAAAGGGAATGCCGGTTACGAAATCACTTACAGAGTTTACGATGATGCTGATTATCGCGCGGTCAATATCGACTGGTGTGTTGTGGACGCGGACGATGTCGTCACTCACTTCATGGTCATCCTCCGGGCTTACGATCGTTCAAATCCTGAGTCTGTTTTCATGCGTTACTTCCAGTCCAATGGAGGGAAATCGGCCACTATAGCTGTACAGAATCTTGGTGGTGCCAAGTCTGAGCAATTCTCGTACAATATGGAAAACGCAGTGCCTGATGGGTGCACTGTTCTCTTCTTCACTATAGGAGGTGATGAAAGAGTTGTCTATGTGCCACCATAAGGGACTCAGGACACCATCCACTACACTTCATGTATTTATGTACTTATTTTCGGCATAGGCCAATGTCCCTAGTCCCTGCGTTGCCCCCAACGTGAATACGTCACCCTCAGTAAAATATTGGCAGCTAGACCGTATGAACTGTTCAAATTCGTGAAATAACATAAGGGATTACATATGACTATATTCTATAGATCAACATCACCTGAGCTTGATCTCCATCCCAAACTATACATAACATCTGAGAATGTAACCATCACCCTCCAAAGACAGGCGTCAAAGACGCCTTGGGCCTTGTCAAGAAATCCAGCCAAGCCTTCCCGGGCGTTCTGAGCAAAATCACCAACCTTGGTAATGGCCCACGATGAAGTCTCGTAGATGCGCTCCATCCCACGATGCAGGCACTGTGGTCTCTGCGCAGGGGAATTGCTGGGGTTATCGTCCTTGAGAACCTCCTTTTTCTCCGTATCCGACAAGTCAGAGCCAAGGCGGTACACAGAGTAAGCATCATCTGGTCCGCCACACTGCTCGCGTGTGTCGAAAATGGAAGTAAACCAACACTTTTCGTCGGCAACTCGTGCAGATTCCTCTGGAACCTTGTTGGAACAGTAGCATCTAGAGCCATGGCGAAGTGCGACAGAATATCCCTTGATTGTGCACTGGCGATTGCAAGAATCTCCATTGGAGCTTCGATAAGGTCCTCTGATATTGACGAGTGGAGGATACGAAGAGGTGAAGTCAGGAAGGCTGAAGCAGCCATGGGGCTTTAGCTTAGGCAGCCCAATCTCCGCTGGACGATTCGGGATCGTGGTAGGTCGCTCGACTTCTTCAGTCTTGATTGCATCGTCAACCACGTCAGTGCTGATTCCTGTGTTCAGAACACTCCAAGTTCTCCTTCCGCCGCAAGCGTCACGGGACCAGCCAGGACACCAGCTCGCACACTGACTATCATCAACGCGTGCGCTCTTCGCGGGATATGTATCAGAGCACAGGCACCAGCCACGCTGGACAGCTGCGACAGGCTTGTCCTCACGCTGACAATAGCGAGCGCAATGTTCGAGACTGTTCCTGCCCTCAAGCTTCTTGCGTGTCATGGTAGCAGATTGCATGTTGTAGCAGCCATGCGATGTGACATAGCCTAAGCTGGGCTTCTCGTAAGGCCTTTGTACATGGCCCCTGTTGTTGGATTCGTGTTGGATGCGGTGTCTCCCACCGGCATAGCCGGTCCTGTAGGCCGAAAAAGTGTCTCTAGTAACAGCGTAGCCTCCGCAAGAGAACTTAGAATCGCCAGCGCAAGGGATCTGACATTCGCGAAGGTCTGTTGTGGAGCTAAAGCGAGGATAGCCTTGGGCACAGTGGCACTGCAAGCCTTTGATGAATGCAACACCTTTTCCTGCGGCTTTACACGAGTCGATGCAGGATGAAGGGAGCCTTGAGACTGCGCCTGCATCTAAGGGTATGCGGCTTGCAGTCCTGGGGATATCGTAGAAGCATCGCTCAATCTGGCTGATAGACTCAGGTTCGATGGCTGGCCTCTTCTCGCGGCCGAGGTTATAAACACTGAACGCGCTATTGTCGCCACCGCAGATGAAAAAGTTTGTTCCGGGACACTGAACATCACACGAAGAATCAGGAAGCTCGTCTCTCTTGTCGGGGTACTCGTTGCTGCAGCGGCAGACCTGATCCGCGGCGAACGCAAACATCATGCCCTTTCGCTGACAGAAGCGGTGGCACAGCATAGGAGTATTGCGCGGAAACACTCGGGCAATGCTAATGGGTACTTTGCTGTAGCAACCATATCCAGGATGTCCATTCGGCTCAGTGTGCTTCGTAGATGTTTTATCATAATTTAGTAACTTGGTAGCGATAGAAGGTTCGGTGTCAACATCAACACCAAGACCAGTGTCATAAACGGTGGTATAAAGACCATGACGAGTGAAGCTGTATTCAGAACGGCGCTGACACCTATCATCACCATCGCTCAAACATGGCATGTAGCACTTATCAGCATCAGCAGTGGCATCTGTTGCAGGATACATGCCACCGCAGGAGCAAGCCTTGTCGCTGATAAGAGCAAGAGGGTATCCATCTTGAGCGCAGATCTTGGCGCATTCACGGCGGGAGTCATCGTCTCGAACCAACAGCTTCCTCCTCAATGTTGGACGCGTTGAGATATAATAGCAGCCCTGCGCCGTGATTTTGCCAACCTTGCCTCGGTTTGTCGCGAGCTGCTTAGATTCGGTGGTCTGAACAGATGGTCTCTGTCTGTGATGCGATGACAGTCGATTTTCTTCGTCGTTGGAAATGGAAATGATGGAGAAAACAGCGTAAAGTTCGTCATCCTCCTCAAAGCCATAGTTGTTTCTCGGCTGCTTGACGCAGTCACCGTCCAAGATACCGACGCACTGCGCATTGCATCGGTTATTGTCGACTTGATGAAAACTCGGGGCGGTTTTGCTGCAGAGGCAGTTGACGGTACCGAACGCAATGTATTGCTGACCACGTCGGGTGCATGTCTCGAGACACTTCTGGCGCTGAACCTCGGTCCTCGAAAATCCACCAACTGCAAAATTCGTCGGTCTCGACCAATAGCAACCCTTATGTTTGAGAGCCTTCAGGTCATGACCCTGGGCAGCTGCCAGAGCCACCCAGACAAGAAGAGCGGCATGTAATAAACTGAACGTCGCCATGGGAAAAGAGTGAATGGCGTCAAGGAACAAGAGGGAGCAGCTGGGACCGGGAATGAGGTGGTGTTTATGTTTCCGTCATCAGTGGTCGGTCTAATTTTACACGAGGGCAATCGAGACTCTCGTTGGTTGCCCTTGGGTTAAATATGGAACGATTTAGGCATCATACAAGGATCTGTGCCTCAATGCTGACTAGGATGATAGAAGTAAGCCAACGAGTGTTGGGCTTGGGGAGCTAAAGTGTCAGGGCTGCGGATCCTAGCTGAAGCGATGTTCTTGGCGTCGGCTACCAAGGCAGACTGAAAGAAGAAATCGCCGACTCATGACACTTCTACAGGGTAGGATGGTCTATTTACGAATATTAAGAATGAGTGCAAGGCCTCACTATCTCCTCATAGTCTTCATGGGCTCGAGCTTATGTTTAAGCCTAGTTTGGACACGACCAGAAAAGTAATGCTGTTGTTACCCCAATTAACAGGCCTTTTTCAAGCTGCTCGTTACCAACACCGTTGGCTCATCTTTTTCAGCCTACAATGTTAGAATTTGAGTTGATTTGTTGGAGAAATTGCCCGTAGTAGAATTTGCCAAATCTTGAGCTTTCCAGCTAAGCAAAGGAGAAATAGAAGTGAGAATCACTCCATGCTTCCCGTTTGCTATGGAGTTAGACAAACAACACCAGACGCGGCTGAGTGACCGACCATCTTCACCTAATGAGTAATACATAGACTAAACTGCTGGGTGGCTATGTTTTGAGAGAACTGTCTCTTTTCTCATCCCAAGATACTGCCCGGATTGCTTGGCTTGTTCTATCTCATACTGGCATCGAGTTTGTCGCAGCTTGACTGCCTTGACGAGCTGTTGATGTGGCCCACCAGATCCCCTTCAGGAGCAGCCAGAATTCAACCTTGGAAGAAGAACGCAATCGCGATCAGGCCAGTCGATGCGTTAGCATAGTCACTACCACGTTATCTTGCTTTCAGTGCTGGGCTCGAAAGGCAAAATGCGACCGATTGAAGCCCAATTGCAATCGATGCATGCGAATTCGGAGCTGAAAGCCCAGCCCATCTTGTGAATGGAACGAAAAGCTAGTCGATCGAAAGTTAGACCGCCCAGCGAGGGAACATTTTCTAGGCTCAGAAATGGATCGACAAGGTCAGAGCTCTATTGAGAGTTTTGGGTACTGCCCTAGCCTGTATCTATCGTGAGGAGGGCACCAGTTGGTGCGTATCGGCTGAGCTTTCTAATTCTCTCGCCAAAGGTATAAAAGAGTACTGGAACTGGGAAAAGCCCAACGGCTATAAAACCAAGAACGCTAGTGGCCCAGTCAACCCCTAGCTTCCTATACATAGCAGCCGCAAACACTGAAAACCGTGCACCAAATAGTGCCCGTACTACGGCGTTATCAGCTAGAGCACTGTGTGCATTGGCACGATAATTATCTATGATATACCTTTGGTCTTGGAGAAATATTCTACGTGAGCAAAGTTAGCCATTGACTCGGCAATCTAGAGGTCTAATACCACTTACAGCATGATGCCAGCTCCTAAAGGAACTCCGGCAAGGGTTTGTGCTACCCAAGATGCTAGGGTCGGAAGCCCATGCGAACCACAAGAGTTCAATGGGCCCCACCAACCATCATTCGTAGGAGTCGCTGCTCAGGGGGGAGAGAACCTTTGGTCTCAATAATACGCGTGAGTCTGGTCTTGCAGAATATAGTAATGAAGATGACTCCAATGACAACTCCAAGTATTATAACTAGGAATGGAAGAGATCCAACACACTGGATATGCTTCGAAGCAAAGATACATAAGACCGTACCCGAAGGACATGTAAAGTGTGACGAAAATGATCACGGGCTCCAATACTAGCATTGCGAGTGGTTGGACGAGGATTCTGCCCATCGTTTCGTAGATATCAACAGCCGTCTCTTCTGCAACAGCATGGATAGCCCAATCTCGGGTCGAGAGACGGACGGAGTGAGCTTTCCTAGACAGAAGGGTAGACTCAAGCGTCTCCGGAACAATGATGAAAGCTATGGGGCCGAACAGAGCTGCCAAATCGCTGTGATGTAAGCTGTCCACTGCCAGCGAAGTGAACTCTCAGTGATGAACCCGCCCATGATCGGGCCAGCAACAGGGCCCTGCAATGAAGTTAAATGAGTGTCAGATCATTGACTTTGGCGGATTAGATCGAACGGACAATGAAGTTTGCACCTGCAAAAATGATCAGGGCAATGCCAAGCTCGACGGGTGGCCAAAGGCCGACAAGCGCACCGCCAACAACGCTGAGGGGAGAGGAGCCAAAAAGACCACTCAGAAATCGACATACAAGGACGGTCTGGACATTTTGGGCAGTGGCCACAGGAATTTGGAATATTGCAAAGACGAAGTACCCAACAAAGAGTGGGTATTTACGGCCGTATACCTCTGACAAGGGACCAAATATCAAGGGGCCGAAGGCGAAACCCTATAGATGAATTAGTCGTTAAAGCCTTTCAGATGTCGCTAGAGATTCCGAACGTACGAGAACAAACAAGCTCGTACCCAGAGTCATGACTTCGACTGAGACGCCAAACTCCTTGGCAGCAGGCCGAGTTTCTATGCTAAAGATGCTTCTTGCGAAGGTCACAACCCATGTCAATATGCCTAATGAGACTGTGATCATCCATTTTTTCCGGTTTGGCCAGTTCTTGGGGTTGTCCGGGTCGTCTGAGCCATCCCAGCCGACAATTGTGTTATCAGGATCGCGTACGACGACTGTTTGAGCATGCTCGTCACTCATGACTGTATCAAATGAGGGGCTAGGATCCCGTTTCGGCTCGTTCGCGGAATCGTATTTGGGGAAAGAAGAGGTAGACGTAGTGACTCGGGCGTGGGACACCATTGCCCAAAAGAGAGAAGGACGAGGCTGTTGGCTTCTGGAAAACAGAGGAAGATATTCTTATGAGCCCAACAGTATCGAGGGCACCCGAAATATTGAGATTCAGGAAGTAGATAGATGTCACTGATATAAAGCAATGGTAAGGTTTGAGTTGGAGTTAAGAAATCACTTGGATGCGTCTGAAGACTACTCAACCAAAGCAATACACTATGAGACATGGCGGTTTGGCCAGCAAGTTGGTTCGGCCACAGTCGCAATAACGAGAGAGTTCGATGCGGCGAGAGGACTGGTGAGACCGGTCAGAGCGGTGTCATCCCTGGGCCATAGTTGGTCCGACCGGTCTTGAGCATGAAACTGGCGGGCCGCGATCCATCCGTTTGACCATGCTGCTTCATGCAGAAGTCATCGAACTTGGCACAGCTTCACCGAACCATTCATTTATGGACTGTCTTACTTATTCGCAAGGTTCCCGATTTTAGTCTTTTACCCTAATAAAATCTAGCCAAAATGAAAAGGGAAGATTTAATGCATATGTAAAAAAAAAAAGGTTTTAACAAAGGACTATCTTGTTGAATGAGTTAATCCAAGTACTAAATACTAAATGCAACTATTTCAATGAAATGTTTTATTGAACCGAAGCAGACCTTGTATATAACTTTGGATGTAATCGAAAACCAGCTGCAATCTCTTATACACTAGGGGGATTCACCTGCCAAACATCAAAGGATACCCAAGGGCCAGTAAAATCAGTCTCAGCTACAGCGAGAATTTCGTTCAGGCAAGAGTACTTCTTACTTCCCGTCAAAAATTTGACTCTGTCGAAAGCAGTAGTTCCCGAGATCAAAGAACCGGCGGAATGACTGTCAACGTAGGAGCCATCATCCATCTGTGCCACAGAGTGTGCATCGACGTTGAAGTTCCCCAACGCATCTAATGCAACGTGGTCGGCACCGAAGGCTAGAGCCTTTCCTGTGAATAGTCAGGTCGAACTTAATTTTCAATTTTTCCCAGTTTTATTCTACCTTCGCCCTTGGGACCGGATAATGTTCCGCCAGTGATGGGTATGGCTAGTTTGGTTCCTGCTCGACCTGGACCAGTATTGATGGTCGCACTGGGCGTAAGGTTCATGCGGAAGAGGTACGTTAGGGTTGGAGCCTCAGTCGCTGCGGCCGTCCCGATGCTGCTAGCGATGACAAAAAGGGCAGAAATTAACATGTTTGGAGAGAGTAATTTAAAAAGGCCAAAAGAGAGTGGCAGGGTTGGAACGACTGGCGATCTTCAGCTTCAATGAATAGGGCGAGGTTTTCTCTTGGATGGAAGAACAACTCCCTATTTGTACCCGCCTCTCTTGACGTGCGTACTCAGAGGAGAAGGCATAAAATCGTATTCTAGAGATGATCGAGGCTAGCCCCAATCGGAGGAAGTTGTCCACCCCTTCCGCAATAAGGAGAAAAAGGGAGGTAATGTAGTCGCTGACAAATTCAACACTAGGTATATGGGTGGATATCGGCCTGGAGTTGAAATTTGAGCCGAAGGGAATTAGTTCACTCGAAAGGTTCATCAACTGAAGTGGCCGGTCTTTCGGTGTTGCTGTAACACCGCTTGTTGTGTGCTGACAAAAGCGGAGGAACCTCTGTGCAGCACGCGATCTGGTCAAGAGTTTTCTTTTGATTAAAATCTTCTGCTCAAGTATTGGTATCACTTTCATTCAAATAAAATCACAGATCCTCCCTATTTTGTTGTCTCACTCACAAACTCTCTCGCATATCCCACTTCATTTACCTTTGATCATCAGAATCATGTCCCGCGGTCTTTTAATCACTGCTGTCACCGGAAAGCAAGGTGGTGGTGTCGTGGAAGCTGTCCTCTCTCGCTTCTCTAAAGAATTCACTATTCTCGCGGTTGCCCGAAATACACAATCGCCTTCAGCCCTACGCTTGGCTGGGAAGTCATCAGCCGTCAAGCTCGTCGAGGGAAACCTTGACGACGTACCCTTCCTTTTTCGAGCTGCGAAAAAAGTTTCCTCTGGCCCAATCTGGGGTGTCTATTCAGCTCAAGCCGCTGTCACGAAGGGAACCATTTTCGAGGGAGAGATACTCCAAGGCAAAGCGCTCATCGAAGAGTCCATCATGAACGATGTGAAGCATTTCGTCTACAGCAGCGTCGATCGTGGTGGCAACGAGCGATCCTGGACTAACCCAACGCCAATCCTGCATTTCAAAATGAAGCATCAGATCGAGCAATATCTCCGCGACAGTGTCGAAAGTAAGAAGTCTACTATGGGATGGACAATCCTACGCCTTGTGATATTCTTAGATAACATAACCGCAGACTTCCAGTCCCAGATATTCATGATGAGCCTACGCATTGCCATGAAGGATAAGCCCTTACAGTGGATTGCCACTTCAGACATTGGAGTCTTTGCAGTTGAGGCGTTTACCGATTCTGATCAATTTGATAAGAAAGCTATAGGGCTGGCCGGAGAGGAGCTTACTTTCGAGCAACTAGACCATAAGTTCAGGAGCGTGACAGGCAACGGCGTCGGTACGACGGTGGGACTGTTAGGGAAGGCACTCAAAGCAGGCGTCAAGGAAGACGGTCTGATGTTGGATTGGTTTAAGGAAGAGGGCTATAACGTGGGCATACAGCTTGCTAGGAGCTTCCATCCACACATCAAGGATGTTGGAGCGTGGCTAAAGCAGGACAGCCCCTTTGTCACACGATAAAGACCATGGTGCCCTGCTCATCTGAAACCTCACAGTACATCATGAAATTGGTGGTAAATGTGGTCCAAGCAATTTCATGTTAATAATAAAGCATATTCAGTTCAAGCCAACAGGAACACGGCCCTCGAGGGAGAAATCCTCCAGCAGAAGTCCTTCAAGGCAGAGCACTTATAGATGAGCCAATGAAGAACTATAAGAAAAGCTTCAGCTATACTAACGTTAGACGTGTTGGCAGCAAGCTCGTGAATAAGGCTGTAATAGCTACCTGCGCTAACTAAGGAACCTAGTTCCCCTCTTTATGTATTGAGCTTATCCAGAGAGAGGCTTCAATATGACGACATCAGTATTGCCAAAACAGGAGGATACAGTTGAGAACGCAAGCTAAGTTTTATATACTGGTTTAAGCTCTTAGCTACAAGCCCTAACTATAAATAACATATCTAGCTTATAACTTAGATATTATATCTAATAATTACCTAATTACTATAGCTAATAGCTAATAAGAGAAAAACCTAGATAGTAACTCTTTAGCTAGCCTTAGAGGTATATAAGATATTCTAATCTATTAGCTAAAAAAGGTTAGCTTAATACTATAAAAACCCTTAATCTTTAAAATAATAGCTTCTATAAGAATAATTATTAGTATAGATTCTCCTTATATATATAATACCTATAAATATAGTAATAAATTCTTTATTAGGTTATAAGAAATTAATAATAAAAGCTATAAGCTTAGTTAGGAAAATAGCTTTAATAAGCTTTAAAATATATAATTTAATATTACTAAATACTATACCTATAGGTAATATAATAAGCTAAATAGTAATATTCTTATCTAGCTAGCTATTCTTAGTACTTATAGTCTTATTAATATAGTAATAGACCTAAGAATCTTTTTAGGGATTATTAAGATTATTTAGTAAGAAAGAAAGATATAAATAGATATAGACTAAAAGAAAGATAAGAAAAGGAAAAAAAAGATTAATCTTATAAGAAAAAATATAGCTTAGATCTAGTTACTTATTAACCTATAGCTTATAATTAACCTATAAAACTAATATTATAGATATAAAAGAGACCTTAGTTATATAAGTTAATAAAAGATTTAGTAAATAGAGTATATTTAACTTCTAGGTATAGTATATAGCTATTATAATTATTAAGAAATACTAATACTATAAGAAAAGCTTAACCTAAAAAAAGTTTTATAATAGTATATAGGTTAGTGTTATTAGGGCTAAGAAGAAGGTTAGACTGGAAGAAGGTTCAGGGTAATTAGAAGGTAGTGGCGGTATTAAGTTTATGAGTTAGTTATAAGGTTAGAAAATACACTTCGGATTTAACACAATAAGAGAACGCAAGCAATGACAGACTTAAGATGATAGAGCCCGATATGAAGGAGCTAGATGGGTTGGACGAGCAATTGGTTTTGCACTGGTGAGTATTAATAGGCTATGAATAATTTATTCTGAACACTGACATCTATACAGGGATCCAACCGACGCCCCCTAAGTTCTTAGATCTGTCCATCTTTAGCTATTTACATGAAAAGAATCATTCATTTTGCAACTGAGCCAGATATCGGTTGACCAGTGAGGGTGAGAGAACCCGCCACGAAACTCGTTGATCTGAAGATCCACGGACTTGGCAAGACTGATTTCAGACGCATACTTGGTATGCTTCGTGTGTGACAACAGACGACATGAGTACCAATGCCAAGTAAATATGTCAGGGGGCACCGTCATGGAGTAGGTAAGCAAAAGCCTCACAGACTGAACCGCGGGACCAACGAAAACTTGCCAAGGTATCTCCTAAAGTCATCCTAAAGCATCATGAGGATGGGCCCTAAACTTTCCTGAGCTTGGCTAAATGTACCTAAACTTACCTAATAGTTGACAGAGGATCACTACAATTCTAGAAAGAATGCTTGGCATGAGGGCGAGATGCAGCTGATTGAACTTGAGAGGCTGAGAGCTGGCCTGAATCTTGACAGTGCAGCGAGCAGGCGTTCACTTCCGTGTTTGTGCCCTGGAACATGGAGTTGGCCCGTGCCCACAAACTGTTTTGATCAGTGCGGCTTCCGAGAGGTCTCCTCTGTCACCTATCCTCTTTTCCACCCAAATCATCACGCCACGGCAGTCATTCATCATCAGTTTGGTATGATATTTAGCGCGGAATGAAAGTCAACACGTTACAGGAACCGAATCAGCCTTTTGCACTTCTTGCAACAAGCACAACGGTCAGCATCTCCGTCGCGTCTTTTCTTCCCAACAAGCTCTCGATATCACATCACAATTGTCAAACAACCAACTAATATGGCCGGCCGAAAGAACTCTCATAATTCCGGAAAGAAGGCTGCTAAGGCCAAGACATCCCCGTCGAGGGAACCAAGCGCTAGGCAGTATGTTATCCCACTAGTCGAAGTATAGTTCAAAGCACACCTGACATATCGAAGGACGACATCACCACCGACGTCCCGCCCCCGGCCCCTGGAAGAAGTCACTCACACAGGTCATCGACAATGTGCTGACGACTCTGCCCAAAAGAGCCAACACGGTCTAAAACCCGAATCTACTTCTTGCCCATCAGACAGAAAGCACAACGGTCAGCATTACCGCCGGCAAGTACCTCTCTTTCCTCGAAGGTCGGGACATTTCGAACAGAATGACCAAGATATTGATGTTCTCCTACTAACCGTTGAGAATAGCGTATGTCACCGATTATTCTCGCCCCCCATCTGGTGTAAACCTTGGCCGCTGACGCGTCCTTCTCCGCGATAGGTGTTTTTCCCCCCAACAAGCTGTGTGTTGATTTGGCGTTGAGACGAGATGAATAGCTCGATATCAGATGACAATTCGCACGTTCCTCCCCTCGATCGACGTCCAACTCCTCGGAGTCACTCAGAAGTGTTCAAACGGACTCTTCGCCTAGCCAAAAAAAAAAAAAACTCACCAAGACCGTTGACATTCTGGGTTCCTTACATATCGATAGCATGGCCAATCGAAAGAAGTCCGTAAGTATTCCATGGTCTGATATCTGCTCGTCCCATTGGTGTCAAACAATGATGCCGGAGAATAATTCATGTTGCTAACTTTAAGACAGAAGAAGAACGAGAAGAAGTCCTCTGTGAGCAACATCGCTCATGAAGATCATCGACAAACGGCTCGGTTCGAGAGCGAGGCAGCCCATGCTTGGGTTCAGGTAAGTTCGCAAGGAATCCCCTCCCAGGATGTCAAGCGCTGACCCCAATTGTTCCAATAGAAGCGCAAGGTTGTATGTTGAACAACCATCGAGTTCCAGCTTTAGTGTCTCTAACATGTTAGGACGATATCACGGCCGATGAGGCCACTCCTGCCTCTGGGGCAGAGAAGGTAAGAGAAAACATGTTCGAATGCATTGTTGCTTTATTAACCAGTTTAAATAGCCAATTCTCGTTGGGAGCCGCCGTGCCGGCGCCTCTGGGGGTTCCGCCCCCCCTCTCCAAACGTTTGCGTCCCCCTGGGAAGCCAAAGCGGTATGTATGCAGCATTCCCAGACCTTTGAGTGTTTCAAAGCTAACCATACGTAGCCAGAAGTCCAGCTCAGTACTCGGAGCCAGTCCCCTTATTTGACTACCTCATGTGGAGCGAGAACGCCAGTGTGAATAGATTTGAGATTTCGGAGGTTGACATGAAGGAAATGGATGGACTGGATGAGCAAGAATTAAGTGATGGGGGCCTTACTAAAGTACGAAGAAACAAATAAAAAAACAACTGTTCAAGTCTCAGGATATAGTCAAGAAACCGCAAGGACACACAGAGAAGTGGCAGCCTGTCGAAGAACTCGTAATTCAATTTGGGATTCTCCTAGTACACATGTTGAATGTGGCCAGATTTCGTGCGATGGCCAACCACAGCTAATAATACAAACCGAATCCAGCCTCAATTCTCTGCAAAAACACGACTTTGGTACACCCTGTCCCTAATGCATGCATCTCCGTATTTGGAGTCAAGGCTTATGGCATAGAGCTCTCAACCACCACGTAAGACTTAGATGCATCTCAACATGGCAAGTCTTTAGCTCCCGTTTCGTCTGATCCATAACGATATTAGTTATCATAAGAAAGAGGATTATTAGAGCAAGGGCTCGACATACCTCATTAAATACGGTTCTATCTGGAACCAGTACGATTATTTTGGACGAAGTAGGTACTCGTCATCTTCGAGGTGGTGGCGTGAAGGAAATCGGGATTGCAACCGGATGGACTGAGGCGACGAGGAGAGGCTGCGAGGGGAGGCTACGAGAGGAGGCTGTCCCAGTATATCAGTAATTCTTGGTACCATCTATACAATCTTTGCACCTACGGGGGCGACCGGGCCAGCCGCATCGGTAGGGATGTGAGACTGAATCGTGTCGGTGGCAACACAATAAACTGACAGTCGGCCAGGATAACCTTGGCGATGCTGGACGTCGTGCTTGCTGCACGCACAACAGAGAATCTCTCTGGGCCTGTTGGCGCTGTGCATGTCGCAGAGAGATGTCTTCAGTATGAAGATATGATCAACATGGTGGTGGTGGGGGAGGCAATGGAAAGAAGCCATATCAGCTCTCGACTATAAAAGTCCTTAGCTAAGTTTATGGTAATTTAATAAAACCTAGGATAGTTTAGTAGAGTTTAGGATATTTTAGGATTCATAATTTATGATCTTTTCTGTGCCCTTTCCTTCGTACCACCCAGCTAAGCTGGCCCGTGCTCATAAACTGTTTTGATCCCTTACTTTCCTCTCTTTACCTATAACATCTCGCTGCCGCAGTCACTTATCCGTCAATACCGTATCATATCTTAGGCAGGTATGATAATCAAACACGTTCAAGAAAGTGAGCTTGCTTTCTGCAATTGTATGATAAATGTAACACTTACTGGCTCTGCCTGTGGTTGCTGCTAAGGATAAGGGCGTCGAGCTTACTAACGTAAGTAGCTATATACCTGGCTTTAGAATAATAAAGACTAATATCCTTTTAATAAATCTTTTTTTATAATATAACTTAATCTAGTTTCTTTTTCTTAAATTAATACTAATATATTTTAAGTAAAATAAGTATTAGTACTAATATTATAATTATATTTAATAACTTATATTAGGACAAATTTAATCTTTTTAGCTAATAATAATCCTAGATATAAGTTAGATAATTTATATAATAGTTATAAACTTATTACTAATCTTCTTCTAGTAGCTTTTTTTTAGTAACAGATAGTAATAAGATTTTTAAACTAAAATAGTCTTTTATCTGGAAACTAATATTGATATAGATAAATGAGCATAATCGGGGCTCTGCTACTGGTATAATGTGGAAACGATATGGGTTTGATGGACGAAATGGTCAAATTCATGGCTTTTCATGCCAACGCGGTGTGTAAGTAACCTTCCCAGACTGATTATTTCAACACTAACCGCTGGCATTGTTCTTTGCAGTTGAGGCTCGTGGCTGGGAGCTTAAATCAACAGGCAGGACTTAGCCCAAAACCCAGCTCAATACTCGCGGCCAGTCCCAACGCCAGACTACCTCATGCCGAGCGCATCACCGGAAGAATGACTGAGTGACCTCGGGTGGCTTGTAGTCAAGGATAAATACAGGATTTCAGTCAAGTGCCTCAATTGGTAGTTTTGCGTAGAGTCCAATAGTATCTGAGACCCCAAGTCGCTATGGAATGTCTTGTCTAGACTACACCTTTTCCACTACAATCGTTTCGTCCGTGTCACTGTTTGCTTGTCCCTCAACTGTACCCAGCTGCCGGATTACCAACCAAGCTGGAAAGATTGCAACCGCCCAAATACCAAAGTTCATATACGTGCTTCCCAAAGTTGCCATGATCGGAAGCGCATTAAGACCATAGCTGAGCGCCTGCCATGCCGACTCCGTACCTCTCAACAATGCAGACAACCGCACCGTCTCCTGCGAATTATTCGAGATCTGACCAATGATGAAGAAGGCAAAGTTGTAGTTGAGCTGGAACCCAGTGACAAGGAAGACAAAAACACCGAATGCGGCACCAAAGCCAGGATCACTCCAGTCGTAGATGGGTCCATCACGCTTGAACTTGGTGACGTTGATGGTGAGCCAGATCCACCAACCTCCTTGGAGAGTCATTATGACAGCGTAAGCATATCGGGCGCGTTTCTTGAGAGCAATTTGGTTCTGATCAAGCCAGACACCAAGCAGATTCCCCGCAATGACTGCGACGATGCCAGACACGAACGAACCGAGAGCCCGAGCTCTTACACTGAACCAAAGAGCGATGTAGGTGAAGAAGACCGACTCTGAGTAGACTCCTTGGCCGATCCAGAAGATAAGTAGCAGAAACTCCTTCTTGAGGAATGTTCGGGTGGTGGCCTTGAATTCTTTCCAGGGATGGTCGAGGATGCTCATATCGACATTCTTCCCGTCTGCGCGCTGGACTTGGGAGGGTTTATTGAGGAAGAAGGCGATGAATGGCCCCAGTGCTTGAAGAGCGATGAAGATGAGATAGACCTTGTACGAGACCTTGCCTGCCTCACTGCGATCAGCGTTGAGACCAAGGTTAATCGCGCCGCCCAAAATCTGTCCCAATCTTGTGAATGAAAGCCAATACGCCACCAACCGTCCTCGATTTCTGGGTTCCGGATATCCAATCGCGATCGCTGCCTCAGCCGCCCAAAAGATACCCGCCGATACACCACAGCACGCGGCGCCAAAGATGACAAGCCACTCAACACCGTAGCGATTGTTTAGGTAGAGACCCGCGCTGTAGGGAGCAAAGCCGATGGTTCCGATGACAAGAGCGCCTTTTATCCCGACATATTTGACGATTCCGCTAGTGAACCAACATGAGATGATCATGAGACAGAAGGTGAGGGCGTTGCCAGTATTGACGAGATAGGGCTTCTGGGCGCCGCCTGCGCCGAGGGAGTTCATTGCACCCCAGAGACCGGGAGCGGCGAAACTGCAGAGGCCAAGAATGGTTGCATTGTAAATTGGAGAGCGATTCCATTTCGCTGGTCAACATAAGCATAAGCATCAAGGTAGAGATGGTAAACTCACGCTTAATCGGAGCCTCATTGAGCGTCTCAGCATTTGCGGTATCAGGCGTGTGCTTTTCCTCTGATTCCAACATTTTGACGAAGGTTTCAAGTGCCGGGCAAGTCAAGAGATTTGCAGAACTTTTGTGCGACCTGAATGCAGCGAAAGGGGAGATGATAAACTGATGTTGGAGACCGGCGAAGCGTCAAGATAAAGTAGTCGTAATAAAAGAATGACACCACTCAACCCCAGCAATGATGACAGGGACCAAGATAACCTATGCAAATCAGCACCTTGATCGGTGATGGTGGTTGTTTCGATCAAGTTAGATCGCCGAACATTGATAAGGGTGCATGCGGTTGCGTGATACCCGTCTCCGGCTTCGTCATCGGCCCTTGGCTGTACCACCAATTGTGAAACATCAAATTCGGCCGGCGTTTAATGTTTGACAGAGCTCGGCATAATATATTTCGGTTTATTTATATCAGGATCAATAGCCATCTATTGACGATAGCTTGTATCAAGTAGACGCAACGTTGCCTAGACCTTTCTTCCGGAGGTTAACGTATAATATTGAGGTCTCATATAAGCTACACAAAGTTCAGTGGGTTAGATTTGACCACCTATGGCCACCCGAGAAGCATGTTGCAAGCTTCAGGTGCACAAAGTCGAGAGCTTGATTCGATCGAATTTGTGACATCTTCCCAACGGGGTCTTTTGAAGCCCAAGCCTTCGAGTCGGTCAAATAGCCATGTCTTATAATCCTCGTGAGAAAAAGCTTGAGATGCATGTACTTCAATGCTTTCCCACGTATACTGCAACCCAACACAGAGCGGGCAAATATAAAATCCTGTTATGGGCAATGAAGAGACAGGTCCACCAACCAGCTCACAAAACATGGGCCGTCAGCCAACCCAATCCATTTCAAAATCGGACCCAACCACGTGCTTTCCAGAGCAGCGGCTGCAATAGCCTTCTTCGAGATTCTTGATGACATCTGGAACCGTAAGAGACACATGGAGAAACTTGGTCCTTGATGCGAGCAGAGCCGTGGGAAAGGCGCAGGGAGAACCGAAGCAGCGGAAGGGGCTTTGGCAGGGTGAATCCAGGCTGGGATGGCGCGATTTGTCGGGATGTGCCAAGTAGAATTCATACATGTCGATTTCATTGAGTTGCTTGATGTTACCGAAGGGCAACCAGCGTTGATACCTCTCGCAGACAAGTTCGTCGCCTCGCTCGCTTGTCTGTAAGAATCCGGGTCGCACGAGAGAATACCGGTGACTCTCTGGATAGCGATTCGAGAAGTCGATAATCTTATACCAGACCTCAAGTGGTAGTCTTTTGCCTCCTGGGGAGGCGATGAGTGCCGGCGAGTAAGAAACAATACTTTCGACATACGCAGGTCCTAAGAGTGTCCTGTCGAAAAGCATGAGTGGCCGCCACTTCAGCAAATCGCCGATTTCTTCTGGTACTACCGGCCTCATTTTGATCTTGTTGTGGAAATTCACTTCAGTATGGGAGTGAGTGTTTTAGACTGTATTGCAGGAGGTAAGTAATACATATTATCACAACAAATCCTCACGAAAGAGTAGCAAGCAGTGCACCTGTTTATACCCCTTTGAAGGCGATCGTCGGGGCATCAAGCTTTTCAGCCAAAAGCAAGATGTTAGGCAACAGCGAGGGCAACAGTATATTGCCCATGTATTTATTGTTATTCTAAGTTCTGTCTACTGATTTAAGCTCTCAATCGATTAACAATAAGGTTGGCAAAGAAATAAGCTGCGTCAGATTGGCTGAAATAGACACTCTCCATGCCCAGGCATTTTAAGCTTCTGAGATGGGCATTTAATCTGTCATTTTTCGAATCTTGTTGCATTATTTGAATTGCCACCTCTGGCTCTGAGTTTGGTTCGCCGGATCTTGGTATCTAACCCACAAAGTTTGACAATTCATGCGTGGCTTTTTCGTGCTGAGGGCTTCTCGAATCAGAATAATCGTGTTTGGAGCAGTACTTCCGATGGATGGAGCCGGCTGTGGTTAGTAACAAAACCAGGAGTGATGAGATGAGGCGCGCCTACAGAAAGGTTTAAGCTCTCAGCAACAAGTCTGGGGACACACGTTTATTGTCTGCCCCGTCGAGCAAACATCTTAGGAGTAGCCGTATACGAGACGGAAGCGAGAAGGCTACCGATTACAAATAAAAGTTATAGCGTATCTAATGTAGTATCCCAAGAGCCTCGATGCCATCCCTCATACTCTGGGAAAACGACAACCAAGCGCCCTCTAGGGTATGGTGCACCCATTGACAGGACTCAACGATAAGGCCAAGACAGCCAAAACAAGTCTCTCCTCTAAGTCTACCCATCCATTCACCCTCCAGTACGGCCCGCCTAAACAAGCTTAAAGGAATCTCCCCAACCCGACAAATAACTGATCTCTGGGGTGCAGTGCGGGTAAACTCGCCGTCAAACCGGAATGCACTGTTTGAGGCCTAACGGTTTTTGGGGTACAGATCGAGACCCCGGAGCAATTCACGCAAACTCATTATTCATATTAGTCAATGAGGTGAGTAACCCCACAGATAAGCGATTGGTGGTGGAGATGAGGGTGTCATGGAATAAAAATTGATGCAGAGTTTTGTGAGGCTGACTCGATGTATAAAAGAGCTTTTCACCCCAGATTTTTTCGGTGGAGATTGCTGCAAGCCAAGACGGCAGTTAGCTCAACCAAGACAGACAACATCTGTTGCATTATCTCTGAATGCAGAGAGCATTTCTTTTTCGCTCATGAGAAACAGAGTTTGGGGCCCCGGAGTAATCTCGTTGTCCGGGTCGGTCGAGCTTTGATCTCGACGCGTAGAGAGTTATTGTTAGGATATCATAACGTGATGATATCCACACGCGCCTTTTCTACGACGGAGCCTCACGGGAGTTCTCACCAATGGCACGTTTCATGCACGTAAAAATAACATCAGGGGTCTCATGTCATACAGACCCACAACCGGCAGATTCTTCCACCACCATACGACTTAGGGTCAAGCGTCTTCCTTTTGGAAGCTTTTTATGGGTTTTTCGTACGCCACTCCGAGCGCGGCTCGCAAACGCCCTTCGGGCCTTTTCTCTTGAAAGCTGCATTTCTCACCAGGAACGATGGAGTTTCTGAGATCAGATGGCACAGGGGACCGCTAACTCCGGAGTCGGCATGACATGAATAAATTACAAGTTTAAATGGAATAAAAACCTGGAGAAAGATGCTGTTATCTAATCGTGACAGAACCGCGACATGGTGCCGGGTCCGATCTTTCGGAGGTGGATACCCCGGATACACCGAGCATGCGCCATGGCTCGCCCTGCGCCGTTTTTCCCGTAACAAAGCTCTTCTAGCCGGTTGCTTTCGTTCTTCTTAAATACATTTGTCCTGTCTAACCTCCCCCAAAGACTCTGCCTGATCTCTTGTCATCCCCTCCCATCGTTCGTCGGTTACCTATTCCGTACATTTCTCGACTCTTCTTCTACACTGACCGGTCCTGCGTCATATGAGTAGCCACTCTTCTACCCATCCCCCCACCGAACATACTCCTCTACTCACTCACGACACAATGGCTACCACCTCACCCAAGGCCAAGGCCTCAAAACCCGCCAATAACATGATGGATGATCCTGAGACAGCGGATGATATCCAAGTCTCGCAACAGAAGCAGCTCGCTACCCAAGGAAATGCTCATTTCCACCGACTGGGATGGAAGCGTCTTGCCGTCGTCACAATCGTCGAGGCCATTGCCCTCGGCGCCCTCAGTCTTCCTTCGGCCTATCACACGCTGGGCATGTTCCCCGGTGTCTTCCTCACAATCACTCTCGGTCTCGTCTCCATCTTCACCAGCTACATCGTCGGCCAGGTCAAGCTAAAATTCCCCCACGTGGCGCACTATGCTGATGCCGGGCGCCTTCTTCTCGGCCGCTTTGGCTACGAGATCTTCGGAGCTGCTCTCGTTCTCGAGCTTGTCATGGTTGTTGGTTCGCATGCTTTGACTGGTAGCATTGCACTCATCGACATCAACGGCGGACACGTCTGCTCCATTGTCTTCTCTGCGGTTTCGGCTATTATTCTTCTCATCCTCGCCATCCCCCCATCTTTCACCGAAGTCGCCATTCTTGGGTACATCGATTTCGTGTCTATCCTTGCTGCCATTGGCATCACCGTCATTGCTACCGGTATTCAGGCTAGCGATTCGGCTGGTGGACTCTCTGGCGTTGAGTGGTCTGCCTGGCCCAAGGAGGACCTTAGCTTCGCCGAGGCCTTCGTCGCTGTCAGCAACATCATTTTCGCCTTCAGTTTCGCAATTGGTCAATTCTCCTTCATGGACGAGATGCACACACCAACAGATTACATGAAGTCCATCTACGCCTCATGCTTCATCCAAATTGCGATCTACACTTTGACTGGAGCCCTGTGCTACGCTTTCATCGGCCCCTCGGTGCAATCGCCCGCGCTGCTCTCCGCTGGACCACTTATTTCCAAGATCGCTTTTGGAGTCGCGCTACCCGTCATTTTTATCTCCGGTTCGATCAATTCTACCGTCGCCCTCCGATATCTTCATGGCCGTATGTTCAAGGACTCAATTCTGCGATATGTCAACACCCCCATGGGCTGGGTCAGCTGGATCACCCTTGTGACCATCTTCACCATCATCGCCTGGGTCATCGCTGAGGCCATCCCCATTTTCTCTGACTTGCTCTCTCTGGCCTCGGCCCTCTTTGTCTCTGGTTTCTCTTTCTGGATTCCTGGTGTTATGTGGTTCGTTTTGCTCTGCGAGGGCAAGTGGTTTTCCAAGAAGAACATGTTGATGAGCTTGGGAAGCATCCTGGCCTTCATCATCGGAATTGTTACACTTGGTGCTGGCACATATGCCACCATCAAGGATATTGTAAGTTGTCTCTACCTAAAACTTCTACTCGACAAACTAACATTTTACCAGATCGACATTACTTCCGATGGCTCTGCTCATGCTCCTTTCACTTGCCGATCAAGCTAAACTGCTTTGGCGTGACGATAGATTTTCAAAAGCGATCTTCATTTAGATATATGATGCACATTAATACAATCTCGATTCTTGGTTATATAATCCAATAATTCTTATATACAGAGCGCATTCATTACCTGCACCCATCGCCGTGATCAACTGTCTCGTGACTAAAGAAAGAACATTGTCTCATAGCCCATTCAGCAGGAAATACAATTTGGTTCCCGACAAAAGAGATAAAATACTAACCTAACGAACCTTCTGAAAAAGGGACAAAGCTCTGAGAGATATCACAAGCCTATACCGTGAAGAACATGGATGAAAGAAACCACATCATTACGTACCACGCGCAAGCATTATCATATACATCATTAACGAGCTGAAGGATATAGCCACTCTTGGAAGCTTGACCTGCGGCGAACAGGCGATCCAGTTGAACCCTCACTTCCAACACTGGCCCGACGATCGTTACTATTTCGTCGGACCCATGTGTTGGTCCAGTCGGATCCGGTCGCAGGAGTCGTAGTAGTCATTACTCTCTGCTTATAGGCTGTTGATTCAACTTGTCAGAAGTGATCAAATTGGGAAACATCCAGAGGAGAGTACCTACACGATGAATCGTTCCTGTTGGGGTCTTCTAGCACAGCCTGAAGCTTGGCCTTGGCTTTCTCCGCAAGGGTTTGAGGTGCCATATTGACTTATTTTTAGTTCAGCCTATTATCCTGAAATACTTTGGGTGTTTTAAAATGTTGAAAAGGTAGGAAACACAAATGAAATAAAGGAGAAACGACCTCACAATCACAAAAGAGGGGAAACGGCTTCTTATGTTACAGCAAGCACACGACCTCATGACCTGCCATCCATCATCTTGAGGACATGATACAGATTGTTCGTCAGCTCTCCACTAGAGCACATTGCGAATTTCCTATTCCGGTATAAGATAAACTATCACCAACTGCTTTGCTGTGCCATCAACGTCAGAAACGCGGGGTAGCTCAAGACCAACCAATTATCCAACGGCTGATGTTGCGTTGGTTCAAACGCTGTCACCCTCCTTTCTAAGATGGACTGCATGATTGGTTGCTAAAGTGTTTTGTAAAAAGGGGCGTTTGGATTCGGCTCGGCAGTGTCGAGTGCGGGGTGGTTATCTGGATGTCTCTGCTGAGGCTGAACGCAGTATCGCGTGTTGAGCTTGGAAAGATGGGCTGCTGGATTATGTTAACTCTCAAAGAAGGCAGTTGGAAGTGGGCTGATTCGTACTCATCCGATTCTTGATTCGTCATCCCTAATTCGACGAATATCAAGTACAGACTCATGTCTGTTTCTAAAAAGCTCAACCTTGCATGCTTCGCACAGAAGGTCCTGCATAAAACTTCGAGCATTTTCTCCTTCTCTAGTCGAGACGGGAATTTTGGGCTTGCAAATGACAATTTGCTGTCCCTTTAATTCCATGGACTGCTCACAGTACTGCCGGCGAACGGCTTCATACTCGCATATGTATGGTTTTGCCACCATGTTTACCGCAAGTAAAAATAAAAACATCTGCGACTTTTTGACGTCTGTCGCATCAATTAGTGATGTCGGGAATCGTTCTCCATTTCTTCCGTACGTCACAGCGGCGTAGTGAGAATATACACTGTAAGGCAGCTTTTTGATCAGCCACGGGACAATTTCGGGGCCAAAGTTGAAAGACTCCATCAGGCGATGGTATAGAGCGTTCATCCGAAACACGATGTCCCGTCGGCTTGAAAACAGCGGATGTGGAAGCTTTCTCTTCTTCCAGAGCGCAAAGTTCTCGTCAGAAAGTCCATCGTTGGAAAGCAACGAGTACATGTGAGCCTCAATGAAAGCGCCGTCATCTGCGTCGCCGAACATTCGTTCCAATGATTCCGCTGTTAACAGCAGCGTGCTTGTCTGTCGCTCCTTTCTCATGACAGGTGAAGCTATACATAGACTGTCGAGATTTGCATAACAGTCGAGATAGGTTATAATCAGTTCTCGTATTTCGGAAGCGAGGTTTCGGAAAGGGTCCCCGACGCCCTGAGAAACATGCGCGATCTGGGACATGCTGGGCTTTTGATCTTGCGAGCTTGAAAATGAAGAGTTTGAAAGAAGGGATTTTCATACATGGGACTTATTTATACTTGCGCGATCAAGAAGTTTATATCGTGGCAAATATCTGTACGCCAATTGCAAGTCTACACTGCCTGAAGTTTAACTCTATGGCTTGCCAAAGTTAACTCACTCACCAAAGTCAAAGTGATGCTCTGCGAGTCAGGAACAGACACTGTCGTAAAGTCCAGCCTTCAGATGCACAGCTCTGGATCATAGGTCAAACATGACGGGGTCTTGATTGTGTGACTGGCAGTGCGAATACATTAAACGAATCTTGGGGCCCAAGCGAAGCTATCATTAAACAAGCACCCAATCATCTTCTAACTCCTCCTCTGTTGCCTCACGTAATCCATGATCAAGCATCCCGACGGCTACATTTGCCTTCGTTGACTGTTGCCACTCTCGCGGCTCTTCACCTCGCCATTTCCTCACTTCCTCTAGCTGTACCCGACTTTGAATTTCCATGGCCAGCCGCAATGCAAAACCCTGGGCATTTCCATGTCCTCCGCTGAAACACCTTTGATAACTGTACGATATTGTCGGATTGGTAGGACCAGAAAGCACCAAAACATCCATCACCTCGACAAGAATAAGAAATGCTATTACATGGCCATGCTACGTTGCGGTCAAAGGATATGTCTTTGGATATCTTTCCCCATACTTTCCCTACGCCTTCACAATGTGACGGATGAGACATTCATCTGCGTGCCTCTTCACGAATGCATGGACAATCTCAGTGCCTCAAGTAGTCTCCTAAACGTCCATCAAGTGCATCAATCTCGTAAACTATTTCAGGTTTGTCGAAAACAAGGGGTCGGCGAGTATATCACGGCGATAGCCTCCGTTACAATAGTCCTGCGCATCTTGTTTCGACAAGTAGCCTTTAGAAACATGACAGCGCAAATGAGCGGCTTGAATATGCCAGGAATAATTCCAGAGACCAAAATCTGTTAACAACAGAATTCGAGCAAACCGTCAACTTGTTTGTATGCCGCTCGTGATTCATAACCACTGAAGCTTCACAAAGGCAACCGTACCATAGGATGTCAGGAAGGCTAGTTATGATCTTTTCTCGGACATCGGAAGGGAGGCGAAAAAAGTGGTCTTTGGCGGAAACATCCTTCATGGTGGTGGTGGAGGGCGCCAGCTGGGGCTGAGGAGAACCGAGGCCAAAATGTAAAGATTCAATCAAGTACGACGCGACTTCTCAAAGACGGTAGAACTATTTATAAATTGGCCGTGAAAGCACCTTTTTAAATGACCATGTTCTTAAAGTTTGATCGGATGGTTTGGTGAGACAGACCTGAGCAAACTTCGAAAACCTTTAAGTGGCAGAATTTCTATTGATTCCTAGAGCCTAAACTACTATTTGACTATCAAAGATAAACCTTGCATATGAATCTTGATAGTAGTCAGCTAAATATCTCATACACAGGGCTAGAAGATCCTAGTACATGGAGGAATATATTTTCCTTTGAAATAAATCTTCGAGAAGTACTTTTATAACCAAGTTCTGTTTTCTGATTGGCACTCCCGGTCATATAACTCAACTGCAAATAACTTGCCTACCGTAAATAATTTTATATAACAAGCAACACACATGGAAGTAACCCGTAGTCCCAACTTCCAAGGCATCACTAGTTGATCAATGGATCATAGGCATCAAGACTTTTTGAACAAGATATATCAAGATCATTACAGAGCACGCCAAGTCCTCCACGTCAAACTACCAACTCGGACCATATCGTCTCTCACATTTTACCTATGACTACCCCTGAGCCTTGCTTCATACGGGAAGGTTGAACCTCAAAGAACAGTTTTCTCTTCATAGCCTATTGCTTCAAATTATCATATAGGTTGATAGTTATTGTCCCATCCTCTCTATGACCTCTAAAGTTTTAGGAAAACGATGGTATCTCGAAATCCATAAATAAACGTTTGTTGGGCGTACTTGCGTTGAACAACGAAACTAGCATTGGATAAACACCAGTTCTTCTGCTTCTCCCTCCTCCTCCTCCTCCTCCTCCTCATCCCAATAATCATCATCATAATCATCTCCCCTTTCAGATCGCTCAGGCAGGTCCCAGAACCTTTCATAATCGCCTCGAACGAATGATGGAATCATTCTCAACCAGTGATCGACAAGGTTAAAACAACGCTCTTCCTTTATAGACAGTTGTTTCGGAGGCTCTCCCGAGCTTGTTACAAAGGCTGATGGACATTGTTCGATCAAATGAATGGCAAGGAGAAAGTAGACGATGCGGTATGCGACTCCGTACTCGAACGGGGGCATCATAATTGGAAGTTGTTCCCCATTTTCTCCGAAAGATTTGACAAGGAAGTTGCTTAACTTGCCAAGGCAGACGTCAGGGTATTTATTTCTGTAGAGAGGCACCAATGCAGGACCCAACGCAAAGCAGTTCAGCATCCTTTGGTACCTGTCATACATCTCGAAGATCAAATGTTGCTGTGGCGTGAAAAGCGGGTCCCGGTGGAATTCATCTGGCATTATATGAGGATGCTCATACTCTAGAATGGGTCCCTCAATCTTCGGATATTTCACAAGCAACAAGACTTGCGAAAACAGGTCGTAGCCCAGCTTTTGGAGGGTGTCCCAAGCTTTTAGTAATTTGCTGGTCTGGGATTGGCGCCAGAAGACAGGGGAAGCTCGACGAAGGGTCCAGAAAACTTGCTTAGATTCCAAATTTGATATAATTATTTCCCGAATCTCCATAGGTAGTTGTCCGAAGGGATCCATTTTGAGGATTCGAGGTTGGTGTTGGGTATGAATAGTTAGTCGAACGTGGTAATGTATTTTTGAAAGCGGAGATTGTTAGTCGAGATTTGGGGGTCGAAGGGCAGGGGCGGTGTTCTTTTATACCCCAGCTGATTGCTGCCTACAGTACCCAGGTACAGAGCATAAGGTTAAACTTTACTCTGTGATTTGTAGGGTCCACTGTTGCCACACAGTTCAGCCCAGCATTCTCGCATAACTTGCTTGCAATTAAACCTGTGACTCAAGCCTAGTCTCGATATTTGACTTTATGAGGACCAGCTAAGTTTTGCCTGCTGATTCAAACTCTCAGCCACAAGCCTCAACTGCAAATAACACATCTAGCTGACAACTTAAACATCATACTAAGGTATCAAAACTAACCAATTGCTACGTGACGACCAGCTAATTCGCAGCTCGCACCAAAGTGAGCAAATAAATGAGATTTCAGAAACCTTGAAATGGTCAAGTGAGAAATCAAGCTAAGATACGCACGCTCAGCCTTCCAAAAGCTGAAGTTAATTGGGATTTTTCAGTGCGTTGGCTCTCGTTGAGATGTCATAAGCTTTAAGTACCAATCAATAGGTGCTCATGGTCCTTTTTTGAACGTCTTGATGCTTGGGACTGATCGGCTTCCGAGAACCTATCACCGTATGAGCCAATGCCAGTTGTGCTGAAGCGGTAATACAGAGTAATTAGCACATTCTGCTTTCAAACCCATTGCCATGATCATTCCGATCTCCACGTCCTTGAGTACGCTTCATCTCGTCTTCCCGCCGAAAACTTGTGATGTAACAGCGGAAACAATCACACATCTCCAAAACCTTGTGGAAAGCATCATAGTCCGGGACCTCTTCCCTTTCGAATTCTGCCATCATCATAGCTGTCTCCAATGCATTGTGGATGTCTCCCATTCAGGTTCGTCTCACCCATGGTCTCGAGGGCCCATTTTTCCGCGTCTGGTGCAATCTGTCCCTTGACAGCGCGTTCGCGCACGAGGTTGCGGAAAAAGCCACTCCAGACTTTTCGCCGGGCCTCTTGATCATTGTAGGGCCTAGTATTCGATTGCGGAGTGGACTCGTGAGATAAAGGCGTCGTCGATCTGTCCGAAGCGGTTCGTTAGAAACAGAAGACCTTTGAAGTTTTCCATTCGTCGGAGGAAGGCTGTGGATGGAATGTTACCTCAGATACATGAGAAAATGGTTCGAGCAGCAGCCTACCTAATACAAGCCAGTTGGAGCGAGGTCTCGCTTTAACCGTCATTCAAGGAAGATGTCGGCTTCATCCTTAGGCGACAGTGAGGGCGATGAGTATCTTGCCCGTATGTGTTTATTGGTTAGAAAATACACTTCGGGTTTAACACAATGAGACTCATTGTAGGTGGACCTAAGTAACTCAATTCAAGGAATGCACGCAGAAGTGTTCGAATCCTAAGGTCCTCCTCCAGAAAGGCCATGAACATGATATATATTGGCAGGAATCCGAGGGCAATCATTACCAGCAATGTCGGCATCGGCCTTCCAATAGACCACGCAACCACCGAGCTGCCGTCCTGGTCTCGATGCACCCACAAGTCTTCCACCACCCCTGAATATACCGTTAAGTGGGATACCTCAGTGGCCTCACCAACATGGCGGTGTCGTAGCGTCGTCGTATCAAAGGCAGGTCATCTCATCGGGAGGTAAAATTATATGGAGAGCTGTGTTTGAATTGTTAGCATTTTATTACTACTACCATCAAACTATCGCCAGTGATTGTACTGCCATTATACTGCTGCCACTTGAACGGAGGCTGAGTACCGTCCAGTGACTGTCACGCCTTCTACCAATACGCCCATGTGGGTCCTATGTTATAGTGACATGCTTGACAAGCGATTCATGATGTGCGCTTGTTGCAGATCCCGAATGGACTTCAGATCGCTCTCGTCGTGTTTCCGGCGTGACAGAAATGGTAGGGGACTCTGTATGCGAGGCTCCTGCGAGTGAGTTCCTACGAAAACTATGGTGGGGTGATTAGTTAACTCTCCATTGGATGTGAATGGCCTCGGGGTATGGGAAACTTACAACTGATCTTGATTGTGTGACGATGCGTCTCTACATTGGCTCTGGTAATCAACAGGTTCCCAGGCGGCACCACGAGGAGGTTGTAGAGTCCGACTTCTCCGCCCGCCAGCACCTCTCCCTTCCAAACCAGGAGAGAGGGCCAGCCCCAAAAGTCCTTCTGTGCAAGATGACGATGGGGTTCAATGCTATAGTTACAACCATTTCAACCGGATCTTGCTAGTCAGCCAAGATCCTACAGACCCGGCTCCTTTGTCGGACGCTCAGGTACGCGTTGAACCGAATTAACGGAGCATTCCGAAGTAAAGCACGTCTAGGTCTTGAGGCCCTCAAACTGGGCACCCAATTCGCCAATGCTATCCACATGCGACGGTGCTATACTCGGTGACTGGACGGAAGCATCGAAGCCACTGACCGACGCACCAGCCACGGTATCGTCGTCGTCATCCAGTCCAAGCAATTTAGAATCGCCTGCACCACCAGTGAGAGCCAACATCTTGATAGCAGCAAACTGCAAATCAATCATTGCCTTGAAGTGTGGCACGAATTTGGCCGGTCGCGAGATGATGAATATCTGGCCGGTTGCAAGTCGTTCCCCAGTACGGAGAAAGGCCTGTACAACTCCAGGATACTTCTCACCGTCTCGAGGGAACTCGGAGGTGGTAGGATGTTTGGTCTGAGTTGCATGATGATCTCGAACCGCGTTTTGAATTTGAGCGCAATGTACAATTGAAGGCTCTTCACCATGCGAGTTGAAGGTAGTCTTGGGCATCCAGTGAAAGCGTAGCGCAATCTTGGCGTCCTGACCGTGTTGTTCATCCCACATGTGCTCGAACGCAAAGTAACCTCTCCCCCACCAGTTGTGCAACTGAGGGCTCAGACAAAGCATGTTCCAGTGCTTATCAGAGGCACCTCTTCCATGTGGACGGGGGTCGGCGAGTTTATTCTTCCAATCGTCTTGAAAAACCCGTCCAAACATTGAACCGATGGCGTCAATGTAGGTCTTGGTCTTCAGAGCGTTGGCTTCGGAGGAGTTGAAGGAAAACGGAACGATGTGGCAGACATGAGGATGAGCTGCTCCTGTCACGATGCACTGGTTTCTATCGTACCGTTTGCATTCCTCCTTTTCCCTCTGATTGCGAGACTTTCGGGTTTTCGAAGCGTTGCCTGTTTGCCCATCTTCCTGTTGGACGTCGTCTGACTTCTCTTCTTGCGACGCCTTCTTTTGTAAAACTAAGAAGTCGTTAACAGGATGGCTGAGGGAGTCCGGTATTGCTACTTACAGTGCCGCTGAAAGCAATAGATATCTTGAAGAGTTCTCAACAGGATTTCAGGGTCTTTTTCATACGCTAGTGTGCCTACAGCCGATAGCTCTTCGGCAGGCACCATCAGTATGGCAACAACATGGCGATGTTGGAACTCGAAGTTCTTGTGCTTCTTTCGGATCGTTGACCTGATCTGCCCTAAGTACTTGCGCCTTTCCTGTTCTTCGGCTGGAGAAAATTCAAGCCATTGACCGGGCGCCTGGAAAGGCTGCTCTCTGCCATTTCCCACCACGTCCTTCAAGCGGTTGTAGGCGCGGTCACTGACAACACCCTGGAAGCGTTCATCAATCATGGCCTTGAGCTTATCACGTCGCTGTATACTCTTGGTATCCATGATGTATTGATAAGAGCGTAATTATCAGAAATGTAATAGAATGGATGTGAATGTGATAGATTGAATTCCGTAAGAAGAAGAAAAACAGAAAATCTGCATTCAAGAAAAGAATTTCCACAGTATGCCCTCACTCTCTAAGCGTGTCGTGCAGTCAGGTGTATTTTTGGAGGGAATCAAAGGTTTGCCAGCTGTCAACAGCTGCAAAGGGCTAGCAGACTCTTATTATGATATCAAAACCCCAGTTAAGGGGATAATGCAGACTACCAGTCAAACTTAGGGCTATAGTGGCTCCCATACCCAAAGTCTTTTGGCTTTTATAACTTGTGTAGTTATTAGAATGCCCATGAGCCTGTTTGAAGATCTTATGTATACACACCTGGGCCTCAAAGATCTGAAAGCAGGTTCTTGGTCATTACATGTATTTTGACATTAAACTTTCAAGTTGTCGCTCCTACCAGAAGTTCAACATGGAGGTCAAAACGGACTGCTGTAGTGCAGCATGTGTTGTCTTCTCTCACTAGGCGTGGCGATGCAAAAGCTGCCTCACCATGTTTCCCCGATCCCCGATCTTGAAGGAAATTGCTATTTATGGATTCCATTTTCACACGAATCGGAAGTGCTTCAACCATGATATCCACGGGCTGAAATGTGGACGGGGATCAAATGCAGTGCAACAAGCTCAGCGCAAAGGTTGTTGTGGCTATACCATGCGGATCTCTTGTACTGAAAAGGCATGATTTCAACTTTTGGTGCTGTGTGCGCCATTCCCATACACCAGATGTGTTCTTCCTTGGGTCTTTCACTTCTACATCGTTCAAAACAGTATCATATAAGAAAGAAAGCAGATTCGGAGCTTACGAAACCTTCTTTGTAGATGGAAAGACGAACGTGGCTGATGACTTTACGATTGTGAAGCTTGGATGAAAAGAGGGGTCGAAGTGGTGAGGTACCTAACCAGAACAAACGTCTGCTTTTGTATTCGTTATTACGGGAGGTTTCAAAAGCACATTGGTGCATTTGATCAGTTTGGTACAGATAAGCTGTCAATCTCCAATACCTGAAGACTTGCCGTTCATCGCAACCGCCGAGTGTTGTGAGAAGTTCAAGGTTGCTTTCAAGACTAACGACAACACACGAGAGGGAGTCAACAGGCACGAGAAGAGGGTCCTGCCGATTGACTGGTGGTGGTTGAGTAACTTCATAGGCCTATCCTGGGTCCTATTACTAAGTACATCTCACCTCGACTCATCTGGAAGATCGCCAGGCCAACTCTTTTCTCAAATTGAATAGCACTAAGTCTGTCGGAAAGTCCTCGGCTCGGATCACCTGACCATGCGTATTGATTGACACTTGAAGCTTATGACGTCTCGACGAGACATATCAAGCCAACACACTGGAAAACCCCAATTAACTTCAGCGTCTGGAAGGCAATATGCGCATAGCCTGTAGAGAAGAAGTTAGATGGCAAGGAAGTGGGTTGAAGTGCTTATGCTAGTGTTGGCAAGCGAAGTCATTTCTACCTTGTAGATAAAAGGCAAAGATAGGAAAGATTGAGTGCATGCGAATAGGGGTGGGGGAGATCTGTTAGTCGTGAAGATGTTTGACCTTGAATGGGGCTGGCTGTGGGTCATGGAGCATCAATGTGTAGAATTAGCAACGGCGTCCCATCACCAACCAGCAAAGCCGTCATCGTATAGGGGTCAGTACATCAGTTTGTGGCTCTTGGAAGCACTGAAAACGCAAGTTCGAGTCTTGCTGACGGCAAAATTCTCCTTTTTGCTTCTCGTCATTTAAAATAGCTTCACATCAATCAAGTTTGTTAATTTTTTGTACTTGTCCAGAAATGCCTCAAAAATGTCTCCGCACGTCGAATCGTGTGAAACAGCAGAATTAACTGTAGTCGCGGATTGAGGGTTGCTTGACCGAGACGACCGTATCGAGCGTCTTGGACTTGGTCAATTGGCCGCATTCATTTGATGTCCTCAATCAAGGCGTTTGTTGACTCACTGTGTCTCCCAAGATCACATCCAATTGACTCCTAAGAATAAGAGTCTCATTATGGTGTGGGGTAAGTGATGATGATGCTGGCGATCTTGCTGTGATCTTGACACAAATCTCAACGCAGGAAACTTAATCAAACTGAGAAAAATAGCAAGAGGAAGGAAATTCCATCTTCGATTGATGCCTGCTCCTTCCAATTGATTATCCTTCCATGCTTGCGCGGACATGAGATATAGATAATGGTGTTGCAATACAGCTACATGTCAGTGGCTGTCACCCGTAGACGATTCTATCTCCAAGAACCCCAACTTCGCAGCGTCGAAACAAGTCAGCTAAGCGTAATTGGTTTAGTGGTAAAATTCTCCGTTGCCATTCGAGCAGCGTCGGGGAGCCCAGAGGGTTCGATTCCCTGATTACGCATTTTCTTTTGCTGTTTCTACATCTTTTTGCCATTTGTTGTTTATCATTTAATCTCCCCATGTTCAGTCGAGATGTTTTGAACTTTATTGACGACGCGTTGCAAAGTCTAAACTGTCGCGTGGCAGCTTACCCTACAAGGATGAGCCGCACTGTGGCTGTTGCGGGGCCGCTCTCTTGTGGCGCCGCTACCAGAACGAGCTAGACCGTTTGCAGATCTTACCTCACTTTAGTAATCGCGAGCATGGATCGTATCAAGGACACTCTGTACGACTTCAGCCTCCCTTGATTCACCTCGTAATTTCAAACTCTCACACAACATTCCCCCTCATCACGCGCCAATTCAAGTCCCAAACATTGCGCGCGCATGAATGCTTCCAATCGCTAGATCACGACAGTCCGTCAGCATGGGCGGGCAACAGCCGGATCTGCTGCCTCGCTCCGAGCATGAGGATAAGCCCTCATCGTCAGCACCAGCCTCGCGCTTCAACAGAGACAAGATCAGATGTCTCGACGGCTTGCGCGGAATCGCTTGCCTTCTAGTCTTCAATTATCATTTCTTCTGGCCATGGACGCCTGCTATCATGTTAGGTTATGGCGCGTTCCCTCCGCGTGCGCCTGAGCCGTACTGGGGATTGCAGTCGCTACCTATTATTTGCCTTTTGCATCGTGGACGTGCTATGGTTGCCATTTTCTTCGCCATCTCTGGTTATGTTATTTGCCGCCATATTCTTCGATTGATCCATGAGCGCAAGCTTGATACTGCTTATCAGAAGCTTGCTTCATCTGTTTTCCGACGTCTCTTTCGCCTCTACATTCCTCCCACCATCAGCATGTTCCTTGTCGCTGTGCTAGCTCAAATCGGCGTCTTCAAGTCCGAGTTCGCCATTTACAAAGGTCCTGACTCTCACTACATCAATGCGACGATCACTCATGCAGACCTGGCCGAGGGTAGCTTCTGTGCTAATGGCACCGCTGTGAGAGGAGCTACAGGTATTGCGAATTACTTGGGCATAGAAACCACCGCGTATCTCCGCAATACCACCGGATATCCTGAAGGAAACACCACAGAATGGACAGATATGCTCCTTTGTGTCAATCATACAACACGATCGTATGGACCCTCTCAACTCTACACCTTGGAATCCGAGTATGAGGCCCAATTCCCCAAGAACGACACCAACTCCACCAAGCCTGTCAAGGACACCACTAGTATGGAACGGCTCGCAGCTCTCAGCTACCTTGATGACGAAGACGACCTGGACCTCACCTTTGGTAATGCCACCAACGCCACAAACCCACTGAACCTTACTTGGGTCCAGATGGGAGGCTCATGGGAGGAGCATCCTTTCATCCACCCGAACTTGACATACGCGATGAAGAACTTTACAAGATCCTACGCGGAGTGGGCCAACCCCTTCAACTTCGGTCACTACCATACACGCTATGATCCGCACACCTTCACAATTCCGATGGAGTTCCGCGGCTCAATGGTTATCTACATCTTCCTCCTCGGTACAGCTGCCATCAAGGCGAAATGGCGAACGAGAATCGGCTGCTTCCTCTCTGCATACAGTCTCTTCATCGGACGATGGGACATGGCGACTTTCTTGGGCGGTATGTTGCTTTCAGAGCATGACGTTCGACGTTCGTCAGATCTGCCGCCATCGGCTACCGGCGCGAAGGGTCGTGGGGGTGATTTCCAAAGAACAACAAAGGGAACGGCGCTGCGATGGGCTGGCATCGTCTTGGCTTTGTACTTCCTGTCGTATCCTGACTCCGGTGCTGAGTACACGCCGGGTTTCGCGTATCTTTCGACCTGGGTACCCAAGTACTATACGCCGCTGTCTGGGTGGATGTTCTACGAGGCGATGGGCGCCGTGCTCCTCGTTGCGTGCATCCTCCGAAGTCCGGTGCTCGTTCGCCTGCTTGAAAGCCGCCTCCCGCAGTATCTCGGCAAGGTCAGCTTCTCACTATATCTCGTCCACGGACCTGTGCTGCATAGCTTGGGCTTTTGGATTATGCCGAGACTGTTCGATAGCTTCGGAAGGACGGGCGGATACGCAATCGGCTGGGTTATTCTGCTGGCCGTCACGTTTTACTTGACGGATCTGTGGAACAAGAAGATTGATGGTTGGAGTGTGACGGTTGGAAGAAGAGTGGAGAAGATGCTTTCAGAGGACTGAGCTTGGGTGACATTACTGTGAAGTTTGCTGGTAAACAAAAGAGGGGACGTTTGAGGGGAATGAGAGGACAATCGGGAGATTGACGGCGGTGACATGTAGAGTACTGCATTTGTGCGTTTTGCATTATCTGGAGAATGCTTACTTGGGTTTCATATCAGTTCAAAAAATGCGGATAACAAAGTTTTGAAGCAAGTAACTTGAACGCGGCCGGTGGAGCGGGCGCATGTTGCACCGCTTGTGAAGTTGCCAAGTTAATCCAGGCACCGGTTTCGGCAATGGCTGAAGCGCAAGAAAATCTTGAAGCTCGGCACTTGAGCTTATGTGATCCGGCTTTTGACATGAGGCTGCTAATCCGAGCGCCAACGAAAGTTAGAACACAGAGCATTTCTGCAACCGCACAATCGTGTGACAAGCAAGCCCGGCTTTATTTGAGGCACGACCATTGCAAAAGAAACAGCATCACACTATCGTAAGCTAGCAAGAAGGCTGAGGATTGTTTCTTCTTTTCACAGTATTCTTAGCTCATTGACTCGGGATTCTTACAATGCGACGTCGTTGTTCTTACGTCACCCCCACTGAGGGACCCAGCGATGTCGGCCCCATCGATTTCTTATCAGATCGCAACGTCCTGACATCACCATCTCAGATTCTCGCTTCTTTCATCTGCCGAAAGTTTCGCAAAAATGGCGTCTCAGCCCTCACTCCTCGCCGCCACGGTCAAGGTACGATCCATACAATCAATCGTGCAATGCGCTCGCTAACGTTCGCAGCTCAACAATGGCCTCATCATTCCCCGCATCCAACTCGGTCTCTACATGATGTCCACCAAAGAAGCCACCGACGCAGTGCGACAAGGCCTTGTCACCGGCTACCGTGGTTTCGACTGCGCACAAATGTACCACAATGAACGACAAGCCGGTAAAGCCATCAGCGACTTTCTCGCCAGCAGTGGGAACACGGCTGGTTTGAAGCGTGAGGATATTTGGTATACCTCCAAGCTCGCCAGTTGTGACGAATCATATGATTCTGTGCGACGATCTATCAATAAATCCGTTGAGGCTTCAGGCTTGGGATACATTGACCTGTTCCTCCTTCACAGTCCGTATGGTGGAAAGACAGCCAGACTTACCAGCTGGAAGGCACTGGAGGATGCTGTTGATGCGGGTGAGATTCGCGCTGCTGGCGTGAGCAACTTTGGCTCCTCTCATGCAAGTCTCATGTCTCCCGCTGCGCATTGAACATACTGACACTCTCAAGATCGAGGAACTCATGGCTTCCAACCCTCGCATCCCTCCCGTGATCAACCAGATCGAAGTTCACCCTTTCAACACCCAAGAAGGAATCCGCGCCACCTGTGCCAAACACAACATCGCCATCGAGGCCTACGCTCCTCTCGCTCGTGCCGAGCGCATGGATCACCCTGCCATTGTAAACATGGCCAACAAGTACTCCGTCACACCTGCACAAATATTTGTCAAGTATGGCTTCCAACCTGTACCGCGCTTTGTGTACTGACGTTGCCTAGATGGGGCCTTCAACATGACTTTATCACTCTCCCCAAGAGTACCAAGCAGAAGCGTATGCTCGAGAACGCAAGCGTTGATGGGTTTAAGATCATAGAGACTGATATGAAGGAGCTGGATGGTCTGGATGAGCATTTGGTCACTGACTGGTGAGTGTTTCTTTCTTCGCAGTGATTTGAGTCGAAGATTAATAACTGTACAGGGATCCTACCGACGCGCCCTGAGAATGGAACTCACACACACATACAAATGCAAGCATATTACAAAGAAGAATCCATCCTGTTGCAAAAATCGGGCTTTCCACTTGCTGAGTTCTCACTCCTGAATTTTGAACAGCATGAAAGGGGTTCGTAGAAAAGTCCATGAATATGCGACAACAAAGTAGAGACGTAGAAATGAGACTGCCAAGGTTTATGGCGACGTTGCAATAGGTCCATAAAACTCAGACAATTCTTTTGCTCAGCGGCGTCGCGATGTTGAATCTAATGATCCCATTTGTGATGTTTCGCGATGACAACCAGTATTGATCTCATGCCTCGCGCCGGCGCTGTGGGAATAAAGTCTGGTTCCACGATAGATTGCAGGCCGTGGTTAGGAAGCAAGAAAATTGTCAACCCTACAAGCTCAGAGCTTTGTTCAACCACCACACGATTGGGCAATGCGGCGTCGCCTCCATTTTGCGATCGCCAGAATGTAGTTAAGGCACGCTGGGACTCGAAGGGAGATGAAGCGTACAATACAGGATAACAACACGTAATAAAACAGAGCGGAATCAGTTTGTTAATGTATTAATGGAACAAGTGATAAAACTCTTTTAACAATTTCGAAGCTACAAAAAACATGCATTAGTGTGTAGCTATTGTAACTTGTCGTAAGATGGCCCGTGCCCACTCGTTGATTTCACGATTTATCGTGAAAGTCTGCTCTGCTCTTTCCTCCTCCTCCTACAACATCGCCGCCACCGTCTTCTGCCGGTAAGTACCCCTTTTCCTGCGGCATTTCGCCTCGACATGCCCAAGCCACTCGTATTATGTTACTGACTAGTGTGAACAGCGTACGTATCTAATGATACTCATCCCCCTTTTATCTCAAAGTCCGGCCGCTGACGTGTAGTTCTTCGCGATAGGTGTTTTCTTTTTCAACAAGCTGTGAGTTGATTTGGCGCTGGGATGAGATGAGTATCCTGCTAACATACTTGCTTGTGGTAGCTCCATTTCCACTCAAAATTTGTAAGTTCATCTCCTCGATCGACGTCCAACTCTTCGGAGTCACCTGAAACTGTTCAAGCTGACTCTTCGCCTAGTCAAACAACGAAACAAGTAGGTTTGAATCCAAAGTGATAAGCCGTTGACATTCTGGGTTCCTGACACAGCAATAGCATGCCCAGCCGAAAGAGCTCTGTAAGTATTCAACTGTCCACTCCCAGTCTCTTGTTCACCGACAATATGCTGACAACACTTCAGAAGCCCAAGGCAACCCCCGCCGCGGGGACGGTAAGTACTTGCCCGTCACCTCTTCGGATTCTTGATACTGATCAAAAGTTCTTTTTATAGAAGCGCAAGGCAGTATGCTATCCTAAAGCACCGACAGATTAGTGTTTTAAATACTACTGACACGATCCAGTCTCAGATGACCAACGACGCGGCTGGCCCGGCCGCCCCCGTAAGCGGAAAGATTGTCCATATAGTACCAAGTTTACTGATATACTTGGATAGCCCCCTCTCGTTGCCTCAGTCCCCTCGACTGAGGCCCCCTCCGCCTCTCCCGCCACCCCTTGGGGTGGGCTTCCAAAGCCCAAGGGCAAAGTAAGTCATCCTCTCTGGCAAGACAGCTTCGGTACACGTTCAGAATGCTATGGAGAAATGTACTAATATTTCATAGCCCCAGCGCCAGGTCCGTACTACAAACATATATCTCGTTGTTTGACTAATAGCCATTGGCCACTAAACGTCTTACAGCATTACCACAGCGAGTTGGCCGTAAGTCTCACACAGCACCCTACCCTTGTCAAGTTAAGCTTACTGATCGTTCTTACTCTCCAGTACCAGGAGGCCCGCGTCAAGGTAAGAAGTCCCAGCGTTTCTTTGGCTTGATAAGATGTCTGACAAAAGAACAGTTCGCGAATATCCGGATCGATGTACATTGTCCTGCCAGCCGTTATTTAAAAGACTTCTGACACATAGACCTTTATAGTTCAATGATGCTGACATCACCGTACGTTTACATCTCGCTTCATTACCCTTTCCCCTCAGAAGTTGAACTAACAATGACATTATATATAGTGGATCAAGAAGGAACAGGCGCGCCTCCAGGAGCGCCTGGAGAAGGTCACCGAATGGTGCCAAGTAAGTACCGTCACAATGCATTCAAATATTGTTACATATATTGACTTAATTTTTAGGATGACGCCGACACCCTCGTCGTGAGTACATTGAGCCATTCACCATTATATTGATCTCACACGAGTCTTTCACTTACTAGGAAGCCGAGGACATGGTCGTGGTCTGTACTTCTCTTGACATACATTGTGATTGAACCGCTGACAAAAGGTAGAAGCTGAAGGAAAGGTCCGTGGCCGAGGCCACCTCCAACCAAGTAAGTTGCATAACCAATCTGAGTGATCCGTACTAACCGCGTTCAGAACTGGGTCGAACAAGCCCGCGTAAGTAACAGATTGTCCTGTTTCCTTTTTGACAGTGACTCACGTCTTGGGCCTTATAGCTGAAGAAGGCTGCTGAGGAGGCAGCTGCTGGGGAGGCTGCCGCTGTGAGTAGCATTCCGGCTGAGGATGCGTATGATACTGACATGAAAGAAGGCCAATGTCGAGGCCGAGGCTGAGGCCGAGGGCGTCGAGCCCACCAACGTGAGTAGCTGCATACCTGGCTTTAGAATGATGAAGACTGACATCCTTGTAGTAAATCTCCTTTTTTCAGTACGACTTGACCTGGTTTCCCTCTCTTGAATTAGTGCTGACATGTCTCAAGCGAGGCAAGCACCAGTACTGATACCACGACCGCATTTGACAACCCACATTAGGACTGACTCGACATTTCTAGCTACCAATGAAGCCAGATGTGAGTCAGACAATATACTCAATAGTCATGAACTTCTTGCTAACCTTCTTCCAGTAGTTTTTTAGCCACAGTGATGAGTAAGATTCTTGAATCGGTACAGTCTTCTGTTCGGTAACTAACGTTGATACAGATGAATGATCGCAACCGGGGTTCCGCCCCTGGTAAAATGGGGAAACTCCAGGTAGTCTGATGACTAGTGACATGCCGTGAACTCACAAAATAGGTCGTAACGTAATTGCAACCAGTCTGCAGCCTGAAGGGGTTTGGGTGGTCAAAGCGGTGAATTTCATGGTACGTACGCTTTGTCCTTTGTTGTTGCTTGACTAACCAAGTTCATTAGACTACCGGTTTATCTTGCAAATGCCACCTTCCTTTTCATTCATCCGTACCACCAACTCTACATTGGCCGGTTAGCTCTTCTTGCTTCGAACGGTCTTGCATCAAGTGCTAACAGTAGTCTTCCTGTGCCGTTCTTGGAGAACGGCTGCCGAACCGCCGCTCAAGTGCACAAACACGTTTGTCACCAGGGGTCAAGGACAAGGGATGGGACCGCCAAGGTGAGAGGTCATCACTACTTCTTGTGACGATCATGGACTAACAGGATTCAGGTGTGGAAACGAGTTGAATTGTGAATCGTGGACGCGCACATACGCATTTATGCCAGATTGGCAAGACTCTTCCAGCGACCCAGAACGTAGTGGGAATTGTCTCAATGGGTCATCAAATCGCCTCGACTCATCAACATGGGACTACAGTCATACAACCAAGGCCTTTGCACCATCTTCGAAGTTCGCATAGGCGAATGGTCGGCAAGGCAAGATTGGACCTTTTTTCTCGGCGGTGCGAATTTACTAGTGGAAGGAAGCGGATGTCAGGTGTCGATTCAAAGGCAGGAAATGGACAGGATTTGAAGTTGTAAATTGGAAGCTGACTATCTTGAGTTGGGAGACGGCAAAAGGATGGCAACTCATGTCGAATTTCGAGGATGGACCGTTAGCCTGATTGTGATGTGTTGTTGGGGGTACATGTCATGCAGCCAAACACGGCCCTGCCCAATCCAAGATGAGCATTGCTTTCAAAGATCACATGCGGCTGCGACTCTCCTTATACGGCGATATCTTAATTGAATACCGCAATTGCTGGAAATCAGGACTGTATCAAGGGAAGCAAGCAGATGCGGCCGGTTGTAGGCAAATATCTACAGGCACTTTGCGTTTGCCGTTCCAAACAAAGATCGAGCCCAAGAGTTTTGGGACATCCCCACATTAGATACCGGCGAAAAGAGTCGGCTCTTGGAGTCTATTGCAGTTAAATTCACCTGGAGTACCGTTAGTAATTCTTTTGACTCGTCCTTCCAGTGTCACTATTGTAGTCGGTTGTCCTGGTACTTCCGCTGGTCATGGCTGCCATGGCGTCAAAATGGTGGAACAGAACGACAAAAGGCGCCTCAATCCTCAGCTCTCCCCTTTTTTGAGTCATTCAGCAAAACCTGATGATATGACGGATGATATTGAACGAGTGGCCGGCTCGGCTCCTAGATGCTCGGCATCCGAGCCCTCATGTTGTTGGAGCTTGGGCAGGCGAATCACAATGTGTCTTTTGATCCCACCAAGAAGGAGTACTTCTCTTTCAGGATCATTTCCCAAGCACGAATCCGAGTCATCAACACCATCTTTGATGTATGCTTCAATCGGGACAGGGACAGGGACAGGGACAGGGGCCGTTGAAGACGGGCTAATGCTAACAGACTTTCCGTGGCGAGCGTCATAGGATTGACCATTGATGCCGTTTGTCAGTAGAAATTGAGTACATCGCAGCGGGCCGCGGCACGAGACGTGTGTGGACAAGGTCGCATTGCTCAAAGTGGTAGACTACCATGTAGCGCGATTCGAGGGTGCCCACGGGTGGTGCCAGAGGTGTCGAGACGGTGTTGCAACATGAAGACGCCGGGTTCGGTCGATCGTCGATGGGCATTGCAGTCAGCGAAGCCTAGCCGCTTCCTCCTGCAGAGCAATCTCTCACCGGATTTCCAAAGCCTAGCTTACGATAGCTGCGAAAAAGCTTTGATCAATAAGTCCGCGATTTATCCATACCTAGTCTGAGTTCAAAAGTATACGGCCATGTTCGAGAACGGGCTGTAAACAGCAGACCACCGGATGAGGTGCCCAAGTTCGATTGCGGGCATCATTGCTCAGCCTCGAATGAACCTATCGTCGAATGCTTCCTTGTAGTCAAATTGATGATACTATCCTAAACGGCAGAAAGACTTGGCTAAATTTAGGGTAAATTTAGTAGGTCCTTAGACTTGCTTTTGGTACTCTGGCCTAAACTTAGAAGTACTTTTGCTCTCTGACGCTCAAGCATTTTCCATCCTTCATCTTCTGCCTACCCGATGCTTCTCGACACCATGGTTTTCAACGCGCTTTGACTCGCCGTACCGTGCATGGATCCCCCAGCTATATGATAGAAGATCCTACGAGTGGCCCCTTCTTCTGTAACCATGAGAATCCCGTTCCCGTGTCGAGGTTGAGCTTGATCTCGCTCGGCTGCCGCCCCCTGGGAAGGGCCTGCCAAGCCCACCAAGGTAAGTCACAGCTGTCCTAATGATACCCGATCTTGGACTTGGCTAATTTCTCACAGCTGAAATACGTTAGTGCTCGGTAACCTTATTGTGCTGTCCCACAGCTGAAGCAAAAGGGTGATGGAAGGCCCCGCCAAGGAGCGCCCGGCGAACAAAAAAATTGCGGTCGAGGCAGCGTGGCAGTATTGAAAGTGAGCTCGACACCCCATATCATCCCAGCATATGTGCTCTTCTAACGTTTTTACTCTTTAGTAAACTTCAAATTCACAACGAACACAAGCAGTTCTCAACTTCGAAAGGAGAGCCTCCAGAAGGACTGGACCGGGAGGCGGCGCTCCCCTCCCAAGATCGCCGTTGCCGTCGCTGCTCAACTCTTGCTTGGTGCCAATTGCACAGGTTTCAACCATGGCGATTCGACAGAAACAGGCCTTGGAAATCAGGCATTCACTTTCGCTAGCGCTGTTAGGTTGTTGCCCACAGCTTTCGCATTCAGCTTCTCCCACGTTTCACATCTGCACGTTTCCGTCAAAGCTTTACACTCACATCACTGTTGCCAAGCGACACACTCAATCATCATCTACCTATGGACCCCGACCAGGTAGAAGCGCACAAGGAAAAGCTCCGAGACATTGCTCGCACCGCCTACTACAGCCGTGTGCCGTTCAAAAGTATCACCTCAGGACGTCATCTTCAAATATTAGACCGCGCCATCAGAAATGTTCTGTCAACCGAATTAGCACAGTTCACATACGCCCAAATTATAGATGGCCTCCCCATTGCGGATGTTGCTTGGGACCGCCGACTTCCAGGTATCATGGGAGAACACATCATTGATGAACATGAGACATTGTGTCCTTGGGCGTTAGAGAAAGCACATGAATATTACAAAGAATGGGAGCCTTCGAGTCTCAAGTTTGATCCTGAAGTAAGTCATCCTGTCTTTTCTACAATCACAAAGATCTGGCTACGTTATCATCATCAGCTTGATCGTTTTGATGTCCATCATTAACAATCCACCCAGACTCTGAAAGCCTTTCAAAAAGCCGAATCTGGCTCCAAATATTTCAACATGCGCCTAGTTGAGTTGGTAGCTGTTGCTTTGCATCAAATAGCAGTTTGGCTACACAAGCTCGAACCTCATCTTCACCAAGGAGATATCGACGCTGTCACATACTGGGAGATGCCGCTATCGGAGACGATGACTCGATTTCCTCCTGGACCAACTCTTTTCAGTCATCACGATTATCTTGACGACGATATATACCCAGAAGGGGTGGCGGATATGGTTGGATACTGGGCTGAGGATCGAATTCTAGGCGGCGTGACTGTGTTCGATCGGCGCCCCGAAAACCCGGATGAGATACCTAACATCTACTTTCACCCATGCCGCAAGAGTCAGACGATAAGAGTGTACCAACTACGAGATGAGCAGCAACAGGCCCTCTTTGACTTTCTTCTCCAGGATGAGCCGGGATCATTACCATCACCTCTGCCGATTCTTGGCGACAAGCGGAATCGCGTGAGAGTCGACGCACCAAGAGCACTCACGCACCACCATATTTACAGAGATATCTGGGAAAGAAGACCATTGACTATCATAGAGATGAGGATATTTGACAGAAGACCGAAAGACGAGCCTGACTACCCTGAGGTCGGCGATATGATACGTCGCATCAATGCACAGGGCGGCATTCCGCTACCGCAGCCTCGTCCGCGCTCTTTGTCGCCACCGATGAGGGAAGATACTGAAGAGAAGAATTATAGAAGCAGAGACTAGCTACACAAACACAAAAGCTGGGATTGCTCCCCTTGAGCCTCAAGAATTGGAACTATCGCCTTGATATCGCTGTCCCTTGTGAAGAATGGGCATATCATCCGTGACGCCCTTGATCTCACTCTCGCAAAACTCAACCTTGAAATGCCCACTAAAGATCTCTTTCGCAAACCCATCCGAGGGAATTTCACTCTTATCCTCAACTCCTTCACCGAACAGATATGAAGGGTCCAGACTTCCAGTCGCGATACTGATATCTCTCCCGTCGGGATGCCAGAACAAAAAGGAGCCGCAGTCGCCACAAAAGCCCCGAGCGATATTCTCGGACTTGCGATATCTTCTGATCTTGCCCTCCGAGTCGCCCTGCCACTCGATGGCGGAGACAGGGACTGTCAAGGTCGCGAGGAAAAAGCTTCCTGTTTGCTTGCGACACTGAGTGCATTGACAAATGCACCCTAAAGAGTCTTTGGAAAGGTCGTGATCCTTGGGGAAGGAGATCTTGTAGCGGACGGCTTCGCAAAGGCACCCACCCTCGAGGACCTTGAATGATGAGCTTGCTGACGACGCCATGATGACTGTCTTTGGACTGCGAATCGTGAAAGTATTGGGATTTGAAAGATGAAGTTGAAGATAAAATGTGGTAAATGTTCAGTGCGGTTAGAAGTCACCGCTCGCAACCATGACGACAGGTAAAGCGGAGAGCATGTCAACAGCGCCCTTCCCCTTCGATTTGCCACGTTACACTGATAACAAAAGAAGCATTCACAAAATTTCTGCTGAGACACTTGCCGATTGTGAAATAAAATGGTATTTCTTCTATCAAGTCTAAATGTATGCTCTATTCTATCGTTTCATCAATCATCTCAGTCGTGTTGTATGTCTTTACTTGGGGTGCATTGGAAGGTTCTCCACAGCCCATGCCCGCTGCGCATCAACGTATTCCTCAGAGAAAGGATAGTCATTGTATCCAATCTCCGACCCTCGAACGTAGAAAGTAGTGCGGTCGTACTTCGTCAACTCAACGCCGTGCTTGACCCTCCAGACGAAGTCGGGGTTTGCAATGAAGTGGCGGCCGAAAGCAACAAGGACGTCCCACTTGCTGTAGTGCCCATCGAGAACTTCCGCAGCAGAGGCAGGGCTGTAGTTGCCGGCAACAATCACAGGTGAATTATTATCCCAGATGTCGAGGATGAAGTCGAGGGTTTGCGCCTCAAGTGAAGAGTCGGTGTCGGGAGCAAGCAGTTTGGCGGGGTCACCGCGGGCTTCGACAAGAGAGAGGTAAGCCAGAGGTCCAATCTTCTTGACTTCGTTTACGATGTAGGAATATTGCTCCTTAATGTCGGATGACTCGGCTCCTTGGAAGGAAGCATATGGTGAGAGACGAAGAGCGACGCGCTTGGAGCCAATCTCGGCTGAGACAGCCTCGACGATCTCGAGCAGAAGACGCGCTCGGTTCTCAACGGAGCCTCCCCACTTGTCGGTTCGCTTGTTGACAGAGTCGGATGTGAATTGGTCGATCAAATAACCGTGAGCGCCATGGATCTCAATCATATCACCGCCAGCGTCGATGACACGTCGAGCAGTAGCCACGAAGTCCTTGATAAAGCCCTGGATCTCTTCCTCGGTCATAGCCTCAGGTGCAGGAGCACCCTCCTCAATCGGCACGGCGCTTGAAGAGCGATACTTGAAGCCGCGCTCCTTCTGATACTCGGGGTCAGCAGCTCGGCCTTGACCCCAGATTTGCTGCGACCATAGTGACTTATTTGCGTGAACGCCGCCAATGACCTTTTTCCAAGCAGCGACTTGTTCGTCTGTGACAAAGGCGGGACCTTGGCGCATCCCGGTGTCTTGCATCGAGACGCCAGTGGCTTCTGAGATGATGAGGGTGCCGGGCGTTGAACCTCGCTCGGAGTAGTATCGCTCCACAAAGGGCTTTGCAACGTGGTTGTCGTCATTGCGGTAACGGGTCAGAGGAGCCATGACCATGCGGTGTTCCAGTTGGACATTGCCGACTTGGATTGGCTTGAACAGCCTGCTGTTGGGAGAGATTGTGGTGGTTGTCTTTGTGACAGTCATTTTGATTGTGAATGTTGGTCAAGTATAGGGCACTGAAGTAAAGGCAAAAGCAACGCTTGAACGAGTTATATGATTTAGAGCTGTGATCATTGTGGAGGAGCTAGTTGGAGCCATGGCGTCTTCTTATAGTCTGGTCAAGTGAAAAGTTAGATTGAAGATCAACGTTATTATCTTGGTCACCTTGAGGGTCGCGACATGGGATTATGTCATTTTCTCACTGACTCGTTGATTTCCAACTCCGGGATTCCGACGTTGGCAGACCCAGTCGGCCATCTCCGATCCAATCCAATGGGCCAAGCACCCATAGTGCGCTAATTTTGTGACAAATGGGAACATCTCCAAACCAATTGCTCCCCACCGCATTTCGATCCTTCAGGAACCTCGGAGTGTCGACAATCGCGAATGGCAAACTCCGATTCGAGGCGATGATCTTCTGGCTTATCAAGAGCTATTCTCGGGATCTGAGGGTATGACGAAGCTGGGGTTGCTCATGCGTGGCACGCTCAACACCATCCCGAATTGGACGCCTGCTTACCGCGACGCAGCTATGACCAATTGGAATGGCTCATTCTTCTGTAGCAGCATCGTGAGACAATGCCAGAATGTGAGGCCGTAAGCGCAGACTGCATGTTCATGGCCTTGGTAAGCATCTCGCATATACTCAATCACCACGAATATATATGGGTGAGATAGTTTCGTCAGTAGACATAATGTCTTCCAAACAATCCAGCAATTCAACAACAACAACAACTCCCAACAGCTTTCAACATTCACCAATACAGCCTCTGTGCCCAGTCCACAAACCCGCACTTACACAAGATGTCTCCTCCTCGCCGTGCCCTCATCAGCGTCACCTCCGCTTCTGCCACCCTCTTTGACGGCAAAGAAACCACTGGCCTTTTCATCAGCGAAGCTCTTCATCCCTACAAGGTCTTGAGAGCTGCCGGTTTTGAGGTCGATCTCGCCTCTGAGACTGGCACTTATACGCCCGACTGGCTCTCTCAACAGCCTGACTTTCTCAATGGCGATGACCTCGCTATCTGGAACGACACCAACAGCGAGTTCCGTAAGAAGCTCGACAACATGCCCAAGGCTTCTGAGCTTGACCCATCCAAGTATGGTCTGTTCTACGCCTCAGCTGGACATGCGGCCCTGATTGATTACCCCACTGCATCGTCTCTCCAGAACATCGCTGCTCAGGTCTGGGCTAGCGGCGGGGTCGTCTCGACTGTTTGTCACGGCCCAGCTATCTTTGCCAATCTCATTGACCCTACTAGCAATGAGCCTCTGATCAAGGGAAAGAAGATCACCGGCTTCACTACCGAGGCTGAGAATACGATGAAGATCATGGGTGAGCTTCGAAGCTGGGGCTCCGAGATGGTCGAGGAAGTCGCCGCTCGTCTTGGCGCAACCTGTGAGTTTCCTCTTGTGCGACGACTGAACCGTTGCTAACAGCTTAAGATGAACGTGCCCCTGGTATCTGGGATGATTTCCATGTTGTTGATGGTCGCTTGGTCACCGGTCAGAATCCCGCCAGCGCTACTTCGACTGCTGAGGCGGCTGTAGCTGTGTTTGAAAAGCTTTGAGCTCCAGATATGCGACGGACGGGAGGAGGGGTAGGCGCGTCGTCGAGGTTGTCAATTGAGATGGTTCGCATGGCTGGTATCAAGTGTTTACTCGATCATCTAGGAGAACTATGTGAAGAAAGTACTTGATATGTGTCTCATTCCTCGTCATCTCTGCAAAAGCGTCTGATTTGCGTTGATGGTAGCCCAGATACTAAGTCACAGTTGTATCAGTTGTAGACCCAGAAACCCCTGGTAGAAGCATGTCAAGATCAGCCCAAAAGTCCACATTCATCGCCATATCTAGAAGATCAAAGTCTCCACTGATCGGATCGAACTGATTGGTGACTGTGTTCGTCATTCCTCCCTGAACAGGCAGGTTGTACAAGAGGGGATTATTCATGGCTGTCACGGTCGACGGGCTCGATTGCATCTCGAGCTGGGCCATGACAGACTCGATATTCGTGCACAGGGTGCGGACGATGACAGCGGCTTTGGAAGCAGCATCAAAGCTACGAGCGAAGATGTCGAGAACAGAGACAGCGACCTTTATTGATGAGCGTACGACTGGCGCGAGTGGGTGATTGAGATACGCAACAGCAAATCCGACCAAGGTCATCGCGGCGCTCCACTGCCACTGGAAAGCTTCATGCCAGCCGTTTAGTATTGAAGTCTTGGATAGGACTTGGTGGCTTATGTTTGTGAGCTGCATCGCATGTTGTGCGCACTTGGCTGCCATTGCAGTTGCCGAACTTCCTTGTTGGAGAGCGAAAGATAGGAACGGACGATGGAGACCAATACATAGATGATGATACTCGAGTTCCAATAGCAAGCGCTGTCGCTGAAGCCACTGCGGTGCGAATTGCTCGATATCGAGAATGGAGTCATCAAGGGAGTAGGGACTGCCGTTTTTCCGGCTTGTCTTGAGGGCTTGGGGAATCTGCTTCGTCCACTCAGTGAGAGCTATCGTTTGCGGGCGCCACGCATTTGCTAGATCTTCCATCGTGCTTGGGTCATCGTAGACGGAGTTCCCATCGGCGATGTTGAGCGGGTGTCCGTAAAATGCTTGATTGAGAGCCCTCGCGATTTGGTATAGTTTCGTGCGCTGTAGGTTGAGGCTGAGCCATGTAGCGTTATCTCCGATGGGAGGAAATGCCGAGCCTGACTCCATCGCTGCTTCCAGGGTATCGTTGGGTAGTTCGGGCATGACGTACGAGTCGCGGATGAGGAACGGGCGGCCAACTTTCATACCAACCTTGGAATCAGCCTCGAAAACGGACCACCATAGTCGCTTTCGGAATTCGCGCTCGCGTCGTGGCATCGTGGTTGGTGGATCCAAGTGCAGGCCTAACATGTAGGCTGTTCGGATCGCAAGGGAAATGGTTGTGTCGGCCATGTTGTGAAAGGACCCCCCGCAGACGTACAAACCGCAGAGCAAGTGGCATTGAAGAGTTGAGATGGATGGGCTCTCAACTTCACAAGCCAATAGTGTCTGCGCTCTTCGGTAGTACCATCGGCCGGCCATGGTTGCATCGTTGTCCTCGAGAATGTTGCCTTGCTGACCGCATGGGAGCGCTGATGTGTGGTATTGCATACACATGGCGAGTATGATGTCCACCAATGCAGATGGCTTTCTCGGTGATCCGGCTGGTACATCAACGTAGAGCGATTGATAATGTGACTTGAAACTCGCCTCATCGACCACGGCATAGATGCATGTATGGTAGGTCTCCCAGTACAGGTTGATGAAGAACCCTTCCTGGACTGGGGTCAGATAGAAGCCTTCCTCGTTGACTCGTGTGAGTGGCGCCAACAGTCGTGAAGAGTCTTGTGGTACTGCCGCCTGGCCCAACTGTTCCAGGTTGCTGGCGAGGTGAATGAGCATGTGGTCGGCTTGAGCGCTGAGAAATGTGCTGAGTCGATGGATGAAGAAGTAAAGTGATGAAGGCCCGAACCAAGCGCTGTGGGGTGATCGTGCTGGTCGAAGGTACACGCCATCCCAAAATTTTGCCTTGGTGTTTTCCTGAGTCGCTGGTCTTGTGAGAGCTGGTGATCCGCCAGGCGGCGTCGGTTCCTGTTGTTGTGAAGCGGGCGTCTCGCTATTCCGCGCCTGCGAGAGTTGAGCCTCAAGCTCTTTCACCCGACGCTTCAGTTTATCGATCTCATCTTGCGCTTGAGGAAGAGTCGACACAGTAGGCGAGTTATTGTTGCTGCACTCACGACCGCGCGTGCGACAGTTGAGGCATGGAACGTTGTTGTCGCATTTTATTCGTTGGAGTCGACAGCCATCACAGGCTCTGCCGACTTGTTTTCGCTTCCGCCTAACAAACGCGAGTGTCGGGTGAGCTTCAGCCGCTCGAGGGCCTGGTTCGCTCATCAGCGCCAAAACTGAATCTGAAAAATACCCAGAGTCGTTTAATAGAGTTCAAAGAGAAAATGCGGTTATCGGAGAGCGTTGCGCTTTCGTTTCAATGAAAGAGTCATGATGAGCGTGAGATGAATTGAAGTCGAGCGCTCTGTTTGATGCTTATCGAAACGTGCGTTGTGATTAGCTCATCCGATTTCTGCCTTCCAGCACTGAACGCCTGGAGCCCAAGCCTGGAGGTAACTGTGAGCCTGAGATCAAAGGGTCGGATGCTCATTCGAAGCCAGCATCATCCAAATTCTTCCAAAATTCAGTCATGAACTTCAAAGTGTGAGGCACTACCTTACGAAAGACACTTTATGTGTCTTAGTATCAAAGGATGCTGATGTTTTGCTCATCGTTTTACCCTCTCCGCTGTCGGGGCGATGGCCTAGCGCGATCCTCCAACCCTCGATGTTGACGTCGTTGATCTTGGGCCAAACGCCTGACCTGAGAAATGTTGGTCGGGGCCTGGAAACCCGCTCATCGCTCTCGAACCACCATTTTCTCGTCGTCAGGTTGCGTCCACTTGACCCTTTTTCCTCGTCAATCAGCTCTGGCACTCTGATTGATGTCCGCCCCAACCAACGCGTATGCTACGGACATATCCTTGGTGAGCATCCCGAAATGGCGAGCGCCATCACCAATACTAACTGCGACAGGCCGCCGCTTTCGCGGCTCTGAGCGTTGAATTTGTAGTGCACCCATTCGATACTCTCATCACACGCATCCAATCCCCCGAGTATGTACCCAAATACCGGAGCCACGAGGGCAAACTCCAATCGTCGCTGTTCCGAGGCCTTTATCGCGGCTTGACACCAACTGTCGTCACGACCATCCCGGCTTCTGTCACTTTCTTCACCATTTACGAAACGGCCAAGACTGCCCTTCAGCCGAAAGAGGGTCTCAAGCCTGGTAGTCTGTCTCAAACAGCTGTTCATGCCGCCAGTAGCGCTCTGGCTGACATGGTCGCGTGCGCCATCATCAACCCGTCAGAAGTCCTCAAACAGAACGCGCAGGTTGCGAGATTCTCACAAGGTGGCGCCCAACGCAATCCAATGTTGGCCTCGCTTAAACACTTCGCGCGGCATCCTCTGAAGCTGTGGACAGGATATACGGTCCTGGTAGCTGGGAATTTGCCACGTACCAGTCTCACATTCTCCATCTACGAATACCTGAAAGGCGCCTGGATCCGGAGATCGAACAAGTCTGAGAGCATATCGGAACAGTTCAAAGTGAGCGGGATCACTGCTGGCATCGGCGGCTCAATAGCCTCGCTTCTCTTTGTTCCTATTGACGTCGTCAAAACCAGGATGCGGTTGCCGGAAGTCTCTCCTCCGAGCCATCTCTTACAGCCAGAAGCACTGTTCACGTCTTCGCTTAGCCGCGAGAAAGCTAGAAAGCCCGCGGCCAGAGGGCCCATTTCCATTGCCAAGGGCATCTTGATAAGAGATGGGATTTCAGGACTGTTCAGAGGAGCAACTATCACTTGCATAGCAGCTGCCGTGGGGAACGGATTGTTCTTGGGCTGTTATGAAGGGCTCAAGTTACACTATGCCCGTGAAGCTTCAAAGAGTGAGCTCATCCAATAAAGATGGTCAAATTGGCTTAGTAGGGATGGGCAGTGTATAATACGTGACGCATGAATTCTCCTTTCCGGACATAAGTGATATTTGTCCCCTATCTGACAAGCGACGTGTAATATAGCACAAAGACAATACTACTTCTCCCGCGTGACGTCTGATGCTGAAATACCGAATCACTGTTGATATAATCAAGACTGTTCCATAAACTCTAATTCTCATCAGGCGAAGAAGACAAAGCCTTTCAAGGGAGCAATCCCGGGATCGAATTACCTTTGCAGCGTGGACTACCCTAAGCGCCACTGCAGCCGAAAGTCCATACCTTGTCGACGTCAACTCTCTTCTGTTCAAACTTGACGTCTCGATAATGACCGGCACGGAGATCCGAGAAAATCAATTGAAGAGGGGTCTCAATTTAGACGCATGCACAAATCACAAACCAGGGATCTTTTCATTCTCAGGGAGGAAATATGCTAGCAGTCGGTCTGCAGCGATGTACAGCTTTGCCCGTTTTAGGGAATGGCACGCGTGCAGAAGTGGAAGTGGGGTTGAGAGGCCAATGGTCTGTCTCCAGCATCAGGGGATCTTATATGGGCTAACAATTCAACGACAGGTTTCTGGGGATAACTTGAAGAAAGATGCCTTTACGATCAACAGAACAGCCTAAAAAGGTATAGTTAGTCTATTACCCATTTTACATGCATGCAGGTTGTTCTGAAGGCATGGAAATATCATATCAGACGTAGCTAGCATTGTAGACTGTTAGTGACAATATCAGATCCGTCGCAAATCTTACACATGGCACCAATGATTATTGAGCAAGTCCAACCGGTATTTGCACCTCCCGCACCAAGCATTGCCCAGAACGAGCTAAGTCCCAAATGATCCCCGCAGAATCATTTCCTATTGATACCCTCAACCCCCGGGTCCTATCATTTTGATCAAAACTCATTTATCTCACCACCATTCACTTGAGCGTCAAAAAAGAAGCAGCGAGCATCAGCAATTCAAATTTCATGGCCGCAACCTTTTTTGAAGTCAAATCGTCTCTCTTACCCGCAATATGGCTGACATGAAGTAACGCCAAGCATTCACTCTGCAAACTCTCCAGCTGACCAAATCAAGAACAGTTCAACCTGAGCCGGTGATAGAAGACGTAGATGAACCGGAAAAAGACAGTCATGTATCTACGAATACTTCCACGATAGGGAACCGAATAATCAATGGCAGCGAAGCACTGCGGCCCATCAAAAAGCTTGATGCTTTCATTTCACGCTTGAATCGATTGATGCATACCCGGGAGAGCCATGATGCCCTCATCCTCTTCCTAGCCTACGCAGCACATTTCATGGCGACGGCACTGGAAACACCGAGTTCTGATAGACTTAAAAGTCTGCTTTTAAGAGCTAGTAAATTCTTACTGAAGATTATGCCGCCAAGATTCTTGTCGCTTTTATCAACTCTCAAGGTCTTTACAGCGATAAGCTTGTTGTCCGCCAACAAAACTCTTATCGCCGAACGAGTTCGGGCTTTATCGAATATTCTGGACGACTGGCAGATCATCACCAGATTATGGGGCCTATTGGCGACATGGGCGGATGCAAAAGAATTTCTTACCAGTCTCGCATCAGAAAACGAGAGCGAGGAAAAGAAAAGCAACCCGCGGAAGTACCTTGTTCTGACAGCCATAAAAGCTACATATATCCTTGGACTATTTGGCTACTATGGGACGGAGAACCTGGCGTGGCTTACAAGACGCGGAGTGTTCAAATGGTCCGAGAAGACTGAGTCGAAGCTCATGATCTGGTCTCTCAAGTCTTGGGGCGTTTATGTTATGTCTGGGATCGCACAACTCTTATACGACCGATATGAAAGCAAACGTACGGGAGAAGAGCAGGATGAGGAGGCTGGGGCAGAATGGCGGAGGAATTTTGTGCACCTCTTTCTCTATGGCCCACTGACGGTTCATTGGATACGAGACGGGGGACTGTTTCCCGAGACGATAGCCTCGTTTTTGGCGGCTTATACAGAGTTCATAACGGTCAGGGGACTATGGAAGGAAACGGCTGTTTGAAGAGAATGGGCCGAGTTACAGCTGAGCTCGAGGGGTTGAGAATTATATAGTGCTGCGTTAGACGCTTCAGAAGGGCTGTGAGATACCCACTGCCAGAATAGCCCAAGTGACAGCCTATGAGCAGTTGAAGAGGTTTTTACTAGCTTGTAGATTTAGCGGATTTGCAAAAACACGTACTTCTCCAAGGTTGGCCCGGTCAGTTCAATGTTCCCATGTAGTTATTAATCTGCAGCCACCCCGATCAAGGCCTTGTCCCAGTCAACTGCCATCGTCAACGCCACGTTCATCACCGCTGAGATCGCCAGGAATTGGAAAGTCGGAAAATAGGAAGTGCCAATCGTCGGGGCTGTCTCGTGCTCAAGCTTGCAAAAAGCGGCTGAGGATTCAGACAAGCAACACGTCGTCTGCGTGCGCCACATGCAGCTTGGTCCTGTCTCACTGGAAGAAATATGCTTGGCATCATCCCAACTACATTAGCTCGTCTTTGATGAATCAGGCTGCGAGGAAACTCCAATGATTTGTCAGAACCCGCGTATTAACAGAGAAAAGAGATATCTCGTCACTCAGAGCATTGCTCTGACTGGTTCCATTAGGCTTTTAAGACAAGACGAGATGCACATTTTTCAGCTTGCAGATCTGGCTCCGACATATCGCCAATCGCGTATCCTCTACTTCGACCGCATACTGCGGCATATCTCCGAGTGATACTCATTGGCTCTTCAGGACACCGAGTGTTTCTTCTGCTTGTAAAGCTCACGCATGTTTGTGATTTCTTGTAACGCCACCAATATCTATTTATGGATGGAGCCCACAAAGGATCCTGTAAATGAAGGTAGGTTCCTCCTTGTCCTGCGTTTCTCCTGATCTTCTCACTTTCTGACTTTGTTTCAGTTCTCCAGCCTTCTCCTTGCTCTGTTGAGACTTCTGTACACGTATGTACTGTATTTTAAACGCAGCGATAAGAAAAGTCTACTAGTATCTCTACTCATAGGCGATCAGATGGCTGACGTCTATTACGCGTTAAATGGCGGTGGCTTGACAGGCTCCCCTCCCGACCCCGCAATCACAGAGCCACCTGAAGCATACAACAGAGACATTCTCAAGCGACAGAATGTAGGCACTTATGATGTTTGTGGCTACTATTCTATCCCCGGGCAGTGTAAGTACTGACAATTCTTTTGAAAAGAAGCCAGGCTAACTATGAGACCAAAGTCTGGGTCGCGAACTACTGCTATTACTCTGGCGTGTCAACGACGACCTGTGCAACCAGCAGTAGTCACATTGGATGTGATGGATACATCAAGACAAGATGCTTTACTTCGTTGACTTGCACTTCGACATCATCGGATGAGCTATGCTGGTGAGTTACTCTCAAAGCTTTCTCGTGTGATTATCGACTAACGCTGAACCAGCGCTTCCGGATGCGTCACTGCGATTTCGACTGATAGTGACGGTGACGAGCTCACTCTCTACCCGTTTTGTACGACGAAGGATATGGAAGTGAACATGTACAAAGAGCTTGAGGGCGTCTCGGCTACCATCGAAGCCTCAACAGAGTCTGCTTCTGAGTTCACAAGTTCGGATGGCGAGTTGACTGCAAAGACAGGGACGACAAGAGAGAGCACGACCCAAGAGACTACCTCATCTGCCGAGTCAAGTTCTACATCTGAACCAGACTCTCCTTCAAACTCTTCTACACCAGTAGGAGCCATTGTCGGCGGTGTTCTTGGGGGGCTTGCCCTGCTCGCCTTGATTGGTTTCGGCCTCTGGTTCATACGCCACAAAAAGCGTCAATCAGGTACTGGAGCTCATGCGGTCACAACAATCGATCAGCCCCCAGTCGTCCCCTATTACCAGCAACAGCCCGTCACCCACGCGCAAGGTGAGGCGAACTATCAGCCTCTGGCGTCGGGCATATCGCCTGAGCCCAAGGCATACTCACCTTCTCATAACATGCGGAACTCAGCCTTCAATGAACTTCAATCTTTCCATCATGATAGCACAAATCCAGCTGGATATCGCTGATATATGAAAGAAATGGTATCGGAAATGCACAAGTATTTAGTATGAAATGGTGGGATCCTGTTTAGAGAAACGTGAGGCGAGGCTGGCGGAACGCAAACGCGTGGAAGTTGTAAGAAGGTCATGACACATGGGTTCAGCGGGTAAATATACGAGAACCCGCAGAGGAAATAGAAGCGATAATAATACGTAGCTTGGTACTAATCATGATTTCATTTTGCTCCAAACCATGAGTCTCTTTTCCATTGAATTACAGTTCATGCTTTCAACATCCGCCAAAACCTTACAAGATCTGGTCAAGTGACTGGGCTTAAAAGTATGACAAGACATTTCTAGCCCCCGGACTTCATTATGGACATGTCATAGACTTTGTATTTGACTCCCAGGCCTCAACTATAAATAGGGGAGGTGATTCATAGTATAATTTATACTGTAGAGTGGCCATCCACGTGCTACAAGTGTTGATAAGAACCCCCACATTGTGATTTTTAGGTTTTGATCGCCTCAAGGACTATGAGATGAATCCAATTCCTCAGCCAAGAAAGTCCCACTCAATATTGAGTTATCGAACCTGAAGCCCGTATTTGTCACGATTAGAGATTGAAATAATTGCAATGCGTCTGATCCTGATCCTCTCTGCTCTGCAGGGCATTGTCCTTGCTCAAAAGGACCAAACGCATACTAAAGAATTCTGCGAGACGAGAATGAGCAGAACCCCAGTTTCTGATACGCCTAGAATCACTATTGACACGAAGGTCAAAGTGACCGCGAGCAAACCATATTGCGAGAGGAAACATAAGCATGAAACCTTCGAGGTCAACCTAGGTCCTCTCACTAGCACGAGCGTTACCAGGTCTATCTATACCAGTTCGGTTACCGCTCCCCAAAAGCTTAAGACACTCACCATCACAAAGACCCGTGAGTAAGACATGATCATTGTACTCGTATCTCATAGTCTAACTGCATACAGTCACCAAAACAGCGGTGACGACTCCTACTTCCTACAAAACTGACACGACAGTATATACCACCACTTCAACCCTTACGTCGATTATCACAGTCCCAACTGTCTCTGGCTTTATCCCTCTTACCTCGGCATCAGGTTTTGTCACCCGTAAGAGAAGTCGATATAAACGAGACTTGCCCAAGAGGAATGCCTGGGAGGACATTACGCGTGTTTTGGCCTCACAAGTCTTTCCTCGCAAAGCGAAGCCCAAGAATAAGCCCATGCACCTAGAGGACCCCTGTACCATCGAAATTGAACCTGGCGATAAGAATCATCCCGTCCAGCCAACTCAGTTCCGTGGCGTGGTTGCGTGCTATAGATCTGTCCAGATTACCAAGACGGTGCTTTTCAAAAGTTGTATAGCGTGGACAAAAACGATTACACTTGATCGAAAAACCGTTATAAAGCATGACATTACTAGAGGATGGGCCACGAGTACAGTCACGGAAGCTGATACCACAATGACCGCGGACGACACTGTAACGACGACCTCGACACTGACTAAAGCAACTACAACGAAAACCACGACGGAAACTGAAACTGGTACGTCTCAGGCTCGTGGTTTTGTGGTCATAAACCACTTACTAACCACCACCACCATTTAGTGACCCGAACAGATTTCGCCCCAGCAGAAAGTTCCTGGGCTGCTTGCAGCGCCGAAAATCTCATCGATGCGGCAAACGGCGGTCATGGGATTAATGCAGTGAACATTGGAAAGAACACGTACAATGTTCTCCCACTAGTCACTCCCTATGACTGTTGTGTTGAGTGCCAAAAGAGGCCAAATTGTATCTTTTCCGTTGCGTATCATCACAAGTGCTACCTTGTCATTGGTACGGCCTGTCTTCTAGACCAAACATTTGGCACGAGCTTTACCACATTGAAAAAACTACTCCCTGAGAATGGACCTACCCTGAGTAATGGCCCGTGTGGCCATATCCGGAACGCTGGAGATGCTGGAGGTGCTGGGTGAGCGCGAGCTATCCAAGATGTTGGCTGCTTGAGAAGAGCATGGTGCTAGGTATAGATGTCTCTGCATAACCGACTCCTGTCTTTCTTTGACTCTCTTCGAACGTGACTGACAAATAGTGTCTCATGAGTGCCGCAGATGTAGATGGACCGAATGTCGAGTATCGGGAAATTCGTAGCAATGGTTATAGGCACATTACTATCAGCATCTTTCTTCCGCGCTTACACCTTCGCCGGCGGCCAAGTCCGAGCGTGTTCTTCCATAAACTGATATCCGTGCTCCGTAAAAAAAAGTCATTGTCATGATTTCCACGGGACTTCGGCACACAAGGCCCACCAACCGGCTACTAACCGGCCGTAACCTCTCCATTCGCCTCCGTCAAACTAAACCGTACTTGGAAAGACCAGGCGACATCTACCGAGTCATCGAGTAAGAGTCTCAGGCCTGATAACAAGGGCGGCTCTAAAGTGAGTGAACCACGTCCTCGGCTCTGTCAAGGTTCGCCTAATCTTTGCGCAGGCCCCAGGTTCCCCAGAAACCCCGGAAGTTGGAGATAAGACGAGTGGGAAGGGGGGAAGATATGACTGAGAAATTGCGATTATCGATTGTCATATAGTTTGACTAAAGATTGGAGGTGCCACGCGAAAACGGAGGTCGTGCCGCGCACTATCTCGGTGGTGCAGATCAAGACTGGGCCATGGGAGCGCGTTTGTTCTTAAGAATGCGACTGCACCCATGCGCTGTCGCACTCCTCGACTCTGGCAAATTCTTTGGACCCTTCGTCCTCTTTCTTCAGATTCACTTTCTTTTTGTGGCCGCAAGATATCGACGGCTTCACTGACAGTAGCGAATGACCACAAAAAGCCCCCGGCAATACACAAACATCCTCCTCAAACAGGAGCACCGGACCTTCATCCTCGCGTCCCGCCTTGATCTTCGAGCCTGAACCGCAACAGAATGGCAGAGAAACACGATATCCCCGATAATGCGTCGCTGACGCCCTCCCAAGCTGCTGGCAAGACATTCGCCACCCATCACCTCCACGGCGGTGAACAGCTCGAGAAGCGATACAGTCCTCTTTCCGTCCTCGCTTTTGCCTTTACCACCACCAACTCTTGGATGGCCTTTGCTTCAGGTATTGCGATACCGCTAGCTTGTGGTGGAGGACCGTCGATCATCTATGGCTTGATCGCTGGTGGCATCATCATGGCGACCATCAACATTGGCTTTGCTGAATTGGCTTCGGCGTTCCCTTCGGCTGGTGGACAGTATCATATTGTCTTCATGGTCTTTCCTTCATCTACCCGACGCGTGGCTGCCTTTTATACTGGTTGGATCTCCATTATCTACCTGATGGCTGCGACGGCGTCTTGCAACTTCTTCGCTGCCAGCTCTGTTCTAGACCTTGTCCAGCTGTGGCACCCGTCATATAGCATCGAGGCTTGGCATACATACCTGATGCATATCTTGCTGTGCATCATCGCCTTTGCCGCTACTTCGCGGTTCCCTGCTGCCATCGGCCGATTGACTACTACCATTTTCTGGCTGTCATTAGTCGGCTTCATCGCTTCCATGGTCACCCTTCTTGCTGTTAGTGATCACAAGCAGTCAGCTTCTACTGTCTTCAAAGAATACAAGAATGTCAGTGGATGGGGAGATGGCTGGGCCATGATCACCTCTATCACTGCCTGCTTATGGGCCTACAGTGGTGTTGATGGTCCTACCCACTTGGCAGAAGAAGTGCCGAACCCGAGTAAGAATGTTCCTCGGGCTATCTTCTTGACTATCGGCCTCGGCATCTCCACTGTCATCGCCTGGACTATCGCCCTCATGTTCTCCATCAAGGATGTCGATGCCATCATTGAGTCGACAGTACCTATTCTCGAGGTCTACAACCAAGCTCTCAACAACCGAGTTGCTACCACAATCTGGTCTGTATACTACATCGTCATGTTCTACGACATTGTTCTGAACTTATTCATCTTCTCTGGTCGAACAATTTGGTCTTTCTCCCGAGACGGAGGTGTCCCTTTCTCAGCATTCCTGTCGCATCTTAACTGGGCCAGTCCTGTTCGAGCTACCGCAGTCATGCTTGCCCTGCAGATTATCATCGGAGTTTTGTACGTTGCCTCAAGCACCGCTTACAACAGCTTCATTGGTCTTACGCTCTTTGCACTCAACATTACTGTCACTCTTCCCCAGGCCGCCCTTCTTGTTCGTGGGCGAAGCTGTCTTCCCGAGAGGTCTTTCTCACTTGAGAAAGCAGGATATGCCGTAAACATTGCGGCGACACTCTTTGTTGCACTGTTCTCTGTCAGCTTTTGCTTTCCCGCCTTCATGCCAGTTACGGCATCTTCCATGAACTACCTTATCGTGGTTATGGCAGTAGGGCTGGTATTTACCACTGCTCTCTGGTTTGGTGGTCTCCGAAAGACGTTCACTGGGCCTCAGATTAGTCTAGACGGCGAGGATCAGTAGAAGAAACATCATCAGCTTGGATGGAATTGGACTTGATCTCAAAGCCGTGTTTATTCTAGCTAACTGGACTTAGTTTATGAGAAATTTGAGTTTACGACTTATCACTTAATAACACATATAAAATATTCATAAATCATAGATGAAGAGAAACTTTTGGTTACTAATGTATTGAGTTGCATAAAGCGATCTTCAACCAGTGTCCATGAGTCACAACACAACTCCTTAGCTCTCCCCAACTCCACACTCCGCCTTCCAACTCTACAACTTCATGACATACTTTCCCTCCAACTGCAGTCGTGTTAGCAAGATGTAATGGAGATCATGGCTCTGAACTTACCTGTCCTTTGGACATCTGCTCCATTAGACCCTCGATATCTTCGAGATTGGCCCACTTGATCTTGGGGATCACGAGCCGTCGTTTGACAAATTGCAAAGCCTCAAGGATATCAGCTCTTGTCCCTACTGCCGACCCTTTCACGGTCCAACCATTGTCAATGAACCAGAGTGGGTGAAAGGAAATCTTGGCCTCTTCTGGAAGAATCGATACACACATCAATGTGCCGAATGGTCCCAGCATGTCGAACGCCTTCTGATACGCAGCGGCAGCAGTTGCGGTGACGACGACGGCTTTAGCTCCTTGACCATCAGTTAGATCCTTGACTTGCTTTCCCGCGTCTAAGCTAGACAAAGCATCTACGTAATGTTCAGCGCCTTGAGTTTTGCAATATTCTTCTTTTCCGGGACCCGCGTCAACAGCAATGACTCGATATCCCATTGCATGAGCATACGCAACACCCAGAGCTCCTACACCGCCGCCTGCGCCGGAAATGACAACCCATTGGCCTGGTGTGAGGTTGCAGTTCTTGATAGCCTTGTAAGCTGTGACTCCTCCGCAGAGAATCGGTGCAATCTCTTCATCGGGGATGTCATCAAAGGTTGGTGGAATACGAGCCAGGTATCGCAATGGCACAAGCGTATACTCGGCAAAGGTACCATCATATGCTTTGGCAGAGTGGAAGGCTTCGACACACCGCGTCTCGCCCTCGTTGGCGATGTCAACGCACATGCTGCAGGTTCCGCAAATATCACGGATCCACGCGATTCCAACCCTTTGGCCAATCTGAACACTGGGGTCCAAGTTGGCGATATTGGAGCCAAGCTCTGCGACTTTGCCAACGCCCTCATGACCGAGAATCTTCCCCACGGGCCCCATGTGACCAAGGGCCATGCCTAGATCAGATCCGCATAGACTGGTGAGTGAAAGGCGGATTAGGACTTCATTGGGACCAGGAACAGGTCTTGGGAGTTGCTTGATCTCAAACGTGGGCTTGACATTCTGCTCCTGTGATGACTGTTGATGTTAGTATTCAAGGCCATGCATAATGACTTCTCAGGTAACATACGGTAAGAACAGCAACTTTATAAGTATCCGACGTCATTTTAACGGTGCTCAAGGAGCATATGAGGAAGGTTACGGGTAGCTTTGTTAGATGCAGAGGCCGGAGATCATAAGTGAGAGCATAAACTGAGTGTCTCAGGCAAGCTTATCCAGACTTGGTAAATCACCCCGCATCTCCGATATCGTAGAATCATGAGAATTGACAATCACGTTCATCTGTATACGGCAACCCTCGCTTTGGCCGGCGGCCATGTCGGGACCGGGTCGTTTCAACATTCCCAACATGGCAAAGTGTGTGGAGATAACGTCCCGGGATATCGTCATAGCAATGGTGGGGTAAACCGCTTCCCACGCAACGTTATCGGGCACAAAGTGCAGTACAGATCACGACCCTTGTTGACTAGTGTATATCCAAGATCAAAGAGTACTTGTGCCTTGGTCAATTACCCCACATTGCCATTCGACTATCCCGTCCCACATGGGACAAGACAGGCTTGCATGTGTACTGTAACTTGAACCCTAACCAGCTGATTGAGTGATGACTCTCTTGGCCTTCGTTGTTCATAAAGCTTTGGCCCGATTATAAAGAGAATGCGATGAAGGACGCCGTCAAGGCTCCTGGTAGCACTACACTCAAAGCTCTTCCACTTCAAAGCATTAGACCATCCAGGAGTTAAGAGCTCTCCTTCATGACTTCGAAGCAGTATGTGTTTCCGATGCAATAGAATACGGACATCCGTACCTTGGATGATACAGCAACAGTCACTTGAGCGATCAACGGGACCAATGCCATTGTTTCCTGAGTTGGCATCACTAGTCGACGGTCTCTTGCTCGTTTGAATACCAATACAGCATTGGTAAGACCAGCTTTGCTGGGGCTGGGCTACAGAAATGGAGACGGCTTCTATGCGCCCGTCTTGTTGTGGTATGTCTGCAATAGACCAACGAGTGATCAGTCTAAGCTTGGGGAGGATGAGGTTGAGGTGCCCGACTCGAACTGAATGGTCTAACCAACTCCCCGGGAGATACAGCAAGCTACCGAGAGAAAAGTAGATCATCTCTCGTGGGTCTGTGAGCGGAAGACACCGCGCGGGCTGTATTCGTTGCGGCTAGCCGTCTCTCCTGGAAAGGGTTGCAGTTGATATCTTATCTTTTCAGTCGGCAACTACCCAGCGAATATCGCAAAACATTGCATCTGATCATCAGCCATCAGTGATAGACATGCCACTTCATCCAACTGTGTCTTCGCTGCCAAGCTCTCTCTGCTGATTTAAGCTCTCAGCCACAAGTCGTAACTGCAAATAGCACATCTACCTAAAAGTGTCTTCACTGCTATTCCACTAAGCGTGTGCCCGCTTATTGATTTTTCACATTTTCCCACGTTAAGAAAGATTTCCATTCCTAATTTGAACTTTATTAGTTGTAATACAATAACTTGCTTAACGGCACAAAGCCTGGAGAAAGCGCAAGCTGGACAAGACCACCGCTGTCTATGGAGGCTGTAGCAGCATGTTTTCCTTACCATTTGTCTCTGTACCACTAATACTTTTGGTCTAATGGCCCCGCCCAGTCAGCGTATGATCTTTAACAGCTACTATAAATGCTTGTGTTGCATAAGAGCTGTACTCAAAAAGCTTAACGCCTCTGACTTGCGTCTAGAACCTAGCTCCCAGCGCCATCGCACAGCAGCCTTAGCGGCTGCCCCTCACGAAAGCGCATCAAAAGGAGTGATGGAAGTTCTTGAAATTATCTGTAGGTTATCTGTCTGTGTGTCTGTATACAGATGCTGAATCTTATCTGAAGCTCGTCTAGGGTTGCGTCATTTAACAACAATTGAGGTTCCATGTGCTTCGATTTGGTCATCTCCAGCGTCCACAATGACGACTTTTCAGCTTCTTCAGCCACTTCAAACCTCGCTTAGAGTTAAAATCATTTCAAGAATCTCATTCGAGGGATGGCAACGTGGCTATCAAGCTTCTCAGCCCTAATCTCCCAACAATAAGACCCTAAGCCAAGCCTCCATAGCGATTCGAGACGTTACAATTTTAAGCTCGAATGGTCTCACCAAAAGAAGATTGTGATTCGATGTGGTTGCATACCACGTAACAACTGACCAGTGACGTCTGTCTCTAAAGAGAGCGCCACATATGACTGGCTTCATTGGTGTTCTGCAACTCAGCTCCTGATTGGGTGCTAGCTACCAGCCATGGCGTTGGACGCACGAACGCGGATTCAGCGTGGCTTATTCGTAGCTAGTTTTGACGCGTTTGTGAGGCATTGCTATGGTGCTAAAATTCCAGTTGTGCAGATGTGGCTTATCGGTTAGAGCTTGATTCGAAGCCATCACGGCGTTTGCCGCTGCAGTGTTTGGAAGAACATGGGTTTATATAAGGTCCAGATACATACACTGTTTGAGACAATTCACACGATCACATCATAGTTCTTCAGCTACAACTATCATCTCGAACAATCCGCTATCATGGACACACCCAAGTCTTACTATCTCTACAATCCTTCCGAGCCGTTGGCAGGAGTTGTCGCAGGCCTTTATGGAGTGAGCTTCTGTATCACGCTCTGGCAGATCATTCGGAAGAAGGCCTGGGTATGGCTCTTCATGCTGCTTGCTATTGCGAGTAAGTCGGCCATTTGACAAATGCGAGGCCATTTAGTTAACGATCGATTCAGTGGAGGTTATCGGCTACGCAGCTCGAGTCGTATCCGCTAGCAAGACAACAGAAAAAGGACCTTACGTGCTTCAGTTCACACTTGTGATCTTACCCCCAGTATTGATGGCCGGTGTCATCTATGTTATCTTCGCGAGAATCGTCTTTTGGGTTGTTCCCCCAGAGTCGAGAACCCTTCGGTTTCTCTGGGTCCCTGGTAAGCGTTCTTCTCAGCGACAGTGAGAGAGAAAGAGAAAGAGAAAGATAGAGAGACTAACATTCACGATGTAGCTCGTTTCATCACGCTTCTCTTTGTCGGCTTCGATATCATCTCGCTCCTCCTCCAACTTGTTGCCGCAGTTCTCATTGCTGGCACAGACCCAACCGATCCCGATGCAAAGGACAAGCTCAATCTTGGCAAAACACTTGGTCTTGTCGGCGTGAGCACTCAGATTGCTGGCTTTGGCCTTTTCACTGTCTCTGCCATCCGATTCCACTTCGCTGCGAGACGGCTTAGCTCTGACTTTGCCAAGAACAATCAGGAAAAGCATGGCATTGTGAAGAAATGGCAGACCCTACTCATTGTGGTCAATGTCTCGTGCCTCCTCATTCTTGTAAGTCGGAATGTCTATCTATCGATGGCTTAGTTACTTACCACCAATAGGTCCGTTCAATCTATCGTGAGATTGACTTCGCTGGTGGCAAGGATGGCACTACCCACCAGAAGGAGTGGTAGTAAGTACAACTTGTCTTGTATCCCCGAACAGAACTAATAGGTATACTACAGTTTATATGTTTTTGACACGCTTCCCATCTTGCTCGTCGTCTTCCTCTACAATGTTTTCTTTCCGGGTGGCTATCTCAAGCACCTTGGTCTCAAAGCGCCCAAAGAACATGAGGGCGCGGTCTTGGACGCGGAGGCTGCCAACAAGCAGGTCTCAACGACTGCAGAGTCTGTGTGATGTCCATCATCCATACCACCGGTAGCTCAGGCACCCAGCCGCTTCTGGTTGGTATGCAGAGTTTCATGCCTTGTTTTCATGAGATATCTTTTTAGAGTTTGTGACTTTATCACCACGTTCTTTGAGCTTTAGCAAGGGCTTCATGTTTAGGTATGCAAATAGAATACGGTCAAATAAACTTCGATCATCAATGATCCTTGATTCACTCTCCACGCTTGACAGTCGATCCCGATTACGGATACGCTTAGTATAGCAGACTGGGTTGTTCTGAAGCTAAGAGAAGCCAATGACAGGGGTAAGGCTGAGATATGGACAACGCAATGGTTAGCGACAGCTCAGCTGAGTTGTTGATGAACTGGACAGCATCAACCAAGATCCAGAGCCAGTATGGTATGGCTCAAACTGCCACAATTTGTCTCGTCTTCTTCCAGGTTACTTGGCCCAGCTACATTGGGCTAACCAGCAGTTGGGCTGACGTCCCTTGCCGGGAATCATCGGCTATGCCACCCATTAACCTGTTCTACGCTTGACCTTTGAAGTGGAGTATAGGGCTCCAAAGTATTTGGTGTATAAACCGTCTGAAGCCGAGCAACGCAATTCATAAAGGGGGTAGCATTCTCAGCATGGCGAGTGTCGCGAATGAGGATTCAGCCGGTAGAACAATAGGCCATGCAAGGGTCCAATGAATAGCAGAACAAGGAGAGAAGTTGTTGAGCTCCCATTGGTGCCAATGAGACAGACGAGGTATCTTAGCTTCGAAAAGCTTTCGGCTTCATCGTGGACAGAGGTGAACTCATTCACTTTAATCGAAAACGTGCTACGGACTTCTTCCTCTTCATGGTAGTATGGAAGTGTTGGGTTTCGTGTCATCCCCTTCACTACCGCAAAACCGTAGCTGATGAACGTTGATGAACAGGGCTGACAACAAGTTTCAGGTCCGTGCCCCACCCCTGAAGATGAATCCGGGGTTAGCTCTAGCGCTTCAACAAGTCAACCCAAACTCAACCCAAGTCAATTCTTATGCCGACGTGGGGAAAACGCGGAGTCACCCAGAAGCCGAATAAGAGCAGAATGTCGGTCAAGACGCTAACTGGTAGTGAATTGTAACTAATGATTGTCGCGTCTCAACAAATCCCGAGCGTAGCCGAATTCCTGCCACGTAATTGTCACCTAGGTGAGTCAACCAAGACCTCCTGGTTAACCCGACGCAAGACGGCTGAGATTAGCGCTGCCGCACTGCTCACCTCGACGACCCACAAGGTGAGCTTACGCGAGGCCTGATTGGACCTGCGACATGGTTGTTTTCGTGATGATCGCAAGCATTTCGTGATTTTGTTGAGGAATGCCTTGTCGGATGATGACGGGCTGGGTGCTAATGTACTGTAGTAACTACAGCGGTAGTTCAGCGCTTGTGCACGCCAAATCGTTGTGATAGGTCGCCCTGCATGGCTGGTTTCACGGTGTTTCGGTGTCTCGGTATCAAATGCCGTAGATTATAATAAGAGTCATAACCTAGAACTTAATGACCTTCTAATCTGATTCTTTAGCTTTTCCAATATTCTCAATTGACTGAATTTGATTACGGACTGTCAAAATGACGGATGTTATGAGTATCAGGGAGCAGCAGCGCTGTACTCTGCAGTACTTTGCTGTTGACCTTGCGGCTGCAGCTTTTGCTTCTGCTTTGGTCACTCCCTGGGTGACAGCCATTGATAAGTGAGTGCCCTTTCAGCGGACATCCCAGTTCATCTTACCATCCTCAAGAACCTATGGAGACTAACAAATATCGTTAGGCTCGTTTTCAACAAAGCAACCAGCAACACCTCTATCAAATCATCCATGCGTAAATGGGCATCCAAACCCAAGGCAACATTCGCTTCTCTCTTCATACCATTCCTCGTCTACTTCGGAACTTACGCGACCGCCAACATGTTTGATTCCTTCAACGCCGTCCAATACGACTGTGATCCCTCCATCGTCTGCTCAACTCCCGCCAAGTTCGCCGCTACCACGACCGTCAGTTCAGGGCTGAGTATATTCAAAGACGCGTACTTTTCGAGAATATCTTGCGGCATGTCGACTCCTCTGCTGAGCTATGCACTCTTTACCCTGCGAGATGCGGTGGCTATATACGCTTCGTTCAACCTGCCTACCATGATTGCTCCCAAGCTTGCCGAGTTCCCCTTCGCATCGATTACCCCGTTTGCCAACATCTTTCAGTCTGATGATGCAAGACTTAAGATGGCTCAGCTTTTTATGCCAGCTGCCTCGCAGATAGTCAGTACTCCGATTCACCTGCTCGGCCTGGACGTCCATGCTCGTCAAGTTCGCATGACGATTAAGGATCGGATTAGTGTCATTAGGCGCTACACTGGCTTTGCTACACCTTTACGTATGATACGAGTTTTACCCTCTTTTGGTATTGGTAGTGTGGCCAATACTGGTTTTCGAAGGAGCATGATGACTCGGGTGGTTTAATTTGGCTTACGATTTGAGATGCTGTAGTTTCAACACGGGAACTCCAAGGAAGCCTCAACGCGGAGAAGTTTTAGTATTTCACGTTCATAAAAGTCTACTATAAATTGAAAACAATTTTGTCAGGTCGAAACTTTCATCACAGGGAAATTGAGAATGCTATTTTCATTTGGTGAGCCATCATGCCTGCACTGCATACCTTACCTTGTCCAGTCAAATCACCTACTTGGTCGTTATGAAACAAGCATTATCCATGATCTTTTCCCTCGATCCTTAGGTGAGCATATTGATGGCACATCACAAAAAGCTGACGTGTACAAACGTTTTTGGAAGGCAAATGGTTTCAAAATGCAGTAATTTTCATTTCTTACTATTTAGTCCATAGTAGTCATCGAATACATGAATCAAACGCTAAAGTCCACTATTCAATGCTATACATATACATCCTCATGCCTCGTTCTTTTTTTCCTTCTCTTTCTTTTTTTTTCAATTGCTTAGAACTTATCCTGGTTGGCGTTTTGCATCAACATGGTGTTGTCAGGCTTGTACTTCTTGGAAGCAAGGTTGACATTGTACTCGACATCGAGAACAGCGCCCTTGGGCTCATCCTTGACAGGCTTGAAATCGAGGAGGAGATCATCCTTGACAGCGCAAGCAGTGTCGGTCTCGAGATAAGGATCGTCGTTGGGGTACAACTGAGCAGTGACGCCGAGGTAATCCTCGTGGGTGACCATGATGTGAATATGAGCAGGGCGGTAAGGATGACGGCCCATGATCTTGAGGAGCTCGGCGGAGGGACCAGAAGTGTCGATGGCGTACTCAGTGGGCTTGAGGCAGTAGAACCAGAACTTTCCGTCAGCGTCGGTGCGGAACTTGCCGCGAAGGTTGTGGCGCGATTGGTTCTCGGGGTCGTGGGCGTCGTATTTGCCGTTGGTGCTAGCTTGCCACATGTCGAAAACGGCGTTGGGGATTCCCTTTCCGGTATCAACGTCGCGGATGACGCCGTGGAAGAATGTGAGTTGGCCATCCTTGGGCATGTCTTGGACGACGCTAGCGCCAAGGTCGCGGAAGGGGGTCTCAGGAGACCAGAAGGGACCGAGAATGCTGGAGGATGTAGGGGCCTTGCCGCCATCGGTGACGACCTTGTGGTTGATCTCATCGACGAGGCTGCGATTGTGAGCGATTGATCTGGTGGGCGCAATTGATTGGGGAACTTACGACTCAATTCCGAGAATGTCGCAGACACGCCATGTCTCGTTGCGATTCTTCTTGTAGGCCTGGCCAAGAGAGTTGATGTAGTTAACACCGATGATCCACTCGTCCTGAGTGAGCTCGACCTCTCTGCAGAAATCGTGCATGTGACGAATGAGAGAAGTGAGGATGACGCGCTGGCGAGGCTCGGTCTCGGGGCTCATGAGGCCGATGACATGGTCTGTGAAGTTGGGGTCGAACTTTGATTGCGCCGAGGCGCCGTTGGTGCCATTTGTACCGTTGGTGGCCATTGTTGATGATGATTGGGTGGAAGTGTCTGGGGAAGAAGAAACTTGAACGGTCTGGGGTATCTGGGGATGAATGATGGTGAGGGAAAAGACGATTGGGACAGAACGTGGAGGTTGCGCCGTTAAGTATGAAAATGAATTGTCGTTTGCCGTTTTCGTAGCCGGGAGACTTGGAGGGGGCGGGGCCGTGGATCATGTACGCCAACTACGCCAACGGTAGCGGCAATTCAATTCGGCTCTCCACGTCAGGATGACCATTGCAAATACTGCCTGTCCATTGGTCCATCTCTTCTAGCACAATCTTGGGGTAAGAGATCCGTACTGAGGGAAATATTCTTACCCGCAGGTGCCGTACCAAGATGCCGATTCCTCACCAAGCGGATCTTTGTTACTCCAACTTTTTCCACCTTCTGGATGAATAGATTGCCGATTCTTCTTACCGGATATGGTTCTCGTACGATTTATTACCGTTTTCTGACTGGTTTGCTGTCGCGAACCATTTTATGTGCATATCTGATTACATCAACCTTGACAGGCCATTCTAGAGCTCACGGCAAAGATTCACGGTATTCTCAGCTGGACAAGACAATTTCCAGATTGAATGGAATCAAGTACATCAGACCATATTGCATCACAAGAAATATCATGCTCAGAAGCGACAATAAACGAGACAGCTCAGTCAAAGACAAAGTTCTAGGGTACCTCATCACTTGACTCCGGGGGTCCCCGGCTGGTCAACCTGGGGTAGCGGCAATCATGCCAGGGTCCTGGGGCTTAGCCGATGCATCAGCCTTATTAGACTCACCGGGAATAATGTCATGGCGCCTCTCAGTCGAGAGGACCTATCGCGTTGTTCATATCAGGAAATTGTGCTGTATTGATGATGCCGAGGGCAACGTGACGGGAGTCATGGATGCGGGGCATTGGATGACCCGCCCTTGGTACCCAAGCTTCAGACTTGGCCCCAGATGCCAGACAGAATAAACTCGTCAAGGGCTCACCTGGAATGGGATCAGCTTACCTGAGCATTTTTATCACTTTAGACCAATAATCTGGATTTTCTAACCCCCTTTGAGACTCTTCTAAGATATGTCCTCGTGGCCGTGTGGCTTTTGGCGGGCAACGGGACACAATAAAATTTAGAACTTTTACCTAAGGCAATAAAAAGATTTAGACATGTTTAGCACATCTTAGTAGAGCTTTAGACCAGTTTATTTCAGTACCTGATTTGATATCAGAAGTTTGTTTCCCTCCCTGTGGCTAACTAACAGAACGCCTGGAAAAGCAAAGGTCTCGAAACAGTATTGACGTGAAAATAGAACCAACAAACAACAGCCCTCGTTAACCATCCACCAACTCTCCTCTCATTCGTTCATTCATTCATTCGTCCATCACATCACTCGCAGCAAATGACCCGTAAACACGTGCAAACTGCTCCCCAAATGCCTTGCACAGCTGGTCGAATGGCTTGGCTGTCAAGTCCATACTGAAAAAGTGAGTAGCGAACCATCTGTGAACCGACAGAATAAAGAACTTCCCATCAAAACTTGCTTCCGAGAGGCCAATCCTCAGGATACATCCGACCTTGAGAGACTCAAAGAGTTCGGGATCATACGTCATGAGCTGGTGCTGCCACCACTTGCAAAAGTTGTCGAGTTCTTGCAGCTTTGCTTCTTGTCGCTCAGTCACTTCTGGGTCCGCATCTGGAAGTCGGAAGCCATCGGGGCGAAAGTCGAAGTGGCAATCGTGACGAAGGATCGATGTGCTGTGCGCTTTTGTTCGTGGGTGGCTTGAGGAGAAGCTGCGGGCAATGATCTTGTCGCCGACCATGAAAACGCGTATGTATCCCCATTTTGAGACCGACGAATGGCACTGCTGGTGGAAAACTCTCATGGCGGACCCCTTCGTGTGAGGCTGGCTGTGGACAAACATGTTATAGCTCGGGTTTGTGGTATGATGCATGTAGTCGTCGCGATCACTAAACGCGAATCTGACAAATTGTGACCCTTGCATTTCATCAAGGCTGCAGGATCCAGTACCCAGACATGTCTTGGGCCTATGACTGTATGATTCCGGTGTGGACTCTCTCAGTGCGATGGAATCTAGTGCCTTGACATCTGGAATCTTGAATCCGGAGTTCCAGCTCTCGTGGTATGCCGGATAAACGCTGATGTTGTCGACCAAATGCTGGAGTGCATCTATGGCCTCATAAAGACCACGGACTTTAGGATGCAGGGTCCAATCGCATGCGTGAAGTGGGATGTAGAAAATGATCGGCCGGTTGTGATCGCAAAACTGATTAGCGAGAGAGTTGCCTCCTTCTTTCATGAGTTTCGTGATCCATTCGAGAGTGCAGTATTCGACCGTTATTCGTTGAGATTTTTCAGCCCAAAGCATGGTAATGACCTGCTGATGGAGAAGTACGACGCGCTCGTTCCAGGAGGGTTGAATGAGCTTTGGCTTGAACTTTTGTGATCTTGCGATACGACCAGCTAAGTCGACTAGACCATGATTCCGTTTCTCTTTGGGGCCGATGGCGCTGACAAGTCCAGGGCCCAGATCGATTTCCAGTTGCTCAAGCTTTTGAGGCGTCAAACTGCCTAAGACGTCGCCCGCTTCGAATGGACCAAGAGCAGGGTCGCAGGGGATTCTGCAATCGTAGCCCTCTTCACCGATATCGTCGTGGTGGCTGATGCCAACGAAGATGACATGAACACCGGGCTCGTCGCTTTCCTGACGGGGTCTCTTGGACTGTGCAGGAGTCGCTTGCATGGCTGGCGACGTGTTTCTCTTGATTCCTGGCATCTTGCAGTCGAGATGAGTGAGGATGCAAGATGAGCTTATGTGGAAAAAGCGATATGGAGGTGTTGCTTGTTTTGCATTGAGCGCACCTGCCTCCCCCTGTGAGCGGGGGTGACCAATGAGTCACTGGCCATATTCATCTAGACAAGAGCAGCCTCCTTTTATCAGTGTCGAGCAGACGTTGGGTTTGAGTGTCAGAAATATGTCATCCAAGACCCAGGAAATCTACAATAAAACTTGTTAAACTTTAACTTAGTCTTTTGTTCTTCAAGGACAGAGTGTCACGTCTAAGTCTAGATTCTTGCCGCCCCTTTCCTGTTTGCAAAATCACGAAACTGGTGCGAGGTGACAGCCCGGGTCATCTGGACTGACTTGATTGGCGTTTTCGGGCTGAATTTCGACTTCAGAATTCTTTCTTATATAGTTAGGTAGATACAAAAAGTCAATAATCACGTTCAATCCATTGTTGGCAGGCCTCATAAAGCTTGAGAAGCTGCGGTTCAACACTGTAGAAGTGATCTGACATGGTCTCATCAACACAGCTAAAGAATCGAAGAAGAGCAACCACTACAAAGTCAGCGTAAGAGGCTTCACACGTTAGCGATGACACCTCAGTTTCTCTGGTTGATTTTGCTCTTACGATGGTAATTCAACAAAAACGGTCCTGGTGTCTCAGCCAGTGCCTCCCCGATCTCATTGCACAGAGCATCAAGCTGGTACCAAAGCTGCTCGCTGACATGCTCACTGTAATATGAATCTAGACTCATTCCGAATCTTTTTGATCGTGTGTCTGCATAATATTGTCGATCTGATGGCACAAGAACCTTCTTGGGCAACAGATGTGCCCATAGCGGCCTGCTGCTTATCAGTAGTTTCTCTGCTAACTCCTCGACTCGAGCGGATTCTTGTGAGTCGAATTGCAGTGACGGTGTACTGAAATGCCTCTCCAATTCTTCGGCAATCGGCCTTGAGCCCATGATACCCCTTGTGGTCTCGCCCTCGTGCAAGAGGATGCAGGGTATGGTATGCGGGCTCAGGGGCGGTTCGTTCGGCTTTACACTGAGCTGGTGTTAATGATTGATGTCAATGAGTTTTAAAGTCTTGGCGACCTACTGAGGCTGCATATAGGTACTGAGCTTGGAAAAGTCAAGCCATTCAGTTGTATAAGGCAATGCCTTGTAATTGAGTACGAGCCGGGCTACCATTGACCAGTCAGTCTAAGGCGCGGCCGATGTGAGGGTATCCAACCTTTCCAGACATTTGGAGACCACGATTTTCGTGTTACACTTGGAACATCGAAAAGTGTTATCAACGGATGAGATGACATGCTTGTTTTTCTGGGCTCTAAACCGATGCCCGCATTGAATTGATTCAACCGAGGTTCATTTGATTCAAGTATTTATTTGGGTCGAGGTTGATCGACGCTGACAGTCGATAAAACTTGTCCTAGTTGAGTTAGCTCCTTGACTTTGGCATCAAAAGCGGGACCCGTCGGGCAAGTTTATGTCATTTCCCTCAGTGTAAGGTCCGATCGCCCAGATTACCTCCCCGTCGTTCACTAAACATCATTTCCTGCCTTGCGCTCTGCACCTTGCACCCTGTGCCTTGCATCGTTGCTGCTCAAATCCACTGGAGATTCTTCTAATCTACTCTGGAGCAATAATTACAATTTGCCATAGCTCGTAATTCCTCTTCTCTCTGACCCAGCAAAAACAAAACCAGCTCCCCCACGTGCAGCTCTTCTGTCACAATGTCTCCTCGCTCTAACGAGCCGCCCAGCCCAGAGGCCAAGGTAAAAGCCTATTCGGGGTCTCTTATGTCAAACTTTCCGTGTCGTCTAACCATAGACTTAGGAACGTCGCGCACGTAATAGGGCAGCGCAGCTAAAGTTTCGTAAGAAGAAGCAGGAAGTCGATGAGACGCGCTGCAACCGGATGAGGCACCTCGAAAGCGTGGTTGAGAAGATGAGCACTGTATTGGTGGACTTTACGGATGGCCTCTTAGAGCAAGAAGTAGTCAAACAGAGCCCTGGCATGATAGCCAGCATTCAGGGCGTTATCACTGATATTCTTACATTGGCCAATGAAGCCGGAGACCCTGAACAGGACCCCAAGGCTCGTAAGGGTCGAGGGAAAGCTACCGAAACCCAATACAGTTCTCCCAAAGACTCCGAACACGAGCTTCCTAGTTCGCACCCCAGTATCACAACTACTCCCGACGTCCGACGACTGCCATTTCCCCAATGCCCCTTGCAAACGACACCCCGATAAGTATGCCTATGTTTGGAAACACAATAGTGCCGCTACCGGTAGTTCCAGCGGCCTACACCCAAGGACACTACCCACCATCGACGATCCCGGCGCCGCTCAGCCCTCTTTTGTGGACATCCTCATTGCCCCCTCTATCCCTGAATTCTTTCATCTGTCGTCTCACATATGAATGCTTTAAAGTCGGCTGCCTCGTTCTCAGCAGATCGATCGATTCACCACTCCCACTATCAGAAGAGAGTCGCATGTTCGGCTCTACACTTCGCTACCGTGAAAGGGACGAAATGATCTCGAGGATGCGATGGCTGCTCGGCCCTGGCAAGCATGAACTTCAAACCTTGGCAGAGTTACCCTGGGGAGGAAGATGGTGGGATCAGGAGTTTTCTGGCAGCGACCTTGCGAATTACGCCACGAATGCCACCATGGCGGACTCATCTGCCCCCCAGTTCCTCAGTGTCCTTGGTGTCGAGAAACAGCTCAAGGCTCTTGGCGCTCGCTTTGTAAATAAAGACACCATCGAGTTGGACTCGAGTGCCTTGGCGATTCTGTCTGGGAACCGCCTCGAACCTAGCTGCGCACAGCCCGAGAGCTGGAGTTTTGTCAACCTTTTCCCGTCGAAAGATTCACGACCGCAGATAGATGCACCGAAAGTACGAGTCAGTTTGAGCCTACTGATAGCGAACTTGACAAAGATAGCGGTTTGCTTGATGAAAGGCCCTGGCTTTCCCAGACAGGCATTGAGAGGGGTCATTGAACAGTCTGTGATTACGAGGGAGACGAACCCAGGAATGCCTGGTATGACCAGTATGGAAACATCGCTCTGTTACTAGACTAAGTAGCAATAACTGAATATCTATTTGAACACCTCCTCTGGCTTCTGCTTGAGGTGTCCGTCTACTTTCCATCTTCTGATGTTGCCTTTAGTATCAGTTTGAGGCAGCGAATGTTACGGGACAACAAAGATCACATTTCACATCTCGCGGATGCCAATGGATATAATTGTTCACGGAAGGACAAATTTCTGATTTGAACGAAACTTATCACCAGCAGCATCTTCGTCAAGTAAATTTCGGGAGTCTTCTCACATCCTCTGGACTGAGATGCCGAGGCTGGAGGACCACGGCGCCTTCGCCTCAGCTCTTGTCACCCTTAATGTTACTACCCGGGGGCGCACTATTTCGGTTCCTCGTGCTACTGGCCCTCCCTAGGAAGGAAACTGCCATGGAAACAGCCACGGCAATGACACCAAGAACTACTCCAACGCTAATACCAATTGGCTTGTCCGGAGCAAAAGCTGATTCCCCTTGAGGATGGTCCTGAACCAGTGGTTGAAGTTGGATTGCCTCCAGATGAAGTCAAAGACCTCTGCTTTTCCTGTCAGAAAGAGTACAGGCCTTGTCGCTCGGGAGTTCTTGGAAAGCGGCTCACCTCGTGGTGCTGAGCGCCTTGTCATTCACGCTTGACGCGCTTGTCATAAGCCAGTGCTGTCGACTCTGACATGGAGTGTCGCTGACATTTATACTCATAAACACTGGCCCATCAGGAATGCAGCCCAGATGAAGCATAATTCCATTAAGGACTTTTATGAACCTGTAAGTTTTGTTTGGCTTGCATTCTCACTGCTGTGCTTCATCTTTGCTTACGTCGCGCAGGCAAGGTCGAGTTCTCATTCACAATCGGCAGCATCGCTGGAGAGGCACACAGCGAGATGTTTTTCTGTACCGACCGATGTATACCTGGGCATATTGGTACATTATGTAGATACAATTGCACCTAGCTACAGTCAATGAATTGGGTTGACGAAGAAACGTATCACATCGGAACGAAACATGATTACTTGCTTCAGTCAGGGACTAACATTCGCTACCAAATTACTGTGGATATACATCCCAAGTCCGTCGTATTAATACAATTCTTCTGCTTCACGCTTTATTCATCGATGGCATGAGCATTTACAGTCAAGTACCGTACAGGAAGATCCTCTCTTCCTTTTCACTAGATTGATTCTAAGTAACTTGTTATTTCACAGACTTTTGGCATACGGGAGACTTTGACTTACCAACTTTGGAAGCTTCCTCAACATCCACGTCTCCGAGAGCTTCCCTCTTCTTTGCTGTGGCCTTGACGCCAGAAACTGGCATCTCAATGTCCTTGGTGACAGTTGTTCCAGTCTTGGCACCGCCGTTCTTGAACTCGTCCATGGAGATTGCGGGGGCGACGGTGGCCTCATGGTACTCGTCGTTGAGCTGCTCCTTCTCGTGGATGTGATTTGTAGTGTGAATGACCTTTTGTTGGACGGTTTCTCTCTCGATCACGGGCTGTATGTTCTCGTGGATGTGGCTGGAATAATGTAAGATTCCGGTACATGAAAGAGGCGGGATTTGTTACTTACTGGTGGATGTGCTCATTCTCCTTCGCGGGAGCATACTCTCTTGAGTGGGTAGTGTCCTCGACGTTCTTCTCGTTCTTGATCCTGGCAGCTTCTTCCTTGGCCTTCATCTTAGCCTCGTTATTGCGATGGTCGATCTCTTCTTCGACTTCATTCTCCTTGTAGACATGCTTAGTGGGCAGCACATTCTTGTCCTTGACTGGCTGGATGGTAGTATGGTAATGATCCTGGTGGACCTCGTGATCAATTTCAGTGTCAACCCTCTCATGCACGTGAGACTTGACGTCTTCGTGTACAACGGGAGCTTGTTTCTCCTTGTGAATGGTGGCATCGTCGGTGGTCTCGACGGTCTTGTCAACAGTCTTGTCGAGGCTCTTGTCGACTTGCTTGGTGGCTGGGGCAGTGGATTCGTTTTGGTCCTCCAGTGGAACACCAGTTACGATGTTCTTGACGGATGAGGCCAATTTGCCGAGAGCGTTGGGGGGAAGTTCAGATGCCATAGGTAGGAATTTTGATGTTATTCGAGTGATGTGTAAGCAGGTTAAAGTTAGATGCCAGAATATTTGGGGTTCAAATAAGCTGTAGAGCTCTCCCTTAATAGCCCTGGCAGATCAATGAGCTCATGCTACAGTTCCTGGCAGTGTATGTGGCTAATGCTGTCATCGTTCGTCATTATTTACTCAATTTTCTACGATGCACGATCGATGACGATGGATTCAAACATGCAGAAAATTTACTTCTTCTCTTCCCCTGAACCTGCGAGATCTATCGATGGTTTTGGTCCTTGGCCAACCTTAAATTCTGTCACTCTAAATCTCAGATGCCCTGTCACCCTCGCCTTTTGAGTGGTCACAGTGAAGATCTTACGCCACAGTGATGTATCGACTACGTAGCTAGTGCCACCAGAACCCAGGTTTTTCATGCGGGAGCGATATTACGGTCTCATCGATAGGGCAATTCAGGGTGTCGATCGCTTTTGTGGCGCGGAATCTTACTCTAAGCTCCTCTGTTGGGTTTAGTTGAAAAGACTTCAGATCAAGAATACCTGTTTCACAGCCGAAATAACGGCGGACCACTTGTACTTGTCATCGATAGCAGCCTCGGCTGCCTGTGATTGTCCACCAATTAAGTCAAGAGATGTGCTGGAGATTGGTGGGGCAAACATGTGCTCCTTGAACTTGGCTTTGCTCATCCAGGGCTCGACCGTACGTCATTGGACAGACAAGACCCAGCCATGAGCTTGTTTTCTCTCGTCAAGATGCTAAAGTTGAGCTGATTAGTTATCAGAGATATAAACAAGACATTACCGAGTTGTCGACCTGATCCTGATCAGTGGAATTGCTAGTAGTTGTAGACCAATTTAACGTTTCGATGACGATATCAGGTACTCAGCCAACGCATTTTCCTAATACCTTTTTTCTCGTGAGTTCTAAGTAAGCAAGCATGGAACTATCTTCATTCCAGTAGTCATGTCGTTTACCCAAGTGGCTTGGATTGTGTTTGGCCTTCGAACCTTGTGTCACTGAAAAAAAGATGGGAGAATCCGTTTTTACCAGCCGTTCACTCTTTTTCAAAATGACATCGTGCGGAATCCAGTATGTTAAGTCATCGTCTGCTATGAAAACAATATCGAAACTGGATAGCTTGTATGCAATTCGAGCCAGATACCTGCGGCCTCAGCTCTAACTGAGGGCCTCTAAGCTTCGTCTGCAATGGCCGTCATATTCACATCTCCCGTCTTGATGAACTGCTTCTCCTTGGGCAATGAATCCAAAAACTTATCTGAAACCTTCAGGTGATCCTTGACAATCTGCTTGGGCGTCAAAGCTAACCATTGAGCCACTGAAACATCTGAGAACTTGGGCGCCTGAAGAACCTCAAGGAAGATCAAGTCCTCTGTGCCAGTATTCTCGACATAGTGAGAGTTTGCGGCAGGGATGTATCCGACACCACCGGCAGTGAAGTCGAAGGTGCGAGCGGATGAAGCTGCTTTGAAAACGGTGATTCTACCACTGCCCTGGAGGAAGTAACTCCACTCATCAGAGGTAGTATGCCAGTGAATCTCGCGGAGTGCACCAGGCTGTACGACAACAAGTGCGGCTGAGAAACCTTTGGCGATTGGGAAGGTTGTAGGGTCAATTATCTTGACAGAGCCTCCAGGTACGGTATGGGGCTTCTGCTGAGACCAATGGTAAGTGTATGAACCATTGCCTGTCAGGGCTCCAGCTGGACCCGTCACGTTCTGTTTCTCGATATCCTTCGGTGCTGGCGTTCCGTTGAAAATCTGAAAATTCATAAGTTTTGATGCAGATAGATGCTGGGGTAATGTACTCACATAGAGCTCATCCTTAGGGATATTATCAAAGGCCGTTGTCTCGGTTTCAAAGTTCTTTGCCAAAACGGAGACAGGGTTTCGCAAGAACAGCTCAGATACAAGGAATGTCTCATCTTCAGAGAATGTTCCCTGATCAAATACCAGAAGGAACTCAACACCCTTGTCAAAAGCTTGGAGACTGTGAGGTATGCCAGCAGGGAAGAACCAGACGTCACCTTCGCAGAGATCATCGACAAAGCTTTTACCCTCGTCGTTGACAGCAGCGACACGCAGACAGCCTTTTGTAAACAATGCCCACTCATTAGCGGTGTGCCAATGCAGCTCGCGGTACGCATTCGGAGCGAGACGCATGTCGACTCCAGCCATAGCAGTCGCAGCAGGAAGGACATCCTGATTCTGCTGTCGAGCCCATCCAGCGCCAGCTTCACTACCAAGACGGTTATGAGAGAGGCCAAGGGGCCACATGGCATTGGGGACGTCTCCGGAATCTGTACCTGGAGGAGCAAAAAGATCGGGGTTTAGTCGCTCATAGTCGTAGGTTCGAGGACCGGGGTCGGTGGCGCCTAGTTCGCCACGGATTGGCTGAGGTACATCTACACCATCAAAATCCAGATAGAGCCCGAGTTTGGGGTCAGCTTCCTGGCCATTGACGAGCTTTGGGTCTTTGACGATGGCAGAATCTTGCTCAGGGTCTGGAAGAGGAGCGTTGCCGCCGAGCAAACTGGAGTCACCATACAGTGAACCGCTTGTTGAAGTGACTGTTGGTGTTGGAGGCTTGACTCCGCCCACGGGTCCCTTATTCTCGCCATAATCGCCGATTCTGGTTCTTCTTAGCTTTTCGTACGGGATCAGGATGAAGTGTGTACTCACTGAGGGGCAGGAAGGGCTGAGCCTAGAGCAACAGAAAGTGAAGCCACCAAAGCTTTGAAGAAGGTGTTGCGGTGTACCATGTTGACGATAACCTTGAGAGTTAGAATTAGCTGCCTGTCTTGATGATTGAAACCCAAAGATGCAAGCTGTGGTTCGAGGAGTCGTCGACGGTAGCAGGCTGCTGCCTCTTATAGATTTTGGACTCTCAGCGTGGCCCACGGCCCTGCAGAAATGAGGTATCATGATCGATAGTATTGCCCGTAATGGACTATCAAAAGCCTCTCATTGTTGATCATCTTGACTGTGATGTAGGCTTAACTCCGAGATCACCGAGATCCCGAAGTCATCATGGAAGCATTCGGTCCCGACGGAGACATCGGATAGGTAGTATGTGTAACACAAGACAAAAGTTCCGTCAGCACTGCCCAATTGCCCGAGTCGATGATGGACATAAGAAGTGACATGCATGAGGGTCGATACTCGTTATACCCGAATCGCGAAATTGTTAATGATCCCCATGCTTCTTAGTAATGATCGAGACGTCCCCGAACCAGTAGAATTCGTTGGTCCATGCCCTCAAAGTCGCACGGAACGGCACGAGAGGCCCGGGATTATCTTGGCATCAGAAGCCGACGGATGTTCGGCACTTGCATCACTCACCCTTCGAGGCTCACAACCTAAATACAACGTACGTATACACAGCTCTTGTATTGTGTTGCTTCTCATTGTAATGTCGTTGATAGATCTCATGTGCTGTCTTTCAAACCAACCCGTCCAACCCGTCCAACCCGTCCAACCCGTTCATATCAGAGCATCTTTCTTGGGCATTCCAATTCTATGGTCGAGTTGTCCGTTAATGACAGAAGTTATATATTTTTGGAAGCGGGTCTTTGAGGTTGCATCTCGTTGAAACGTTGCTCAGATGCAAGGGACTGACTGGAAAGTCCGGCACTTGCTATCCGCGATCCTAGATGCAGCGAAAACTCCAATTGAAGGAGAAACTTGTTTTCTGTCTCCTTCGGTACCGAAAAGGCGAGTGAAAGCTAAATGTGACGATCTACTACGCAGTTTGTCTAATCATATCTCGTCCCCGGCTTTAAACTCGCTACTCAGAATTTCTTGAGCATTCTCATTGGTAAAAACGGAACGCACGGATGAAATAGCCTATTGTTAAGTCAAAGCGTTGAAGCCGCAGGCAGATCGGTACCTTGCTGGAGATAGCGTCATTTCTTGTGAACGAAAGCCTAAAGTACGCTGGTCCTTCGCGGGCTAAAGACATACCCAGCTATGTATTGATCAACGGCATCGGGCGCGGATAGGTGAGACGCAAGAGCACCACCATTGACAAAATCATCGCTCACGGCAAGAATACATGAGAGTGAGACTGGATACCTCAAAGTTCAACGGCCTACCACCAAATCTAGGGTTGTTCGGGGTTTTCCTTTTCTCCCTCTCATTGAATAAGATTTCAAACAATTGAATCTAGTTAAGCACTAGTACTGTTCAAGAATGAGAAGTTATTCACCCTCCAGGCGGCATCCTTGGCAAAGTCTTTGCTCCGGGAGAGGAAGGGTAGTTCTGTTGTTGAGCAATGACAAAGACAAGCCAGCGAGAGAGAATTATAGCAATCAAACTTGGCTGACAAGGTCATTTCTGTGTCTTGAAGTCCCAGGAAGAAAAACGAGTGATTGGACTTCTGTTTCTTTGCAGGGGCAACTTGATTAGCTGTAACCAGTTGTGATTATTGATAAGCATTTTCTGAAAATAAAGGGTGAGTTGATTCCGAAGGCTTGAGACTCATATTTGAGTACCTCAACTCTGATTGAAGTATTAGTGTAAGGCCAATCCTGTCTTTTATTTGTTTAGTGAATGTTGCTGATTCATTTTTAGTTTAGAGGGCGACTTCAATGAAGTAGTTTGAGAAAATCAGGGCTGAGTATTTGCTGAAATGAAACAAAGGATGGGGAGAAGCATACAGAGAAACAGTAATCATAGTGCTAGAATAACTTTGTTATGACTGATCTCTGTATGCGTCAGGCTTTGTCGGACAGGCTGAAATGTTCACGCCTCGAGTGTGTTTACGAGAGTGTTGTGTTGGATTGATAAACCTGATAGCTGATGCTTGCGTGGCGTGCCTTGCTCGATACTAAAAAACGAGGGGCGGGAACTATATTACTGGCTTCAATACACGAAGGCCACAAACATTCGAAAGATGCATGGCATTTGGGTTTTGACTGAAGAGTTCTAGTTCCGAAAGCTGCGGACAAAGAGGTTAATTCCCTTGGATTTCAAGGCAGTCCTCTAGGGAATTCCTTGAAATAGAAACAGAGCATGATATTCTGGGCATATACAGTTTTCATTGAGGAATTTTCAGGTTCTGTGGCGAAGATAGGACTTCAAGAAGCAAGCATTATAGTTCTTTGCTCAAGATACCTCAGTTGAGAGACTTTGGCAAAGCAGTAATCATGATCGACCCACCATGCATGACTTCTGTTTGTTATGGACAAACATTAACCAGATTTTATCCTGAGCTCCCACAATATACCTGTAAGATTCTGCTAGTCGGTAAACCTGATGTTGGTGTATTTGGTCCAGTCCATTCGTACAGCGAGCGGCAGGCAAACTTAATTGCACTCTTCCCATTGGTGATATCTTGCGGCCAGGACAACTTTGCCTATCGATAACAACTAATATTGGATTCTCCATGTCTTTCTTGGCGAAATTATCCTGGTTGGCTGTTTGAGGTCCAGTGTTGTTGGCTTAGGCTCGTCGGCCGTTCCATGTGAGGAGCCGCCTAACCCTTGTATCTTCAGAGCAAGACTACGGTTGACAAGACGAAAATTAGGCGTACCGTTACCCGATGCCCATGTTTGCTCACATATATTCTGGGACTGTGAGCGAAAAAGAATGCTGTGTTGGCGCCGCTTCCCCAGAAATCATGCATCAGCCCACAAGTCCAAGCGTTAGAGTGGCGAGAGTGTCGGTGTATCGCCTAAAGAAGCATAAAGCTCTGTTGGTTGAGTCTATACTAGCGGCTTTGTGACGCCGGAGATGCAGCCCGAAAACAACTTAAGCCATGTCTTGAATCAGGCTGACTGGCTGGGTCCCACTATCCAGTGGTCAACCAGACAGGAAGGGCTGTATCTGGTCCGTGGTAATCTAGGACTGCAATCGAGGCCAAGAGTCAATAATTCTCGCCAAGGAACATCCCGAATGGCACGGTCTATGGCACAGATAGCGACTTCCGTATGGTCAATCGCTGATCGATGCTATTGACCTGGATGTCATGACATTGGATCAGAACATGCCGTTGATCCTCAACGTCGACATTTGCTGTGCCTTTCACTAGTGGGGAGAGAACTCTTTGTTCCGTAGTGGTGTCGTCGATCTCGTATCCGCCTAGGAACCAGGAACGGGCCGCAAAGGTGCCGATGGAGCGGAGGTGGACTACGGGGCTCAACGACAAGGATAATGTTTACACAACCAACACTCAAAACTAAAGCTTGGTAAACCCTCCCAGAAGATGGGACTTTTACGTTTAATGACGATCCTATTGAGGCAGCTCTTCGTGATAGGTCCAAGATGGTATTGACCCCCATAATGAGCCATATCGACTCATGGTAGCATGGCCCCATTGGGCGGAGCATTTTCAAGAATTGACAGGGGACAACCAACAGCTTAAACTAGTGATGCGATTTACCTAATAACCAACAACCAACGGCACAAGGCCAGCAAGGCCCCATTAGAAATACACGACCCGTGCAGAATTCTCCGTGGCCAGAGGCTCTTGCGGTCGACTTGATTTAGCCAGAATCAGACAAGAACCGAGCGAGTCAGGGGGAAATGAGGCTCTCAACTTACTATATCGTACTAGTTGGAATAGCTTCTTCAACTGCACATGAAAACTAGCTGCTGCTGTAAGGATGCTAAGTTCCACTTGAAGCGTCAAGGTTTCCACCTCGCCACAGTCTAGGACTGTATCTGTGGCCCGATGACATGGCAGTTGACCAGCCTTCCTAGGCCATGGAACGTGCAGTGAAGTGTGCTTTGGCTCAATCCTTCTCCACGGTGCAGATAACGGGGCTGTTGTCTTCTCATTGGCTTCCTTCACAACCACAAGCCTTACTGTGTTACACTGGTACAGAAGTTACAGGGTTTCAGTAATACGAACACCGCGAATCGACTCACGGTCCATCGGGCATCATGACATCAATGGACACATGATTGGAGCGGAACATCGTTCTTCGGAGCCTTCCTATTATGGAAGCGCGAGTGCTGATATAGAGAAGTCCATAAAAAGGTCGAGTCTACAGATAGGTATAAGAAGCTGAGTATGTCCAGAGAAATGTCTCTCACTTCACAATCCACTCAAACACAACCATCATCACAAAGTTTCATTCCTCTCTCAGTCACAATGAAGTTCACAACTACTCTCTTTGGCCTCTTCGCCTCTCAGGCCCTCGCCGTCAACATGTACTCGGCCCCCAACGCCATAGCTGAATGCGGTGCCCTCGGCGTCGCAGAATGGGATCTCGATGCCCTTCCTGCCGACACGGACGTCTCTGAGCTCCGCAAATGCAAGGAGCATCCCTTTTCACTGAAGATCCACAGCCGCAACCCTGACTCTACCAAGGTCAATGTCCTTCAGAAGAGAAAGTGCACTTCGTCCATCGGCAAGCCCAGGGTTGGCTGTGACAAGGGCTGGTGCTGGCAGAACTGCGGCAGTGCCAAGGAGGTTGAATGGGGTGCGTGGTGCTGGTCTGCCCACAAGGATGGAACGGGTGCTTGGATGGCCTGTAACAGTGCCAATGACTGTCCTGGTGAAGACAAGTTCTGCGCTAAGGGTGACTGCAAGCAGTGTGGTTGCGGCTGCTAAGCTTAACACCTTCACGATGAGTTGTTCTAAGATGGAAACACGACCACTTACTCGATTACTTCCTGGAGGACATTCATGAGCTGGTTTATGTTGGGACAAAACTTGAAATATGTATAGCCCACGCGGCTGAAACTTTACATTCTGATAAACGGTCGTCATTCTTGAGTTACAGAAATACACGCAGGATTGCTTTTTGAGAGTTTATATTATCATCAGTATCCCATCATGTGTGAGATCGCTAGCTGTAATAATACTATCCTTGATTCATAACTAGCTAATCGAAATATGCGAAAGACATCATGCATGTCCAAGTGAGGGACCCATGAAACTAAATGTCGACAACAGATATCACAGCATAGCCAATCCTAGATATCCTCTCAGACGACCGTATATTACACGCTATTTCTAAGCTTCAGAAGATTGGCTGACTCTAATGAGTGCAAGAGCTTGTCTAATCGCACGCAGCGTTCAAGGCGGTTTTCATTGGCATGGAGCAATACAGAGGCTGCATATCTCAGAAAGCTTATGAAGTAAAGGATCCTCGATCTAAACAGATGATACGTTATGAAGTGTTGCAGAGTCTTAGCAGCGTTTCCAATCTCGAGTCTTGTCGATATATGTGGCCATATTCTAAAGTCCAGTCCTACGAAACGAAAACTTGCTACGTTCCTTCTTCTAGCCGTTTTCATATAGGTATTTAACCATATCAATGCAATAGTCTACGTAGCATTGAAGAAACTAGTGTAAACCATGATTCCAAGGCCATGAAGTTCCAGCCGCTGACGAAGCAAACAGCATCTGGCCATGAAGGCGCAGCTACGCAGCAGATTGCTAGCCATAAGGTTAAGCTTCACCGAGCTAACACATAAAGGCGACACATGTTGGTTTTCACAATATAAGCTTCCAGCCAGAAAGCCTCTATGAGATATGACGGGATTTTAGTGAATGTTCAAAAAGTAATTTCTCAACATATGACGTGGTAAGTTCATTATGGGTATGTGGCTCGTCAAGAACTTGAAGGCCAGGGGCGGTCTTGACGACTTCCATGTATCGAGGGAAGAGAAGACTTACATTCTTCGTTTGGAACCGACGTCTTAGATAGAAAGCACATACAGGTAGGTTTCACATACGGCCTTTGCCACAGGCTGAACATGTAAATGTGATGCAATTATTTCTATTCTATTCAAGCCCTTCAGGATGATTCCCGCTCATCATATTCTCCGTATTGCCACCGTCTATGGTTTTCCTCAGCCCACCACCTCGCTATGAAAGCTCCCTCTTCAACCCACTGTGCAACGTCATTGCCGAATCTCCGTGAAACAACATCTGTGAAAGAAGTAAAGTCGAAACTCTGTACAGAATCGTGCTCCATGGGATCTTCGTCCACGTTGCTCAATCGCCACTCGACATTGTCGATGAGAGGAATGGCAAGATGGCGCTCTGGATGACGGGCATCTCTGGCAGTCACTACAGCGCGACCAGGATTTACGACAACGAACTGCCAGTTCCCTTGGCCAGTTGTTTCGTTCTTTGTGAGGAGGGGTCGAATGAGGGATTGGCCTTCGTAGTTGCGGACGAGGTCGGATGCAGCATGTCGGCTGGCGTTATTTAGGGAGCCTGTCTCGAGGAGGAGGTCGAGGATGGTTGGTAGGATTTGGGACGAATGGACTGCATCGTGGATGTCGAAAGCGGGCAGCAGAGGGTGAGACAGGACGAGAGGAACGTGGTCGATGCCGATGCTAGGGTTATAATAAGGCGACACGGCGCCGTTCTCAGGCATTGAGATTCCGTGGTCGCCGACGAAGACAATGAGGGTCTCATTCGCGACACCCTGCTCGTCCAGCAGATCCAAAATCTTGCGCAGCCATCGATCGTCATATCCTTCTGTATTGAGATAATGCGAAAGCATGTCATGGCCATTAGCAAGTGGGACGTACTCCTCCCGTTCAGGCAACTTGTAGGCGTGGTGACTTGTCGATGTTATGTGCGACAAGAAAACTCGCTCCTCCTTCTCCTTGGCCTGGACAAACACGTCACGGAAATAATCCTCGAGGGGGTCCTCTTCGAAGGCAAACCCGTTGATTCGTGGTAGTGTCACCGGCCCGTGGGTCGCATTCTCAGATCGTAGCCATTCAAGTCCAATGAGATGCTCCTCCGGAAAGCCAGTTGCCTCCATCAACTCTTGCTGATTGTTGTATCCTAAAGTCGCAGCGGAGTAGAAGTACGACTGCCACTTGAAGTTGTTGAAGGGGCGCGACTCGGCGTCGGTAGCATTTGACACTTGGTTCAAAGCTTCAAAGATATGGGCCAAGCAAGGCTGATAGATATGGTGCGCGTAGTCGAGATTGAAGTCGGCTAGCAAGGGGCCGATACCGCACAAGGTACCGACCAAGCTCTTAAAGGTAAAAGTGCCGGTGGTATGGGCATTGGTAAAGTGAACGCCGCCGCGTTTGGGCTTGGACCCTTTGTGGTCGAAGCCATCGTCGTAGTCGCCTGTGATGTAGTTGGCGGTAGGAGTGAGATTGGCCAATTTCTCCTGGGCCTCTTGGGGAATAGTATTGTCAGGAAATGATGATGCCAAAAGGTCCCAAATGTTTCCATCCTTCTTGATTGGGAAAACGTCATTTCGTGTGCTTTCAAGGAAGCAAAGAACGACATGTCGGATGGGAACGTCTTGTAGTTTGTCCTTCAATGTGGGAACAATGTCTTGCCCCAGGTTCGAGATCTTCAATGGGTCGACATCAGCATTGTAATGCGGGCGCTTCAAGTGCCAATCCTCGAACCCGGCCAATACTTGATCGTTGGGAAGCCAATCGAATGGCTCAGCCGTCGCGAGCGCAGTGCGGTTGTCCCAGCTGTGCTGAATGCCAGTGCCGAAAACACTAGGCAAGTCTTGCAATGTCGGCCCAGAGGAAAAATCCACGAACGGCGACAATGCTGCAGTATAAGAAAGAAATATGAGGGATCGATCGGAGGGTCGTGCGACGGCCGCGTAAAGGAGCGTGAGCAAGAAAATAGCGGCCAAAGCGAATGGCACGGATCTCAAAGCAGTTCTGAGTCGGAATTGAAACGGGGTCAGATGCTGGGTCTTTTGTTCTTGGATGTCGTCGTCGGAACTTTCGTCATCGAAGGATTCGGCCTGGCCTTCGAGATCGGCTTTCGGGACAGGGGCGTAGCGATTTTGGCGGGGAAGAATGCGGCGAAGGAATTGCCAAGCATTGGTGATCGATCGATGAACAACCTCAGCGACATAGCCATGGATGTTGTAGCAAGGTGTTTTGAGGAGCCAGCTCAATAAGATGTTGGCGCAGAGAACACTTGTGAATGCGACGCTGCCCGACAGCATCAACGATTTGGAGGAGGGGTCGTTTGGCAGAGAAATGTTGCTGTAATGTATTTCGGAGCCGGCGACGAGGTAGAAGGATATCGAGACGACGCTGAGCAACGCGTTGATGAACATGAATATCGCGGTCAAGACGAGGACGGCGATTTGCGACCGCGTGGACAGGCCCGTGGACCATTGGTCAAGGAGAAGTCGAATGAGGGTGAGGACGACGACATCTTGTGTAACGAAAGAATAGCCCCATCGATGTAATAGATTTTGGTGCACGGCATTGATGTGTGCGTAGATATGTATTATCTTGGCGCCCCAAACTGCGAGAGCTGTGAAGGTGAAGAAGAATTGGCGGTTGGGTACTCGTTTTAGCAGAGCGCGTGCGAGTGCCAAGGCCGCCTGAGACGGTGTCGTATTCTGCATCATTGAATGGGTTGTCTAAAAAGAGAGGAAGAAGAAAAGAAATACGCTACAAAAAAAGATGCCACGTTAGTGAGCCTCCGAATAAGCTCTCATAGAAAAAAGTCTGTTTTTACAGAAAAGCATCGCATGGCAAAAAGACACAACAGCAAAGGCAAAAGCTTGAAACAGAGTGCGCCCAGCTGGGACCACGGGCAAGACCGCCGTTATTAAGGGGTTTTCTCACTGCCTGGACTGCCTGTACCTGTGGAGGGAGCCTCAGCCTCAGCCCTTTGGGGGGGGTCAGCTTCTGCCAGCGCTGACATTTGCATGCGTCTAGCGCCAATCAGGGCTCCCGTCGGTGATCAAAATAGTTACAACGGGGCACTGAAAACGAGATGAGTCGTGTGACTTTGGCTTTCTTGGGGCGGCTGGCCCCGGATCTCCGGCATGTACCAGAACGGGCTGAGCGTGCCGTTGTCAAGCGTCGAGACGAAGGTGGGTGCCGGGCGGCGTCAACCTAGCCCAGACATTAAGTTTAAGGGATACAGCTTGCATTTCCCATAAATTGCTTTCATCACGGTAATTTGATGATGCAATATTCTGATAATGGCGGTCAGATTCAGTGATTGACCGACAAGTTGCACATAGAAATTCGACGTTTGAGATCCATATAACAGATTTCACAGATTCCAGAAGATGGATCCCCAAAACACAGGGGCCATTCCAGGGCTGGATTCGCTAACGTCAATCGTTTTGATTGGCCCTCGCCTCTAATTTCCGCTAAAGCTTAACTGTAAGGGGCAAAGGGGCTCGGTAGCACGGGTCAGAATGCACAATGGCTGCCGGCTCCTTCAAAACTGTTTGTGGACAGCTTTGCGATGAAGCTCCAGATTATGTGAATCAAGACATCTCAAACCGCCATAGACTAGCTACGACAATCATGATGTTTTGAGATGCTTGCAGCCTGCATTCAGTGGCCGTAAGGGGCATGCGCCAAATTGCATGTTGGTAGGTAATAACGAGGCACAGTCACTGACAACTGTTTGTGTCCTGTGCATCCATCGCTGCATTTGTCGTTTTACGGGCCAGCCAGTGAGCAAGTCCAAACACACAGCCCCATTCATCGCCAATCAATGTGGAGTGGCTGCTGATCTGTAGCCCCTTGTGCAGGGAAAACAGCCGGGCTAGTCGCGCGTTAAATTTGGAGGGGCTTGGTCCAGGCTCATGTCCTGCTTCTGATTGGCATGTGCTGTCATCTTCAAAGGAGTGGAAAAGTCTCGAAGAGCACTCATTCTGCCTTGGCTGGCTCGACTCTGCCACCCTCCTCAGCCCTATTTCCTAACAGCCAAGGCCATTTCTGTTGATTGTAATTGTGAGTTTGTGATTTGACTTTGCACGTGCCGTGTCGGGCATTTCCTCAATCTGTAACCGCGTCAATCCGAAAACATTTAACCTTCCTAGCCAATTCCTCCGTCAATTTTCGGATCTCCGCTGCCATTCACTTTGGCCCCCAAACCAAACGGAAGGATTTGATGCTAAAAGAATGATCACCATTCGCTACCAATCTGATAGCCGGAGGATTCAATGCAAAACAGGGTAGAGCCTGGAGCTAGGGGGCCCGAAGGATGCGGGAAATCCACTACCATAATCACATCAGCCATGGAAAAACGACGCACAGCCACGAAACATGCATTTGCTACGGCATGTCAACCCAACACTTATTAGAGCAAATATATTGTAAGATTCGGCATTCAGCGCTAAAACTAGACCATTTGAGAACTCACCTGAGAGGGCCAATAAATCTCGTCAAAACTCGTAGCTTTTGCGTCATTCTGAAGAACCTAGAATAGGGTAGGCCCTTGCCCGCAAAACGATTAATACGCATCGTGACGAATACACCTCCCCGCGGAGCCCGAAGACAGTTGTCGGCCACTGAATTTGCCTGTCATCTGTGCGACAATGACATGGCCAGAGCTTAAAGACTTGACTGTTTTGTTTAGCCATCTAGGCCATCCTTGCGTGCGTGTCAAGATTTTGCCATCCCCCGAAACTTTCGTTCTTCAAGCCGCGGACCCCGGAACATTTTGTTTTACGTCAAGTACACACCATGCTTGAAAGAATTACAATACTGGGCGAGATTAGGTTCTCACTTATGAACTCTATTCACACGTAGTAATTCTTCTGGTTCGTCATGACTTGAAGCTGTTCTGACCTCTCATCTTCTCGTGACAACGGCCATTGCGACGGCACTACCTATTGGCAACTGACGGACCATGTTGTCATGAATTATCATCTCGTGAGCGACAGAACATAACTAATGCTATCAAAACTTGCTAGATCATGGCTAATGGTATGACCCTTGCTGATTCCTTTCCCCAGCATAAGCCGATGCACAGCTTTGTTTGTGCCGAAATCCTTCCAAGTAGCCTCAGAAAAACGCCAGCCAGTGAGCCGGCTTCGATTCATTTTTTTGCCGGATTTGTATGGACGCTCAAGAGCTGTTCTAGATAGACAAGTTCGAGATTCATATGGTCTCAAGAAACATAGCCGTAGTTAAAGCTGCCGGAAGAACGGCCCTATTTTGCAGGTAGGGGCCGTGTTCAAATCCATATCCTTGAAGAGAGTCCATCGGACCGATTGATACAACAAAGCTATGCTTCTCAAAGAACAGTATTAAAATTATCGTCCAGGCTCTATAGGTTGAGGTTTGCCGGATCATTTGCACGCAAATACCAACAAATGCGATTCGCGAATCTAGTCTGGTGCCCCTTTCGGAATGTCGTTCAGCCGCCTAAAGGCCGACGGGACTTGATGTCTGAATTGAATGTCTGAGTTTCTGAAGCTGCATCAATCTGGATCTTTTCATTGAAATGACACAAAAACAACCAGAAATGCCAAGCATCCATCCCAACGGCATCACGGAATAACATTCGGCGCGATTCGGGCTTTAGCCGGACCCCGCGAAATGCAATAGCAACATGTCAGCATGGCTAACAAGTGCACCTCATCTCTCCACCAGACGGCCATGGACCTCCAGACAGATCAACTGCCCATATCCTTTGAACTTATTACAACGTAAGAACATTGTTGCCAACTCTTCGGATTGTGCTCACAAGCTGACAATTGATCTAGATCCATCAAGCCAAAGCTGACTCGCACGAGTACAAGCAAAGTCAGAACAGGCTGTGTCACCTGCAAAAAGCGCCATGTCAAATGCGATGAAGCAAAGCCTCATTGTCGAAATTGTGTGAGGAATAACCGGCAATGTGAAGGTTATGCCATTCCGGACAGGAAACGGAATAAGGGGCCAGGCCAGCTTCAGTGGGATTCGAAACGTGTCACTTGGGCAGCTCCCTTGAAGACACAGCTCCATCTTGTTCAAGATTCTCTCGACTTCAGAGACGCCCAGAGTGTTCTTTATTTTGATGAGTTTATTCAAGTTGTGCAGAGCCCGTGGATCTCTGCTGGTTTCAACAGCGATTTATGGTCCGTGACATTACCCCAAGTTGCACGCACCAACGACATTGTACGGCATGCTGCGATAGCAATCGGCGCCTTGAGCAAATGGCTCGCCAAGTTGGAATATGACTCACTGGGTTCATTGTTATCGGCGGATAATGAAGCCGCGCAAGAGGACCCGGACTATCTAAACGCGGTGTCGCACTACTGCCATGCACTCAAACTACAGAGCCAACACGTTTCGATACACGACGCCGTATTCCTTTCAGTTCTATTTCTATGTTTCGAGACACTGCGAGGAAACAGGAAAGCTGCGCTGGATCATATAAACCATGGATTGGCAATGCTGCTTGCGCTCTTGACCGACGCAGATTCTACTCTGATGACGTCCATCGCCCCAAATCCAAAGCCGCTCATTGCCGTGGTAGCAGACATCTTCTCCCAACTACTTCCACAAACAAGACTCATCCTACGCGGGAATATAGGTCGCAGCCCCGCAGTACCAAATTTCACCAGAGGTCTACGTGCCAAGAAGCATACAGTCGAGTCTTTCATGTCCATGGTAAACCAGATTCCTCGAGATTACCCACCGACCGAAAAGCTACCGCCTGTTCTTGACAACCTGGACGACTTTGAGAAATATTGGCTTACTGGCCGGAATGCTAAACTTGCGGTGGTTCCTCTCCTCATGGAGGCTGTTCAGAATACTGGTGTTTTGGTCTCATCGGATCCTGATATCATTTCCAGAGTTTGGAGGGAAATAACTGCTGATCCACGTATCAAAGAGATCTGTGAAGCCTCCACGAAGGAACTGAGGGCCCTCGAAGCTGCATTTATGCCTCTCTTCAACCGCGCAATTATGTCGGATGCGAAATCAACGGACTACATCAGAGCTGTCCATCTTCGCTTGCATTATCTCGGCACATGCACCTTCGATGATCTCACGCATTTCTACGATGTTGAACCCATCCAAGCCAAGACTCCCCTATTTCGGGAGTACCTCTCCCTAGCCGAGATCAGTATCCGCATCGCGAAGCGAGACTTGAAGAACCCGGCGCAGCAGCTTTCTTTACAGTGCAACATGGCATCGCATCTCTTCCTCATCGCATTGTACTGTCGCGACGCGCTCCTTCGCGATGAAGCTACATGGTTGCTAAAAGATTATCCTGGCCAAGACGGGATATGGAACGCTCGCTCACTGTACCTACTAGCTCACAAAAATAAGGCCGTGGAGAGGATAAATGCGTCCGAAGGTACGGCCTTGGAGCAATGGCACAGGTTACTGCGCAGGGAGTATCTGTTTGAAGAAGGAGGTGACCAGGTTATTTTCTGCTACCTGGATCAGGATGAGACTACAGGGGAGTGGCAGCTTGTGGAAGAGACGGCTGTAGTGAAGGGAGAGCTTGATGCTATTGAGTGGAAGAGAAGGCCGCCTTCAGCAGCTGGCAGACCATTATTGGGAGACATAATTACCCTCTGGCCTGAGCTAGTGGAATGAGAGTTCCTTCAAAACAAGCAATAGGAAACGAAAGGTTGGCCTCATGGGATGTAATTAGTGAAGAAATCTGTGTAAGCTATGTATAGTATCGAAAGATGGTCCTTCAAGCCATCTTTGCAAGATGCTTGAATTTATGCGAAGGCAATTGCCATGCAAATGAAATCTAATGGAGAAAGAAAAACAAGAACAGCACGCTGTATCTGAGAAGAGAAGTTTCTAAAGGACTAATGATAAAAGGCAGAAGATGAAGCACAAGGTTGGATCAGAAGGTGAAAGGAGGTTATTGATCCAGAGCTTGGTTCTGCACCATTTCCCAGTAGATGCCCTGCTTGTTGACAAGTTCGGTATGTGAGCCCTTCTCAATGACCTTTCCATCATCAAACACAAAGATGACATCTGCATTCTGAATAGTTGAAAGCCGGTGAGCTACAGAGATTACAGTTCGTCCGCTACGAGCTGTGTCAATCGCAGCTGCAACAACCTTCTCGGACTCTGAGTCAAGAGCTGATGTCGCCTCATCTAGAAGAAGGATCTTTGGGTCTCGAATCAAGGCGCGGGCGATTGCGATTCGTTGCTTCTGCCCTCCAGACATGGATATTCCTTTGTGACCCATATCCGTGTTGTAGCCCTCGGGGAGTGAGACGATGAAGTCGTGGATAAAGGCATCGCGACAGACTTGGTGGATCCTGTCGTCGGTTACAGACTCTGGATCGTCGATTCCGAAGAGAATGTTATCGCGAATGGACCCTCTGAACATGGCGGGTTCTTGAGATACTAGAGACAGAACTTGGCGGTAATCGTAGACATTCGTATCCTTGATATCTTGGCCATTGCACAGAATTGCACCATTGCCAGGTTCCAAGTCATAGAAGCGTTCGAGAAGCGAGATAACGGTTGTTTTGCCACAGCCTGATGCTCCGACAAAAGCGGCATACTGTCCCTTCTCAATGGTAAGGTTCAGTCTGTCAAATACGGGAACGTCTCTCGTGGGGTACTTGAAGGAGACATCGCGTAACTCAATCTTGACTCCACCGTCAGTGTCCTTGATACCCTCTCTGCCGTTGCCATGTGTCTGTCGATCTTGATGAACAGATTGACGCACGTCGAGAATGCGGTTGGCAGAAGCAGTCACTTGGGCAGCGCTTGGGGCCAGTCCAAACCCTTGACTGCCCGCCTCAGCTCCCTGGATGACAGCCATGAAGCAGACGAAGAACGCCTCCATTGAGTATTCTCCGCTGATGAGGAGGCCACCGCCGTACCAGAACAGCAAAGCCTGACATCCGAGGCCGACACTGTCTGCGAAGCCAAAGATCGCCGAAGTCCACTGGGCCTTTCGGTTTGCGGCTTTGACATGCCCATCCAAGAGATCGCGGTATCGACTGTTGATTGAGTCTTCCATTGTAAGTGAAGACACTGTTCTGATAGCCTCAATGGCTTCGGTGGCAAATGCGGAGCTTTCTTGGAAGACCGCGGCGTTCATCTTGTCGAAGTGAACCTCATGTTTATACTTCCAGCATCCGCCTGCAATCATGAGCGGCAGAGCGACAGACATGGAGATCAAACCGAGCTTCCAACCGAAGACAAGTGAGATGATGACACAACCAGTGATGTTGAAGATGGCAGAGAGCATGAGTGCGAGGTTGATGCCAAGAAGTTCCTCCAGCTGTTTTGCGTCACTCGAAACGCGAGAGCTCAGGGACCCATGGGAGTTATCTTCTTGATCGAAGAAGGAAAGTTTCTGATACAGCATGTCGTTGAGGTACTGGGACTTGTACACTCCACTGACGTAGTATTGAACGCGTAACCCGATCCAGCCCTCACAGAGGTACGCAAGACCAACTCCTCCAGCAAGGGCGAACCACATGAAGCCCCAGAACTGGCTTTCACTCTTCAAGTCACTGCCTTGAAGAAGGAAGACCCCGAGGGCTTTCGCGAAGAGCCAAGCTTGGATGGGAGTACCAGCTGCGACGGCCATAGACGAGAGGAGAATACAAAGGAAGTTAGGCCACTTCTGTCTTCGTTCGTACAGCAGCTTTCCGAAACTCTTGAAGAGACCACGAGGCTTCTTGGGGGCTACTTCTTGGGTAGAAGCTGTAGCGGTATCTGCCAGCTTGGCATCGGGATGCTGTATGTGCGACTCGTCATCCGACACAAGAGCTCCCTTCTCTTCCTGATCATCAGCAACCTTGAGAGCCTGCGCTCTGACAAGAGAAGCATAAACCCCGTGGGTCTTTGTCATGAGATCCACGTGAGTGCCTTGCTCAACCGCTTTCCCGCTTTGCAGCACGATGATGTTGTCGGCCTTCTTGATGGTAGATAGACGATGTGCGATGGTGATGGTTGTGCGGTTTTGCGTGGCCCTATCGAGGGCAGCTTGGACGATCTTTTCGCTCTTTGCATCAATGGCACTGGTGGCTTCGTCGAGGATGATGATGTTGGGCTTCTTGATGATGCTTCTCGCGATCGCTAGGCGTTGTTTCTGGCCGCCCGATAGCTTTGCGCCGCCGTCGCCCACACGTGTATCGTAACCCTATAAATATTGGTTAGGATGGAAATGACTGGAAGTTGAGGAGGCTTACATCAGGAAGGCGATTGATAAACTCATCGGCATAAGATTCTTGACACGCGTCTTGAACCATTTGGCGCTTCTTTTCTTCAGGCTGATCTTGCCATTCGGAGCCAATAAGACCATGCGCGACGTTGTTGAAGATTGTGTCATTGAAGAGGAAGGGTTCCTGTTGCACCAGGCCGATATGTGTTCGCCACCATTTGAGATCAAGGTCTTCGAGGTTGTTCCCGCCGATGGAAACCGACCCAGCCAAGGTAGGGTTGACTACAGGAGCCTCTTCCTCAGACTGCTCACCAGGCTCCTCGTCGGCCTTCTTTTGAGGTTTGGGTTCAACCACTTGAGGCAAGACGTGGTGTTCCTTCAGTGAGTACCAGCGCTCAAGCAAGCCAACTATGGTGCTCTTTCCTGAGCCTGAAGGGCCAACTATCGCTGTGTTCTGTCCAGAATGAATAGTGAAGCTGAGTCCATCCAGGATACGGACTCCCGGACGACTGGGATACTCGAAAGTGACGTCGTCGAAAACAATGTCGCAAGAGGTAATGTCAGGCTTGAGGGAACCAGAGGAGGGGATGGGAGCATCGATGACAGTGAAGAACTCGCAAGCAGCAACCATGGCTTTGCTAACAGCCATGAGAGGAGTGGCGATACGTTCGAGAGAGGTGAGTATTAACATGACAGACATGAGGACAATGACGATGACGCCGGGATTGTCAATAGCGCCAGAGATGTATCGCCGCGTCCCATACCAGAAGGCGAGACCAAAGGTTCCGAAGACTCCAAAGAACTAGAGAGCTGTTAGCATGGGATGTCCAAGGGGCATACGGAGACATACAATCATGCCGAGATGAAGACCCATGAAGGGCGCCATCTTTTGACCTTCCTCGATAGCCTTTTCGACCCAGACTTTGTATCTAGCCATCACGCGGGACTGAGCGCCACATGCAGTGACCAGCCGGATCCCTTGAAGTGCTTCACTGGCAATAGCGGTGCCTTCAGCGTCCGCTTGTCCAGTCGCGGTTTGGCCCTTGACGAGAATTGGCATGGAGATGGACAGGATGGCCATCATGTAAAGGATCAAAGAAGCAGTGACCAAGGTAATGTCCCAACTCCACACGAAGGCGACAATGATAGCAGCCCAGATGGTGCCGTTGAACTCGAGGAATGTGCCCAGTCGCTCTGAGATTCCGACTTGAAGGGTATTAGACGTCGCAGTGATGGCGGTAGCAGGTACACCGGCAGGTATGGAGTCGATGACGTGAATAGACTGTGAAAAGAGAGATTGGAGGTAGTGAAGGCGAATAGCGGACGATAGACGGATGCCAATCATTCGGAAGCAGTACTTGTTGATGGTGTTGAGGCCCCAACGACCCAAGAACAGAGCCATGATATAAAGCGCCTGTCGGTTCAAGATAGATTGAAACTTATCGGTCGGGAAACTCGAGGTGTCTCTGAAGTAGTCTGTGAACTGATTGACGAGCTGGCCAAAGATGATGTTCATCAATGGCATAGTGATTCCAGCCCCAATGGATGCGAAGGAGGCAAGGGCGTAGATGAAGAAGTCCCATTTTGTAGCGTAACTGAAGACTCGTATGTAGTCGGCAACTTTTGGTGTTCGTTGGGGTCTTGAGGTATCTTGGGTCGTGGTAGGGGATTTCTCGTCGTCGTGCTCGGTGTCGTTGGGGGGTTTGGCGTCGGCGGCCATGATGGAGGAAGGGGGTAAAGTAATGGCCTGTTGAGAGAAAAGGTATTAGCACAACAGTCAGATACTGTATTGAAGTGAAAGATTGAGATCGTTACTGTTAAAACGCAGATGACCACGACTGCAACCACGGGTATTGGTGTGTCTTTGCCAACTGGCTCACAGCTGCGTGCGCTCGCCTGCTAGAAAAGAGTCGATGAAGGATAGACTGAGAAAGAAAGGTTACAATTGCAGTGGAACGGAATAAGATAAAGTTAAAGATAAGAATGAGACGGGACACAAACCAAGGCAAAAGATCTCGACTCATTCTCCGTCAGCGCGTAGAATCTTATGTAGCCAGCCCATCTCGTCCTGGAAAACCCCTGTCTCATGCTCGCTCCCTCGTAAGAGACGATTTCCTGTTCGGGACGTTTTACGAGCCCCACTCTTTTTTTCGCGGCGGTCGGAGTGGGCCCGTATAACTCGTACCAAACTAAATCCTGACATGGGTAACAGTAATCTTCCTTTTCACGTCAGCATCTCGGGGTCAAAAGGTTCCCGATAATGAAGCCGTAAACTTCCCGATCTGTAAATTCTTTTTTACGACGTCGCTGTGAATACTTGCTGATCGCCTAGAGACAGCCAATTCATCCAAGTAGGGCTTGGAGGGCGTGAGTCAAACAAAATCATCAAATCTTCGGAGGTAGTTGGGGAAAGGCGGCTGTATTGCCAAGTTCGCTGATCTATAGGCTTTTACTCCTCAAAATGGTAAGCAGGGCTGATTCGAGAAAATACCGAATACTGCATCGACCCTCTTCCATAAGCTTGGACGCGAACTCTTGCCGCTCCTTGAAGAGTCTCATACAGCCGACTTACCCTCGTCAGGTCCAACTGTTCTAACCCTTCGTGATCCTTGCAGATTGTTTTCTGTCTACCAGAGAGGTAAGTAGTGTAGTACCCATGTTATTAGACAGTAAAGTCTTGTTCTCATAGCCTAGTTGCTAGCAGAGGCCTCTCGAATGATGAGAGGCTGCAGTTCGCTCCAGGAGCGCGGACATCGGTTTCAACACTATACCAATTGATTCCTTGTCAGGAGGCCAGAAAATGAAAGAAGACAAGGTAAACTAGAATCCGTTGTCTCTGTTGTGAGTGACTTGGGTTTCGAACATATCAAGGTTGTAGGATAACTCAGTCCGAGGTTTTCATAGTAGCTGCTGCTTAGTGACCTTCAGTAGTCTCGAGGCGTCTGGCGTATCACTAGGCATCAGAAATCAGTTGGTTCATCCCTTTCGTCTTGGCGGGCCCAGATGATAACCCCAGCGGCCATCGGTTCGAGGATCGTTACCACGAGAGCAGTTCAAGAGCCCGTTTCGCTAGTTTGGTAGGATCGTACATCGTAATGTTTAGTTCCTGAAGTCGCGAGAGGTCAGCTCAATATTCTTGTTATTATCCATCCGCCTTGATACACTAAGCAAACAAGAGACCCAGTGCGACATGCACCACCTGCGACTTGCGTCCATGGCCCCTAAAGTGACATGAACTCTGGATTCTGCCTTGGCCGCTCTGAGCTCCTTACAAAGGCCTTTGCAGCTAACTGGTGTGTTGTGATTGCGCGAATACGCGTATAGAGGAGACAAGGGGTTGTCATTTCACGTCGCCATGTTTGTGACCAGTGGTTGGTTGGCGAGGGGACTCTCTGCGCAAATGCGCAAGATTGTGAGGAGTCTAGATCTGTTTGTTGGTTCCCGATAGTCTGAAGAGGTGGAATTCGTGCTTTCTGTGTTGTTTGCAATAGGGAGGTTACACTGGCGACGGAGGGAGGGGAAGCTTTGTGCAACGTTGGAAACCTGAGAGGACTGTTTGTGACCCCTTCCCAGATTTCAGGCAGCAGTCGTATCGGATTGATATGGAAACACAGAAATTGGAAATTCTACTCAACGTAGGCCCTTGGTTATTCACTGGTCGATTGTGGCTCCAATCTCGTTGATATGGTCACGTTGTTTGTCCCATGCTCCAATCCATCTGGTCCCGTCCCGTCCTGTAGGTCGCCGCCACAGATTAGGGGCCTGAGTCTGTGGTTTTTAGGCATAGAGTACCTGTAAACAACATACAACAAACTAATGCAGCCCATGTACTCCGACCGCAGCTGTGAGTTAACCCCCCGTCATTCTTTTGTTGTCACCCATTCACCAGAGCTTGGACTTTGCAGTCATGGTACTTTTCACTCTTGTCTTGTCAGTACTTGTGAAGGGTGCCGCCGCAAGCATGCATCACCTCTCCGGCCCCCATTGGCTTCGCCCACATTGACGGTGTCTTCAAGTCGGTATTCCCTACCCACAAAGGCAAATCCATAGTAACTAATTGGTGTTCCACAGATGATGCTATAACTTTGAGTACTCTCCTTGCTGACACAACGGAAATCGAGGCAACCTAGAACGAGCTTTCGACTACAGTAATGGCAACATCGAAACAACCCAGGCGCCGCTGTTGTTAATGGCAACACCGGACTCCGGGCGAGGACTGTGACGACATGTACGGCTTCCAGCAAGGGATTTACGCTCGGCGAAGATGAATACACCGGTAGTGACACCGGGGAAACCCGATGCGCGGAGTTGAGTATTCTCCCTGGTGGTGATCTAATGAGAAAGCGACCTCTCAAAACTGACACGCATCGTTTGACTGGCTCTGGCAGCACATCGGCATTCCTCATGCCCGACCCAGATACTGATGTCGTGTCCTGTTGGCCTCGGCACCCTTAACAGGGTCAAGATAGACTGGAAAGCCGCCATACTGGCGCAGTAAACCTTGAGCAGCATTGTCTGTGGCGGGCCAACTCAAGCGAAGCCTACTACATCTGAACTTCGATCTACTTCCGAGGTTGCATTATCCAGCCAAGCCACTGCCTCGAATTCAGCTACCTCCACCGAGCCCAAGACAAGCCCTGAAGATTCCGCGCCTCCGGGTCATCGTCCATGGTAAACTCCGAGTCGGCTGTTTCGTCTGGCACCCACCCAGCCGGCTCGGGGCCTTGAACGTCAAACTCTCCATCAGTACCTGAATTACATCTTGTTCCAGCTTCATCGTTGAGATCAGACTTAACCTCTTCAGCCCTGGGTTCAACCTAGTTTGCAAGATAGGAGTAGGCTTCTCTCTTCTCTTACAGCCCTCGAGCCAACTACTTCTGAATTATCCACGCCTGCAGCTCCAGAGTCCAGTGCTTCTGGATCAAAGTCGACTACCGCTGATACCACTCCTAACCTTACCACGTCAAGACTGCCTCATATATAATGTCTACACAACATCATCTATTACAAACCAGACTCTTACTGCATCCGCCACTGGTACGCCGACATCGATCACGCCGACTGCTGCAAAGAGCCCAAGTCCGCTTCCAACCTCGATTGGGGACCCGTCACCCGCGGGTAGGGAAACAACCCCCTGACAACAGAAACCTTCATGTTTCTACGCCAGCTCATTCTGATGCCGACAAAGTGTTACAACGCAGCAAGTTCGACCTCAACGACTCATCTAGCCAAGAGTCTCTCGCTGCCCAATTGTTGAATATGGGACTCTATCCCGTAAATGTTTTCGTCACATCAGCTAGAGTCCAGACACCCAGTAATGGCCCTGACTAGGATGACGGAGCGCCCGAACCCTAGCAAGAAACGAGATCTCCCGCGTGTGCTAACCTGTCTATCTCTGGTGTGCTTCCCTGCAGCACAGAACCAGCAATGGCCTTTCTTTCACGGTAGCAAAGTTCGACTGGTATCGCGAGGACACCGACCTCCGCTTCTAAAATGACTTCAGGCCTCGCCTCGGCGGCAGTACTCCAGACAGCGATATTGCGACATTTACTCGGGAGGCAGCTTCCTGTGTCTGTGCATGAGAGAAGTATGTAGAGGTTTGTCTCGGTCGCTTATCCACTAACAGCTTTTTATTCTTCGCAAATACTGTATAACCTTCTGGGTAATAAGATCTCCATTCAACCTTATTTAAGAAGCATAAATAAGCTCGTTCTTGTTTAAATGGGACTCGGAACCCAGAGGCTACTTTTTACCAATGAAACTCAAATTATCATGCACAGGCGTTTTGAATCCCACAACTCCCAATAATTTTCTCGTCACACTCACCACTTCCGGCTCGGCCGGCACAAGGCACATTTTCTCGCTGCTGTGTTTGAAGCTGAATACAGGGTTCATATAAATGTGCAGCGTCTGATAGGCTCAAGATCTTATCGGCCTCAACTAAAATGCTGCAAGTCCATGGGCAGCGTTCCAGGCAGATCTAGCGCTGGCGCTATCGAACGCCATGTTGGATTGGAGGGTTACAATCGAGCCGACTAGACCAGCAGCTTAACGGAATCATCTGATGAAGTAGGCTGCATTATCAATCGCTAGCTGGAGAGTTGCTGATATGGTATAAGAAACACAACCCCAATCGACTCGCAAGACAGCAGTGAGAACACTTTTTATATCAATGCACCATGTCGGACCCCATCACCGCTTCAATACAGATCGGCATCTCAGCCGTAAAAGCCGGCGCAAGTATCGCGACATGGTGGGAATTACGCCAGAGGAACAAACGTGAGGAAGGGCAGGGCTCAACCTCAAGTGGAAGAGGCGCTGGCCTTGATGAGATCTATTTGGTCTTTGCCTCTTTGGGCCAGCGCCTGATGGCACTCGATGTCGTCAACTACGATGCTTTACCACAGGCGCTCGCAGCTGTCAAGGTTGCGATGGACATTTCAGAGGATGATCTGACTTTTGAGTTGGAGCGTCTTGATCCCATCCTTCAGTATCTCATCGCCTGCGGGTTCATGTTCTGCGCAGCTTGTCACCCCATGCCTATCTACTATGGGTACGGATGCGGAGTTATGAATAACACAAATTGGAGCAACCCTGAGAAGCCGACTTATTGGAATATGGACATCGACCAGGCCATAGCCTATCTGAAGAGTGTCCCGCACCCTTTCCAATTGCTCAAGAAATCGCCTTCCCGCATTGGACACAGCGAACCGTACTATGAGAAGTATAACAAGAAAGCCTTGAAAGCCGAGGCTGCAGTTGTTGCAGATATATTCAAACAGATTGACAAAGTCGGATATCCTCAGCCACTTCCGCCAAACGACAACATTCGTATCAATACATGGAGCATTCCCTTCGCTACATATGGCGGTACAGACACGTATGTCAACGTCGGCCATGACACTTCACTCATCATGACTTGGCAGCTGGATCCCGGGCGGTTTCTGTACGCATGGACTGTCGGCGAGCGTGCTGACCTCCGACCCGGAGAGGCAGTTCTGCTGCAGGATGATCATATTGGAGAGTTGGCATCTTGGCTAGAGGGGTTGAATGGAATAACTTTCAAGGTGCTTCTGGATTCAGACCTTGACCATTCTAAACTCAAGCTCAAGTCTTCAACGAAGAAGTTTTGTATGGCACAGTCTGGGAATGAGTACAATATCAGAGGTGTCCCCGAGGTTATTGTGCGAAATCCTGACCCAGCTGCCCTTCTAGCTGCACGACTTGATACCCTTCATATGGTGTCCGTTTCGGTGCCTTTTACGAAAGTGAAGGAGCAAGCTACGGCTTCACAGGCACCATCATCTCCAGATCCTAGCTCTCCTCAATCACCAAAAGTATTTAGCTCTGTACCTACGTCGCCACAATCTCAGTCTACCACGTCCCCGTTTTCAATGCCAGAAAAAGCCCAGACCGAGTTTCACCAAGAACCCGAAGTACAATCCACGTTATCTTGGGTCGACTCTACGCCAATGACACCAATCAGCCCCCATGTTTCTATACCACGCAATGCATCCTCGGATACATTCACTGCTCTTCCAAATGGATGGGAGTCACGACTCACTCCCGACGGACAGATTTACTACGTCAACCACAAAGACCAAACCACGACATGGACTAAACCTGTCATTCCTGTATTCGCTCCGCTGCCACCTGGTTGGCAGGAAATGCACACTCCAGATGGCATACCCTACTATGCCGACCACAATACACAAACGACATCATGGGAACGGCCACCACCTGTTGAGCCAACTCTACCGAGTTATCAATCCGTCAGTGCAGAGCATAACTCGGGGCAGAGGACCCAGCCCGCTGGTGCAAGAAAGTCTGTATCTGTCAGCACAGCGAGTACCATGTCCAGCATACCTTTCTCTGATAAACGCTCCTCAGTGAGTATGCAGTCAGAGGCTACAACGGTCGTGAGCAACTCTCAACAAAGTCGTGTCAAGCTGAACAACTACTCCAACCCTTACCCGCAAAGGCCACGACAATTGCTCAACCCGTATCTATATCCCGCACAGGGAAAGGCGATGTGTTGGGTAGCAGATGTTCCCGTTACACCTGATATCTATCAAAAGCTACCGTCTGATCAATATGAGACGTCGTACATCAGGCACACCGCCCTTGCAGGTCAACCTACCGATCTTAAGAAGTTAGACTATTCCCTCCGCCAAAGGGGCCGCACTGAGCTTGTTATCGGTTTGAACTTACATAATGAGTCAACGTTCAAGCGCGAGGTCATCAATGCCGAGCTGATAAAGTCTCTTGGAAGCATCTTGGAAGTGCTGCGGACGCACTCGTTCTCGCGGGAGTTCAATGAAAGATGTAATGGCTCGCCGCTGTCTGGTATTGTCGTCTGCATCCTGATTCATCAAGATCGCATGAAAGATGTTCCATGGCTGCGCCAGACTGGCATCAGTTTCCTCTGGGATATCCCCTCGTCTGTGCCTCTTAGTGACAGTAAGAAGGCTAATGGCCAGTTCTACGACGATGCTCACAAAGCCACCCGCAAGGTCCTCGGGAAAGAGGTGAAATTGAATCTGAATGAGGTAAGAAGCTCTCCAATTCATTCCGAATCACATAAACTGATGAGGGATTGCAGTATACCACCACGTTCCATGTACAAGACTGGGAACGAAACCAAGGACTGATGCCCGATGTCGTCCCTGGTGCGGATCCAGTACAAATCGTGCTATGCTCAACTTATCGTTCATGGACAGGGTCTTACGCCACAGGCTCCTTTAAGCATATCTGCAACTTGCTAGATGCCAGGTTGTGTATTTTGGTACCAGGTGGAACAAGTGTGACTGGTGGCCCACTTGAGAAACAATGGCAGCTATCACAATACAGGAAGAAACCAGCCGAGTCAGGGCAAGATGCTCATTGCGAGGAGTATATGGGATGAGTTGGATGTTGAGCAACAGCCTGTCTCGCAGCAACCCTGAGAGCAGACAGAAACTTGAAACGTAATAAAAATCCATTAAAAAGTCACACGAAGGTCTATCTGTGATATCATGACAATTTGCTTCAATGTCTAGTTGGCCTCTTGATACATTACATAAAATACAAACCTACATGGTAACTAACAGAAAGGACAGTTCTACAATTGTCCGACATTATGATATCCTCAACAATAGCCCAAACCAAACTACAGAAACAAAAACATATGTGCACTCATTGCTTCAGCGTCTTTGACTTCCGACTCAATTTCCACGATGACAGCTTGTTCGACCATTTAGACGCAGAGGAATCAGACTTGCTCCTCGTGGCAGCCGGCGGAACTTCCAACGAGTCTTGTCTTACGTCACCCGGCGCGTTACCCTCAAGCTCAGGCGGTTGAACGTGGAGTTCGACAAGTTTGTTTGCAAGTGATGGGCCAATCGGTGCGGTTGTTCCTGATGTATTTGATACCATCGAAACATGTCCTTCTCTTGCACCGACTTCAGTCGAGTCGAGCTCAAGCAGTGGCAACTGATCAGACTTCTCATCCGACTTCTGTAACTGCGAGTAGTCGACTTCGTCACCAGGCAGCTCTGAGATAGTAGGAGCGGCGTCCATCTCGACAGGTCCTCCTGGTTGCAGGTCCAGGGCGACACTGGAAGAGCTTCGTAGAGAATTGTAGTCGGGAGGGTTACCAAAGCGATTGCTATAGATGATCTCTTCAACAGACGATCTCAGCTTGTTGAACTTGAAGCCAATATTGACCTTCTTCAGCGGAATGAGATGGTCCAGTTCATCATGAACTTGCTGTTGCAGTCGCTTCTCCTTCCCATTGAATGTCGTGATTGTCGTTTTCGAGTAGTATTTCGCTGCATCTTCGATCTGCTTGATAGAAACATATTTGCCATCGTATCGAAACGATCGCTCGAGGATAAGAATCATATCGCACGAGCATTTGAGCAACATCCTTGCCGTAGGAGGAAGTCCCAAAAGACAGCCCGCTGCACCAACAACGATGCCAATTCCCATAGTCGGCACCGCTGCACCAACCGAAATAGCACTAATAGCCGCAAACTGCGACAGAGAAACCCGGAGGTACTGCTTAAAATTGCTCATGACGATATCTGACATGATCTGCTCGATCTCTGCAGGCGCAGCTTTTGGAAAGCCGAAGCATTGGAGTACATGCTCGCAGATGAGGCGCGAGACAGTCGGGGTTCCGACCAAGCCGGGGCAGGGGAGGGGAACGGCGGCAGTGCGGATCGCATGGGTTCCTAGTCTCATGCACTCTGTTATCGCTGAGTTGATCTTCTGTTCAACATCAACGACTTGAGCGGCAACACAGAAGAGACGTACGCGTTCGTCGACGATCAGGCCGAGGGTTTGTGAGAGAAGGTCTTTGACACCGGCGTCATCATCTATTACAGTTAGCGCCCGCTTATAACTCACACAGCCGAAGCTACTCACTCTTTGAAAGACAGCAGAAGCCGTCAGCTTTGTAGTGCTCGATCTGCGAGAGCTGGTTCCTCAGCTCGGCAAACTGTTCCTCGGCAACAGCATTGGCTTTCTCTTCCGCTAGTCGCTTGGCTTCTCTGTAGTCGTCTGTCTTCTCCATAAGTTCTTCTAGGTACTGCATTTTTCTATAGCCGGTGAGTTTATCCTTCTTTGTTCCAACCACGAAAACGGGGACTTGGTGGGAGTATTGGGCGATGGTGGCAAAGGTTCGCTTGTCGGCTTCTTCTATACGTGCCACGTCCGCGTCAACGCAGAACCTGAGATAACATTAGCTTGGTGTATCGTCGCGAAGAAGATAAACTCACCAAATGACATGGAGGGCTTCGGCGGGGTCCTCTTGGAACGCTCGGTGTCGAAGGAACTTTGCGATCAACTCAAGCTCAGTATCACTACCGGCCTGCCAGCCCCTTGAATCGTGAATCAAGAGTCCAGGGTGCTTGGGCGACTCAAAGGCGACGTTGATGTCATGGACTCCCTGATCATATGAAAGAGACTCATCCGTCATCTCAACACCAAAGACCTTATTGATCAATGTCGATTTGCCAACGCCAGTCTTGCCGCATACTAGAATTCGGAAGGCTTTGACACCGCTTGCTTCGAGCTGCATCCCTTGAAGCCATGGAGCTAGTCCATCCTCTGTGGCGACGAGGTAAGAGTCTTGAAAGTCTGAGATTGGCTTCTTGAGGGGTTGGAAGTTCTTCAGGTCGTTGTATCGCGGGTATCTATCGAGAATGCAGAAAAGGGAGGGATGAATCATGTTTCCGTACGGTCCTAGGTTTGTTAGCTGGGCACAGATTGGCAAACTCGGAGTACATACCAACATCACACCATCCTTTCAAGCTTCCATCTGCAGCAAAGACTTTCCGGTTTGCTGCATGTTTGTAGCAATCCGTGTCAAGTTTGATGGAGTGAGTCTCAACACCGCCTGCCGATTTCTTTGCATGCGTACTCTGAAGATCAAACATACTTGTTCGAAGACCATTGGTGTACTGGAGGCGCCATTCGATCTCTTCTGATCCATCCAAGGGCGGAAGGTTACCAGCATACTGCGGGAAGATCAAAGCCATGGGATTATCGCTGGCTTTTGAGTCACCCATATTGTTAACGCGCAGGCCTGAGTAGATACTCTCCATAACCATCCACTGCAGTGGGTAGAGTGAAAGGCCGTCGTGAGCCGTTCCGCCGATCATATCCTCGTGTGTACCGAGGAACCATGCTTGGGTAAGGGACTTGTGTGTCATGTCTGCATCGTCAGGAATATTGACCACTTCTGGCGTCTTGTTGGACCTGTTCTCATTGATGGCCAACGCATGGCGAAGAGTTTCGATAGAAGGGTTGAATGAGACGTCGTAAGATGTCTTCGAGTTATGGATGATGGTGTCGAACAGACCAACAAACGGTATCCGAGGAGGATCTTGCGCTTCCATTTTGATCTTCTGTAGTAGTACGGGTCCTCGCTTGAAATCATCCTCAAGTTGAGCCTTGATCAGCCCAAGAGCGGCGTCAAACAGATCTTCGAAACTTTGCGCTGTTGGCAGGCCCATTCGATGCACGATGCCAGCAACTGCGCGAGCGATGAAGGCTCCGTGGCCAGAACCGTACAGCCAGAGCTCGTCTTCTGGCCTCTCAAGCGTGAGACAGATGTCCCGAACAACGGTCTTGATGAGATTTGTCGAGTCATCACTTGTCGTGCTCCGTGATCGGAACATGTCGCTCAACTTGACAACATTGCTGGGTGCAACATAATACTTGGGAATCTGCGCAACAGAAATTCCATTCGACTCGACCAGCCCATCGTGTACTAAGTGATTGATCCTCTGAATTGTTGAAGGGTTTGTTTCTTCTGTTGTTAATCAGCAATAATCTTTGACGGCGCCAAGACAAATTCTCACTCTTGGTTTCCCGAGCCTCAACTCCGTCTACCAAAACCACAAGTCGCTTAATGGGCCTCTTTTCTGACATTTTCGTTCCTCGGCGTCTACACACGCGCCTAGATCTAAGGAGAAGGGATCAAGGTTATTATAATGACGCCACACCAACAGAAAAGAGAGGAATCAACCGTGAAATTAAACTGGGCGGGGAAATGTGTGCTTACATCGACATGGGCGCACCATTGGACTGTTTCGGGCATAAGCGCGATTTCCATATGTGTATAAGATAGCTGGGCGTAAGTACGGAAGTCCATAGGGCTCACTGTTTCAAAACCCAGTCTTAAGCCATTTTATAC
>JAAQRM010000089.1:0-146069 GCA_013396095.1 Fusarium sp. NRRL 52700
ATAATAATAGGTTTTTAATCTTATTAATATATAATAATTTCTTTAATATAAAAATAGTCTTAATTTAAATATAATTAAAGTAATTTAGTTATATTTAAAAAGAAAAACTATAAAAAAAGATATATTTTAAAGTAAAAGTAAAGCTATTTATAAGTAAAAGGTAGCTTAATTAGTAATATTATAAGCTAAGATCTAGGTATAGATTAAATAAATCCCTTATTATATTAAAAAAATTATTAAGCTAGAAGAAAAAAATAAGTACTTAGAAAGTAAGAATAATTAAATATAAAAAGGTTAATTTAAAAATATTTCCTTACTTAGGGTAATACTAGTAATTTTAGTATAAGATAAAACTTTTAACTGCTTCCTCTGTACTAGGTACTAATACACTACCTGCGTTGTAAAAGTATACGTACCTAGTCCTTTACTTAGGTACCTTAGTACCTACCTAAATTGTATGTCTCGGACACCGCGGGCCATATCAAGCTAAGCCTAAAAGAAACAGCTGTTCATTTAGGCTCCATGACAGGCAGCTTTAATCACTTTTCTCTCAACTACCCTGTCTGTGACTCGCTTTGCTTGATGATATACTTGCATCAAAATTCTTTAGTTCATTTTGTGCAAAACGTAAAACTCTATTATTGCCGTTATTCCGCTTATTCACCCGGATTCTTGTGCGTTTCCCAAGAACAAGCACTTTTTATACATCATGGAGGAGCAGCAACACATTGATCAGCTCCTTGAACGCTATCTCAGCCTCCTAGATGAATATGGCCAACTCCGCCAGAGTCTATCTCGGATCCAGTCCGATGTCTTTCACAATATCGCTCGCGCTAATTTCACTGGTGAGAGAGGCATGAGGTACGGTCAGGATCACTACGATGAAAGAATGCAAGCAGCACGCCTACTTGCCATTGAGCAGGATGCCAGCCAATGTCCAACATTCTCAATCTTCCCTGCTCCCGATAAAGACAACGTAGCAGATAAGGAAGAAACCTCCTCGGCTGAGAAGTCTGATGCATCAACAACAGAGGCCAAAGAGGCCACCAGCCCTACAGAAAAGAAGCGAGAACAGAACAAGAACCCCCTGCAATGGTTTGGGTTATTCGCGCCTGTGCCTCTCCGCACGGCACAAACACATTCCGTGAAAGCTGTAGAGGAAATCATCCCAAGGCTTGTTTCTGTCAACGCCGAAATGCTACACGTGGAAATTGAGGTGCGACGAGCGAGGAAACGACGTACTAAAGCGGAGGCAGCTGAAAAGAAGACAAGCCAAACTGCGGCTGCAACGAAGCCACAGAGCACAGCAGTTTGAATGCCTTGATATTGATACTGTATCTGTCATATATGGCCATGCTCGGATACATCAATCATTCCCAGTGCCCCCACAGGTTGTTCAGACTCTCCGCCAGAGTCGGATGAGCATAAACAGCTGCTTCCAAATCCCACCACTTCAAACCACCCATCATAGCAGTTTGTACAATCGACATGATTTCACCACCTTCCAGTCCCAAACATGTGAATCCCAAGATCTCACCGGTTTCTGCATCCACAGTTGCCTTCATCATACCACTTGGCTCTGCTGTCTCCAGCGCCCTCGCAACATAACTCATAGGCATCGTGGCAACCTTCACTTCACTTGAACAGTTTGCGAGGTCTCTAGCGTGGAGCCCGACATGGCCAAGCTGTGGATCGGTGTACATGACATATGGAGTCAGACTTCGTGAAATCGACGCCTTTGTCGTAGGCATAGCTGGAGTTGTCGATGACATAGCCTCTGGAATGAGGTTGGTGCGAATAATGCGGGAATCATCATAGGACATGTGTGTGAAAGCAGCACCTCCGTGACAGTCTCCTATGGCGTAGATATCTGAAACCGTGGTCTGGAGTTTATCGTCGACAACAATGTGACCCTTAGGAGTCGTCTTGATGCCAACTTTGGAGAGGCTCAGGCCATCTGTGTTGGGCATTCGGCCTGTTGCCAGCAGAAGATGTGTTCCCGAAACTTCTGTCTCCCCTTCTGGAGTCTTGATACTCGCTGTGAAAGATGTCCTTGTGTCCTTGGAAGTTGAGATCGAGTTCACTGTGCTCGAAAGATGAATCGTGATTCCATCCTGTTGAAGGATATTCAGGAGACACTTCGCCACGTCAGTGTCTTCTCGGGGCACCAGCTGCCTGGCCCTATGGATAACGGTCACTTCAGAACCCAGGCGGCGAAAGAGCTGTCCAAACTCGAGGCCGATATACCCGCCACCCAACACAACAAGACGCTGTGGAACCTCACCCAGTTCCATGATAGTAGTCGAGTTAAGTACTCGTGCTGGATCAACATCGTCGAGACCTGTGATATCTGGCCTCAATGGCCTCTCACCGACGTTGATGAAAATTTGATCCGCGCTTACCTCTTTCTCGCCCCCATTGTTCAACAAAACTTTGAGTTTCTTCTCGCCGACAAAGCTACCATCGCCCATAATTACATCGACACCTGCTGCATTCAAACCTCTGACACTGCCGGCGTTCCACTGCTCCACTATTTCGCGCTTGCGCTGCCTTACGCGAACCATGTCGATCTCAACATTGCCATTTCCTCCGTGTACGCCATAGTCTTTACCACGTTTGACCATGTAGGCTGCTCTTCCAGAGGCGATCAGGGTCTTTGTAGGCGTACATCCTACATTGACGCAAGTGCCGCCTAGTGCCGCCCGCTCAATCACAGCTGTTTTGCGACCAGCTTTGGCGAAGGCTTTGGCGACTGGGTTGCCACTCTGACCGGAGCCGAGGACGATAACGTCGTAGTGCGTAGCCATTGTATGAAGAAGCTGGCGCTTGAGAAACTGACTGATGCAAGTTAGACGCGAATGGCTGAGGAAACGATTCATGAATAGAGGTTGTTATTTGAGACCTGATTCTACCAGGACTTGAAGACCAGCTAAATAGAGTGTATGAATAGAAGCCTCTTATACGAGACGCCATCATTCAGCGCCATGTAAGCAGGTGGCTTATTCATCTCTTACAACGCAGCGCCCGCGTTTCGTCAGCGTGATTGATGAAGTCACTGTTGGCTAAAGGGGATGCCACAATCTCGTGAGGGGTAGGACAGAGCACCGTGATGTATTTAACCGCTTGACGTATTGGCATAAGTACTATCTTTTCCACGCAGCATTTATTTCTGAACGTCATGTCAAGATCAGTACGCCTGAAAGGCTACCCCGTAGTTGTCATTACTCCTGCGTTAACGAGCCCAATGCAGCGAGAACATCTTCTAACATTTCCCTCGCAGGGCTATCATGCTTGACTTGCTTAGCAAGTTGAGACGAAATCCCATAGATAGCAGCAATAGAGTGCTTGTATCTCTGCCGCATACCCCGGTTCGCTGCTCCCAGTACTGAGCAGCAAAGTTGCAAAGAGGATATCACTGCCTCCTGTACCTGGGGTGATAACTCTGAATCAGGGACACTCCATGCTGCTACTGAAGTGATGAGATCCATCCAAGCTTCAGGAACACCGTTGGATTCTTGCTCAACTATGGGAAGCAGGATACGAACAATGTCTGTAGCTCGAGCAGCGTCCTGCTCCCCGCAAGTCTGTGAGGCATGCTGCAGAATAGAGTTCAGATCGTGAGCGAGGATCGTCCACCCTTCGTTGGCGAGCAATAGCTCGCGACCTTGTGGTAGCGCAGTCACGCCCTCGAGAGCCACGAGGACAGGAGATCGGAAGTCGAGTTTATGTTGAGAGCTGGATTTATAAAGATCCATAAACATATCCATCAAGCCAGCAGCCTCTTTTCGCAGGATATCATTCTCCTCTTCTCGCAGCCAAAGAGCCAACGCTCGCACAGCTGAAAGTATGAACATGTCATCGTCAGCATTATCTGTCATTGAGTCCCAAGCGAGTGTGTGGTGGACTCCAGTTGATGTGTCTGTCGTGCCAGTTCGAGCGTCCGGATGTAGTCCCATGGCTCCGGCAACAGAAGCATCCCATCGATCGCGAAGATACTCGGCTGTGAGAGAAATTGTCTCGGAAATGCCCTTGCGGAGCTTAAGGAGGTTCTCAGGAGTCATGAAGAAAGTTTCCATGGACTCATCTTCCAAACACTGCACGAGGTATCCAGTGAAGATTGAGATGACGTCGAATGCAGATGTGAGGCGTGTTGAGACTTTGGAGTACTCAGGCTTATTTAGCTGTTCTAGAAGGGTGGGAGCCGAAGAGCGAATATCAATGAGAATGAGGTTGATGAGTAGGTATGAGAAAGCCTTGTCATCCTTTTTGTTGTCGACAAACACCAACTTCGTTGCCTCGGACGGGAAAGCTTGGATTATCGAGGCTGTAGCATTCGTATATGCCGCTCGTGCTTCAGGTGTTGGCCTACTTGTGACGAGGTTTTGAATGTAGGCAACGACTACCTTGAGCCACCTGGGATGCTGAGGAAGGATCTGGAGCCAGTGGTTAGATGATACTCTCGGGCAAGGTGTGGAAAGCGCACAGAAGAGTTGGCACGCCGAAGAAAGTAACCAAGGAACTCGAGAAGAGTAACAGCATCAGTTCCAGTGAATGATGAGACTAGACTCTGAATCGTGTCGTCAATTTGCCCCGCCAGCGTAGAGGGATCTTCAATGGTTGTCATAGTATTGAGCCATGCAAAGCAAAAAATATCCAGAACCTGTGCATGGCTGGGAGCGATCTCGGTAAGGGAGCTAAAGTCTTGCGCCTTGATAAGCTCTTGTGCTCCTTGCTGTGAGCTTGCTAGAGTATGTAGTAGTTGAAGTATTAGCCTTGTGGTATCTTCAGAGCTGAAATAGTCATTAGTTTGGTCCCTTTGCCAGGCGAGGAGGCTTTGTACCTGTAGAGAACTGCATTGATGAGCAAGGGGATTCTGTTGATGAATTTGGCGTCACTCTTGGCCTGGTCAGGAAGAAGAATGGAGAAAATGTACAAGACAGACACAGCCAAATCCAGCATCTCTTTTGAATTCTGGGTTGAAGGCTTTGAGCCTGTGCGTAGGAGTCGGTCGAGGAACTTGGGTGAGAGTCTAGACCATAGACCTTGAACTGTTTGCTCATCTTGGCGGAGTTGTTCTGAGCTGTCGAGAAGAGATTTGAGGAGGGCCAGTCCAACAAATCTCTGGGTATCATCTTTGGCCTTGAGAAGTGACTGTATCTTGTTGACTTCTGTAGGTTGCGAAGCAGTACTTTGTGTATTTTCAGCCATCTTGGTCCCTATTTTGTTTGAAGCAGTGAGTGAGTCGAGTTCCGAATACCGAGCTGTAGTCCAATACGTCGACCGCAACGCTTGAGTGTCTTGAGGAGAATAAGGCCTGGCTGTATATGACAATAGTTGCTACGAGATGAGAAGAGCTTGACTTGCAACAGCTTTGTTGGGTCCCACTATTCCTGGTAGCTGGATGAATTCTAGAAACCTCCAACGTTTTGGATGGGAAGGGGTGATATGAACGAATTCATTTTAGCGATGAATAAATCCAGATTGTTCTTGAGATCTAAGCATATTGTTCCGTACCTAGTACCATATATACTGATCAGTCAGTCAACCAGTCTATCAGGAATGTGTGACATACATAAGAGTTTTAAGCCGGTTGTGACAAGGACAATCAATGAAAGCCAATATCTTCGCGAGACCGGTCAGTAATGAAACTTGAGCCTCATGAATGTAACTCGAGACAACAGTAGCCTAGAATGTTTTAATATTTCTTTCAAAACTCTTCCTTGTCTCAGCTATAAACAACCACCCGACGCCATCCATTGACGTATCCAATGCTTTCAGCTGGTCGAGTCGACGTTTTAGGCAATCCAAGCCCTACAACAGCCAACCAGACCAACTGTAGTCCACTGAACTCTCCGAGTCAATAGCGCACTTGAAATGGTCGCCGACAACCTCGTATCTAACTTTATCTCCTCTCGACTCTCCCTTTCAAATCTCTCACAAACCAAAGACTCCGGGCCAGCTGTGAGCTCTTACACCGCATAATCACAATGTCATGAGCCGCATCATGTCTGGAGCGTCTCAAAACGACCCCTACGCCTTCGCTTCCGCCGCCTCGTCCTCGTCCCATACTCCAAACTCCAATTCCGACGATCGCGACCAGCTCGATTTCCTTCATGACGACGCCAGCGATGTAAGCGGCCGTGGTAGTTCTCGCGACCCAGATCATGTACTCGGCGATGATCCGCTTCAGAGCAATCTGGATGCGCCCATGACCTTTAAACGAAGACAAGGTCCCTCGCTCTGGTCTGCGCCCTCTCGACTTCTCTCCGCCATCACAGGTTCACGACTGCATGCCTCCTCGAGAGGACCATCTCCAGCTATTTATCCAAGCTCTAATACTCCCCCGCGCCCCGAGACTGTCGTGTTCAACGAAGCTTCCAAGGATGGTGTGCCGCATGATTGGTATGTCGAGGGGCCGGGGCGTCGAGTCGGTTACGAGGATCTTACGGCTATCGATTGGATCTTCGAATACACAAAAGAGCGCCAGAGATTGCGCATGCTATACTCGAGTGCGTCTGGGGTTATAGGTTATGTGCGACGCCTCATTGATGCCAGCCAAGTCTGGATCGTCCTGCTGTTGACGGGTATGCTTGTAGGCACTGTTGCTGCTGTCATCAACGTCACGACCGATTGGCTTGGGGATTTGAAGGAAGGATACTGCGCCAGTGGACCAGAAGGGGGCCATTTCTACCTAAACAAGGCGTTCTGCTGTTATGGCTATGACCAAGGCTCCAAATGTGACGGTTGGAAGACTTGGGGCGACGCTCTGGGGGTCCATTCAAAAGGTGGCAAGTGGTTCATCGAGTATTTCTTCTTTGTTTCTTTCGCGGTATGTACACTGGACCGGAACCCCATACCTTCTACTACCTCATATAGCTGACAATTGGAAGATGCTGTTTGCATACGTCGCAGCACTCCTCGTCCAAGAATATGCCATCTACGCAAAACACAGTGGTATTCCAGAAATCAAGACTGTTCTGGGGGGCTTCGTCATTCGACGGTTCCTGGGACTCTGGACACTCGTTATCAAGTCTCTTGGTCTTGTCAGTCAAGACTATACTGCTTGCCAGCTCGCTACTGACACCATCACAGGCTCTCGCTGTTGCATCAGGCATGTGGTTGGGTAAAGAAGGCCCCCTAATTCATGTTGCTTGCTGTTGCGCCAACGTGTTTACGAAATTGTTCCGCAACATCAATGACAATGAAGGTAGAGAGCTTCCGTATAATGCAGTCAGTTGTTGTCAGCTAACACTATTAGCTCGCAAACGTGAGGTTCTTTCGGCTGCTGCTGCCTCAGGTGTCTCAGTTGCCTTTGGTTCCCCCATCGGTGGTGTCTTGTTCAGTCTCGAGGTTAGTTATTCTCAGCCCCAGGCTCCCAACCAATACTAATTCCCTACAGACTTTGTCTTATTACTTTCCAGACAAGACGATGTGGCAGAGCTTTGTCTGTGCCATGACTGCTGCAGTTGTTCTTCAGGCTTTCGACCCCTTTCGATCTGGCAAGCTTGTCTTGTATCAAGTTCACTACAGCATTGGGTGGCATGGCTTCGAGCTGCTCCCATACGCCATACTAGGCGCCATGGGTGTAAGTCCAACATCAAGTACGAACAGAACAAGTAACTCACAGTATTTCCTTTACAGGGCATACATGGCGGTCTCTTCATAAGACTCAACATGGCTATTGCTCGCTGGAAGAAGTCGAACCGATGGATTCCAAGCCCTATCGTCCAGGTTCTCATCGTGGCCTTCTTCACGGCCCTCATCAACTATCCCAACTTCTACATGAAGGTGCAGACGACTGAGCTCGTCTCCAACCTCTTTTCAGAATGCTCGCAGGTTCTCGACGACCCCATCGGCCTCTGTAGAACAGGAGCTGCCTCGGCCAGGACCATTGTCCTTCTAGTATTTGCATCTGTATTGGGCTTCTTCCTCGCTGCTGTCACATTCGGTCTCCAGATTCCCGCCGGAATTATTCTCCCTTCCATGGCCATTGGTGCCTTGACAGGCCGCGCTGTAGGTATTATCATGGAGATCTGGGTTACCAACCACCGTGGATTTTTCTTATTTGGCTCATGCGAACCCGATATACCCTGCGTTACACCAGGTACATACGCCATCGTCGGGGCAGCAGCATCCCTTGCTGGAGTAACTCGTTTGACCGTCTCTATTGTCGTCATCATGTTCGAGCTCACGGGCGCCCTCACCTACGTTCTCCCCATTATGATCGCTGTCATGATATCAAAGTGGGTGGGTGATGCATTCTCTCGTCGCGGTATCTACGAATCATGGATTCATTTCAACGAATATCCCTTTCTCGACAATAGCGAGAACAACGAATCTATTCCTGACATCCCAGCTTCTCAAGTCATGACTCGCATCGAGGATCTTGTAGTTCTTACTGCCACAGGTCACACTATCGCATCTCTCACCACTGTCCTCGAGATGCACCCGTACCGCGGTTTCCCCGTCATATCAGATCCCCGAGAAGCCATTCTTCTTGGATATATCTCTCGTGCCGAGCTGGCATACAATCTCTCAGCCTCAACACAAGCACCTCGTTTGCTGGCCCCTGAGACTGAAGCCTTCTTTTCTCACCAGCCCATGGCAGATCCTCGCACAACCCTGGATCTTCGCCCCTGGATGGACCAAACACCGCTTACCCGTGCTTCGCATACAAGTCTTCACCTTGTCGCTACATATTTCCAAAAGCTCGGCCTGAGATATCTTCTCTTCAGCGATCGCGGTGTTCTGCAGGGCTTGTTGACAAAGAAGGACGTCTGGTATGTCCTCAACGGTGCCGAAGAGACACGCCGCACCATGGGTCTGGCACCCGGCGGTGCTGGTCATGAGACTGGCGTGACAGACAGCATAGCGGACGACAATGGCGGCGGTGAAAGTAGTGGGTTGTTACATGGCGATGGTATCGATGACGGGGATAGCATACAAGGGGAAGAACCAATGTTATAAAAGGAGCTTGCAAATTTGATACTGGGTCATATATGATTTATCGTGGGTATATTTTTGATCATATAGACGAGTCTGCTATTCTTGGTAGGCTATCAATATATGCTTGTACAGGTCTACGCTCCGTCCAAATTCATCCTAAAACATTGCTGAGCTCCCATCAGTTTCCGAAATAAACTATCATGTACTATTATGCGCTTCGGGCTTTACTACAAGGTGTGCCTGTCTCTTGTAATATCATATGCCAAGGGGAGACCAAAAAAGAGGAGTATGTTCTAAGGTTGGTAAATAATAAGATTAAGTATACTTAGTTTAACTTAAGTGTTTATTTATTTATATTATTTCTTAACTATATTCTTTAAACTAGGTATTTTATAATTTTAATTTCCTTACTTTAAGTTATTATTTCTTTATTAATATTACTTTATTTATTATTAAGTATAAGGCTAACTAGTTATATATTTTAATATTTAAAAAAGAAAATATCTTTATAGTAATATATAAGATATAGCTAATAAGGTCTTATAATAGAATAACCCCAGTTTAAGCTACTATTTCTTTACTAATATAACTTTATCTATTCTTAGGTATAAGGTCGGTTGGTCACGTGCTTTAGTATATATATTTAATTAATTAAGCTAGTTATAACTTTAGGTCAATTTAACTTTTACTAACTAACTTATACTAAATTTAATCTATTTTTTTTAATTCTAACTTTAATAGAACTTTTAAACCCTATTATTACCCTACCTTTATCTTAGAACTCTATTTATAGATATACTATTCTTATTAATTTAAGAGTAGTTTCTTTTTTATTATAATAACTCTTTTAAATATATTAAGAAGCTACTTTTTATATATAATTAAGTTACCTATAAAGATAGTAAGAAAGATAGCCTAATTTAACTTAAAAGGCTTATTTTTTATTAGGTTTCTTTCTAGCTTCTTAAGATTTAATAGCTTCTTATTAACCTAGATTAGATTAATTATATAAATAAGAAGCTATTAATTTATATAAAAGATTAACTTAATTAGGTTATAGTTAAAGATAGCTATCTTAATAAGGTTAGATTAATATCTTAATAAGAAGTTCTTTCTAATAGAAGTTACTATTATATAAATTTTTTTATATTCTTTTTTACTAATTACTATAATAGCTAGCCTAATAGCTAGATTAAGGTTATAGCTAGTTCTATAGTAGCTATAATTATATAGCTATAGGCTATTTTATAGTATTATATTATTAGCTATAATTGATGTTAGTAACTATAACTAATAGAGGGAAAGTCAGGTCAGGGAATATACTTTATAATGGATACATAGGCATGTCTTTTAGGTAGGACGAAGGAAAGGACCTAATATAGCTACTAAGGGGTAAACCTATAGGCAGTATTTATATTACTTAATCAAGGCAGTAATTATATTACTAAGGCAAATAAACCTTTATTAATTTTAACCTTTATAATATAGGCCTACTATAGGGGCCTTATTATTTAAGCCTTTAAATTATAGTTAGTAGCTTAATAGCCTTATATAAGGCTAATAATAAGGGAAAAAAAAAATAAAATAAATATTATTACATAACATAACCGTGTCACGTGACTTCTGACTATATTAAGGTCAGATTTATAACTTTAGTCTTTAAATTTAATAATCTTATATCTAGATATCTTATACTAAACTATATATATAAATCTTATATATAAATAAGTAAGACTTATTAGTAGCTAAGTGTAATATATTAGGTATAATATTATATTTAACCTTATCTATCTAAATATTATAATAAATATATTAAAATACTTATTTTTAATATAATATAATATAAGGTATTATTTTTTTTCCCCTTACTATTAGCTATATATAAGGCTATTAAGCTACTAATTATAATTTAAAAGCTTAAATAATAAGGCCCTTATAGTAAGCCTATATTATAAAGGTTTTCTAGTTTAAGTTATTATTTCTTTATTAATATAACTTTATCTATTCTTAAGTATAAGGTTAGTTAGTTATATACTTTACTATATATATTTAATTAATTAAGGTTAATTTAACTTTTACTAATTAACTTATACTAAAGTTAATCTATTTCCTTTAAACTTTTAAACCTTACTATTACTCTATCTTTATCCTTTACTCTTATAGTCTTAGACTATAACTAGCTTATTATTAATTTAAAAGTAGCTTTCTCTTTACTATAATAACCCTTTTAGATACATTAAGAAGCCACTCTTTATATATAACTATATTTAGGCCTATAAAAGTAATAAAAAAGATAGTTTAATTTAACTTAAAAGGCTTACTTTTTCTTAGATCTTTCTTTAGTTTCTTAAGATCTAATAGCTTCTTATTAACCTAGATTAGATTAATTATATAAATAAGAAACTACTAATCTATATAAAAGATTAACTTAATTAGGTTATAATTAAAGATAACTATTTTAATAAGGTTAGATTAATATCTTAATAAGAAGTTCTTTTTAATAAAAGTTACTATTATATAAATTTCTTTATATTTTTTCTTATTAGTTATTATAATAGCTAGCCTAATAGCTAAATTAAGATTATAGCTAGTCTTATAATAGCTATAATTATATAGCTATAGGCTATTTTATAATATTATATTATTAATTATAATTAATATTAGTAACTATAACTAATAGTCAGGTCAGGGAATATACTTATAAGTTTATACTTAATCTCTTTTTTAGTTAGGGTCTAACTAACCTTTAAGTAAAAGTATAATGGATATATAGATATATCTTTTAGGTAGGATAAAGAAAGGGACCTAATATAACTACCAAGAGATAGTATTTATACTACTTAATTAAGGTAGTAATTATATTATTAAGGTAAATAAACCTTTATTAATTTTAACCTTTATAATATAAGCTTACTATAGGGGCCTTATTATTTAAGCCTTTAAATTATAGTTAGTAGCTTAATAGCCTTATATAAGGCTAATAGTAAGGGAAAAAAAAATTATTAAAATTATTATATTCCTTTTAATATAATATATAATACCTTATATTATATTATACTAAAAATAAGTATCTTATAGTATTTATCTTATTATAAGACCCTATTAGCTATACTTTATATATTATTATAAAGATATTTTCTTTTTTAAATATTACTATATAATCTAGATTGATAATAGCTATATAGCTAATATAGCCCTAGTTTAAGCCACTGTTTCTTTACTAATATAACTTTACCTATTCTTAGGCATAAGGTCAGTTGGTCACGTGCTTTGGTATATATATTTAATTAATTAAGTCATGACTTTAGGTCGATTTGACTTTTGCTAACTAACTTATACTAAAGTTAACCTAATTCCTTTAAACCCCACTATTACCCTGCATTTATCCTTACTAATTTAAGAGTAGCTCCCTCTTTACTATAATAACTCTTTTAAATATATTAAAAAGCTATTCTTTATATATAATTAAGTTTAGGCCTATAAAGGTAATAAGGAAGGCTACCTAGTCTAATATAAGGGGATTACCTTCCCTTAGGTCTCTTTCTAGGTCCTTAAGACCTAATAGCTTAAAATAAATCTAGCCTAGATTAATTAAATTAAGATAAGTATTTATATTTATATAACTAATTAACCTAATTAGGCTATACTTAAAGATAGTTATTTATATAAGGTTAAATTAATATCTTAATAAGAAGTTCTTTCTAATAGTAATTATTATTATATAAATCTCTTAATATTTTTCTTTATTAGCTACTTTAAGGGCCAGCCTAATAGCTAGATTAAGGTTATAACTAGTTATATAATAGCTATAATTATATAACTATAGGGTATTTTATATAGTAAGTATTATATTAGTAACTATAATTAATATTAGTAACTATAACTAATAGGGAAAGTCAGGTCAGGGAATATACTTTATAATAAAAATATTAGGTATATCTTTTAGGTAGAATAAAGAAAGGGACCTAATGTAGCTGCCGAGGGGCGGTATTTATACTGCTTAATTAAGACAGTAATTACACTACTAAGGCAAATAAACCTTTATTAATTTTAACCTTTATAATATAGGCCTACTATAAGGGCCTTATAATTTAAGCCTTTAAATTATAGTTAGTAGCTTAATAGCCTTATATAAGGCTAATAATAAGGGAAAAAAAAAAAATTAAAATATTAATTTAATTTTATTAAAATAACTATCTTTAACTATAACCTAATTAGCCCCAGTTTAAGCTACTGTTTCTTTACTAATATAACTTTATTTATTCTTAGGCGCAAGGTTGGTTGGTCACGTGCTTCGGCACGTGCATTTAATTAATTAAAGTTAACCCATTTCCTTTAGTATATTCTGACTTTGATAGAACTTTCGGTCCTAGAACCCCGCCATTACCCCGCGTTTATCCTTAATCCTGTATAAGAGGGAGGAAGTAGAGTATATATTCTGCCTTAATAATTATATTTATAAGCTACTCTTTATATAAGCCTAAACTTATTAAGGCTATAAGAAAAGCTACCTTTTTTATATTAAAGGTTAAGCCTTTTCTTATAGCTTTTTCTAGCTTTTTTAATAAAATTAACTTTCTAGCTAGTTAGATTAGGCTTATTAGATAATTAAAATAAGCCTAATCTATATAATAGATTAAGTTAATTAGAATATAGTTAAAAATAATTATCTTAATTAGGCTAGATAGGCTTTTTAATAAGAAGTTCTTTATAATAGCTATAGTTATTATATAAAGCTTATAGTAATTATTATTATAAGCCTAATCTAGTACTAGTTTAATTATATTAATTAGATTATAATTAGTTATATAATAGCCCTGATTGGTCTGCAGGCTTCTTTATATCAGGTCGGGGAATGTACTTTTTTTTTTTTTTTTTTTTTCCTTTTTTTAGCCTTATATAAGGCTATTAAGCTACTAACTATAATTTAAAGGCTTAAATAATAAGGCCCCTATAATAGGCCTGTATTATAAAGGTTAAAATTAATAAAGGTTTATCTGCCTTAGTGGCATAATTGCTACCTTAATCGAGCAGTATAAATACTGCCCCTTAGCAGCTATGTTAGGTCCTTTCCTTTATCCTACCTAAAAGACTACTCCTTAATTAACCTTATAATATACCACGCCTATATATCTATTATAAAGTATATTCCCCGACCTGACTTTCCCTGTTAGTTATAGTTACTAATATTAATTATAGCCAACGATATAATACCTACTATATAAAATAGCCTATAGTTATATAATTATAGCTACTATAGGACTAGCTATAACCTTAATCTAGCTATTAGGCTAGCTATTATGGTAGCTAGTAAGAAAGAATATAAGGAAATTTATATAATAGTAGCTTTTATTAGAAAGAACTTCTTATTAAGGTACTAATTTAACCTTATTAGGATAGCTATCTTTAACTATAACCTAATTAGGTTAATCTTTTATATAGGTTAGTAGCCTCTTATTTATATAATTAATCTAATTTAGGTTAATAAGAAGCTATTAGGTCTTAAGAAGCTAGAGAAGGACCTAAGAGAAGGTAAGCCTCTTAAGTTAAACTAGGCTACCTTCCTTACTATTTTTATAAGTAACTTAATTATATATAAAAAGTGGCTTCTTAATATATCTAAAAGGGTTATTATAGTAGAGGGGGAGCTACTCTTAAATTAGTAATAGGCTGGTTATAGTCTGAGACTATAAGAGTAAAGGATGAATGTGGGGTAATGGCGGGGTTCTATAAAGGAATTGGGTTAACTTTAGTATAAGTTAGTTGGCGAAAGTTAAATCGACCTGAAGTTATGACTTAATTAATTGAATGTATGTGCCGAAGCACGTGACCAACTGACCTTATGCCTAAGAACAGATAAAGTTATATTAGTGAAGAAACAGTGGCTTAAACTGGGGGGGGAATGTACTTAAGTGTGATAGAAATACCAGGCGTGGTATTCTTTTAGGTAGGATAAAGAAAGGGACCTAATATAACTACTAAGAGATAAGTAGTATTTATACTACTTAATTAAGATAATAATTACATTACTAAGGCAAATAAACCTTTATTAATTTTAACCTTTATAATATAGGCTTACTATAAAGGCCTTATCCCCAGTTTAAGCTACTATTTCTTTACTAATATAACTTTATCTATTCTTAGGCATAAGGTCAGTTAATCACATACTTTAGCATATATATTCAATTAATTAAGTTATAACTTTAGGTCAATTTAACTTTTGCTAACTAACTTATACTAACAGAGTTAATCTAATTCCTTTAAACTTTTAAACCCTACTATTACCCCACGTTTATCCTTACTAATTTAAGAGTAGCTCCCCTTCCACTATAATAACCCTTTTAGATATATTAAGAAGCCACTCTTTATATATAACTAAGCCTATAAAGGTAGTAAGAAAGGTAACCTAATTTAACTTAAAAGGCTTACCTTCCCTTAGGTCCTTCTCTAGTTTCTTAAGACCTAATAGCTCCTTATTAACCTAAATTAGATTAATTATATAAATAAGAGGCTACTAACTTATATAAAAGATTAACCTAATTAGGTTATAGTTAAAGATAGCTATCCTAATAAGGTTAATTAAATTAGTATCTTAATAAGAAGTTCTTTCTAATAAAAGCTATTATTATATAAATTTTCTTATATTCTTTCTTATTAGTTATTATAATAGCTAGCCTAATAGCTAGATTAAGGTTATAGCTAGTCCTGTAGTAGCTATAATTATATAGCTATAGGCTATTTTATATAGTAGGTATTGTATTATTATATTATGTCGTTAGCTATAATTAATATTAGCAACTATAACTAATAGTCAGGTCAGGGAATGTACTTTATAATAGATATATAGGCATGGTTATAGGGTTGATTAAGGAGTAGTTTTTTAGGTAAGATGAAGGAAGGGACCTGATATAGCTGCTAAGGGGTAAACCTATAGGCAGTATTTATACTACTTAATTAAGGCAGTAATTATACTACTAAGGCAAATAAACCTTTATTAATTTTAACCTTTATAATATAGGCTTACTATAAAGGCCTTATCCCCAGTTTAAGCTACTATTTCTTTACTAATATAACTTTATCTATTCTTAGGCATAAGGTCAGTTAATCACATACTTTAGCATATATATTCAATTAATTAAGTTATAACTTTAGGTCAATTTAACTTTTGCTAACTAACTTATACTAACAGAGTTAATCTAATTCCTTTAAACTTTTAAACCCTACTATTACCCCACGTTTATCCTTACTAATTTAAGAGTAGCTCCCCTTCCACTATAATAACCCTTTTAGATATATTAAGAAGCCACTCTTTATATATAACTAAGCCTATAAAGGTAGTAAGAAAGGTAACCTAATTTAACTTAAAAGGCTTACCTTCCCTTAGGTCCTTCTCTAGTTTCTTAAGACCTAATAGCTCCTTATTAACCTAAATTAGATTAATTATATAAATAAGAGGCTACTAACTTATATAAAAGATTAACCTAATTAGGTTATAATTAAAGATAGCTATCCTAATAAGATTAAATTAGTATCTTAATAAGAAGTTCTTTCTAATAAAAGCTATTATTATATAAATTTTCTTATATTCTTTCTTATTAGTTATTATAATAGCTAGCCTAATAGCTAGATTAAGGTTATAGCTAGTCCTGTAGTAGCTATAATTATATAGCTATAGGCTATTTTATATAGATATTATGTCGTTAGCTATAATTAATATTAGCAACTATAACTAATAGTCAGGTCAGGGAATGTACTTTATAATAGATATATAGGCATGGTTATAGGGTTGATTAAGGAGTAGTTTTTTAGGTAAGATGAAGGAAGGGACCTGATATAGCTGCTAAGGGGTAAACCTATAGGCAGTATTTATACTACTTAATTAAGGCAGTAATTATACTACTAAGGCAAATAAACCTTTATTAATTTTAACCTTTATAATATAGGCCTACTATAAGGGCCTTATTATTTAAGCCTTTAAATTATAGTTAGTAGCTTGATAGCCTTATATAAGGCTAATAGTAAGGAAAAAAAAAAAAAAATAAAGGCCTTATTATTTAAGCCTTTAAATTATAATTAATAGCTTAATAGTTATATATAAGGCTAATAATAAGGAAAAAAAAAATAACCTAATTAGGTTAATTTTTTATATAAATTAATAGCCTCTTATTTATATAATTAATCTAATCTAGGTTAATAAGAAGCTATTAAATCTTAAAAACCTAAAAAAAACCTAAGAAAAGGTAATTCTCTTAAGCTAAACTAGATTACCTTTCTTATTACCTTTATAGGCCTAAACTTAGCTATATATAAAAAATAGCTTCTTAATATATTTAAAAGGGTTATTAATATAAAGAAAGAGCTACTTTTAAATTAATAAGAATAGTATATTTATAAATAAAGTTTTAGGATAAATATAAAGTAATAATAGGGTTCTATAAAGGAAATAAGTTAACTCTATTAATATAAGTTAGTTAGTAAAAGTTAAATCGACCTTAATTAATTAAATATATATACTAAAGCACATAACTAACTGACCTTATACTTAAGAATAGATAAAGTTATATTAGTAAAGAAACAGTAGCTTAAACTGGGGCTAGTAAGTTTATAGTTAGGTATTTAGTACTTAGGCTTTACTTAACCTAGAATTTAAAGTATACTAGATAATTAAAATATACTTTTAAAGTAAGTTATAAAAGAAGAATTTAGGCTAGCTAAAGAGTAAGGCTTTAAAGCTAGCTTATATATAGTAAGGTTTAGGCTATAATTAAGACTATTAATATAATAATTTTAACTTAATAAAGCTTTATTTACCTAAAGGGTAATTAATATTTAAATTATACTAGACTTTAAAGATACTTAAATATACCTTTTTTTTTTCCCTTATTATTAGCCTTATATAAGGCTATTAAGCTACTAACTATAGTTTAAAGGCTTAAATAATAAGGCCTTTATAGTAGGCCTATATTACAAAGGTTAAAATTAATAAAGGTTTATCTGCCTTAGTAGTATAATTATTACCTTAATTAAGTAGTATAAATACCGCCTATAAGTCTATTACCCCTTAGTAGTTATATCAGGTCCCTTTCTTTATCCTACCTAAAAGACTAAAATAATACCATACCTATATATTCATTATAAAGTATATTCCCTAACCTAACTTTCCCTCTATTAGTTATAGTTACTAATATTAATTATAGCTAATAATATAATATTATAAAATAGCCTATAGCTATATAATTATAGCTATTATAGAACTAGTTATAACCTTAATCTAGCTATTAGGCTAGCTATTATAGTAACTAGTAAGAAAGAATATAAGGAAATTTATATAATAGTAATTTCTATTAGAAAGAACTTCTTATTAAGATACTAACCTAACCTTATTAAGATAGTTATCTTTAATTATATTAAGACCTGACTTTATATAAAGGTCTTATTATATAACTAAGGAATATATTATGATCCCGATGACTAATCAGGGCAAGATATATACCAAAATAATGAGAAAAATCAGGGCTTTTGATTGGTGTGCTTACCTAAGCAAAATGTGGAGAATTGAGCAAGTTCTATATATTAAAGTTTTTCTATAAACTTTAAATATTTCCTACTAAGGAAATATAAGTTAGAAAGTTACGTGACTTAGGTTACATGATGATTATATAATAAGGATTACGTATATCAGATTTTTACCCCTCAGTTAGATGATTCATAACACACCACGAGAAACCTTACTTTCTTATTTAAGCTTTATAAGCCTACTAAAGCCTAACACCTTCTAAATTAGGTAAAAAGTATATCATATTTTTCTCCAAATTTTAGCGGTTTTTATGATAGTCTTTTCGTCACTATTAAGGCTACCCCTCTTTAGGAATCATAATGCCTGCTCTTTGCAATGTCTATATATATCTCAGGTCTTCCCACTTTAGGAACTCCTTTTTCCGAAGAGACTTATCATCTCATCTTTTACATAATATATATTATTAAATCCAGAAAAATTCGGTCTATTTAACAGATCCACTTTTATCTTATAAATCCTACCCTATGTCTTGTTATTTAGCAGTTACAACTTTTTATCCTCAAAATTCCTCCTCAACCTCCTTATCAGTTACTATAATACATCCTACTACTTATAGTAAATTTATTGGCTATTTTATTCAAGCCTTAACAATAATAGATATATAGGTATAGTATATTATAGGGTTAATTAAGAAGTAGTCTTTTAGGTAGGACAAAGGAAGGGACCTAATATAGCTACTAAAGGGCAGTATTTATACTACTTAATTAAGGCAATAGTTATACTACTAAGGCAAATAAACCTTTATTAATTTTAACCTTTATAATATAGGCCTACTATAAGGGCCTTATTATTTAAGCCTTTGAATTATAGTTAGTAGCTTAATAGCCTTATATAAGGCTAATAGTAAGGAAAAAAAAATATAATCTAAAGACTTATTATTAAGGTTATTATATTTCTTTTAATATAATATATAATACTTATATTATATTATATTAAAAATAAATATCTTATAGTATTTATCTTATTATAAGACCTTATTAGCTATACTTTATATATTACTATAAAGATATTTTCTTTTCTAAATAAATATAAATTACATACCAGAATACAAGACAGTAGAATTAGAGCTAAGTTTTTATCATAAAATCACTTAAATTATCATGAACGGCCAGGTCAAAATAGCCCCTAATTTTTCTTTCAACGTGCAACTCCCATGCTTGATTGAAATCCTGATATAGTATAAGACCAACGCCAGAGCAGCAATATACCAGTCGATGCATAAGCTTCTCCTCTGAGAAAGCCAGAGAGAACAGCACTAATTCTAATACTCAAAGTCATCATCAACAGAGGGGCCCTTGTTCTTTGTCACGCTCTCCTGTTTGCGATACATTTCAGCAACCTGGCGACTTGTCGTGGCAGCATCAGCTTTCTTATCATCTCGCACACGGATGAAGCGAGGGAACCGAAGACTGATTCCCTTGTTTCCTGACGGGTCGACACCCTCCTTAGCACCGGCCTTGTAACGTGGACTGAGGGTCAAATCAGCTGTCTTGACTTCCCAGACATACCGAGGTTCAAACCAGACATCAGGTTGGTGTTGACCGCCAGAAGAGTGTGAGTAAAAAGGCTTAGGCCTATCAATGGTAATCTCAGAGAGCTGAGTATGGAGATCCTCCAAGACCTGCTCTGAGAAGCCAGTTCCAATATTGCAAACGGTTTCGTAGGTCTCTGAGATAGGGTTGTAACAGGCCAGAAGGAATGCACCGTAAACAGATGTACGCTTGCCTTTGCCGTAGTACGCGCCCAAAACAACAAGATCCAGGGAATCACCGACGCCTGAGAGGTAATCCTTCTTGATCTATGATAGCAGTCAGTGATACAGATTCTAGTAATGCAGTTTCTATATTCACCTTAAGCCAGTTACGACTTCGCTTACTGGGCTCATATCCACTCTCAGTCCCGTCCAGCATTTTTACCATCAGACCCTCGCATGATGCCTTGACACTTTCGTCAAGGAAAACCTGGATCTCATCCAGTTCCTGACCGTTCATGTGGGTAGCGAAGGAAAACTCGCCTTCCACGGGATTAAACGCGGTTTCGAGAAGCTCACGTCGTTCACGCAGTGCTTTCTCAACGACAGCTTCTCCGTTGAGATACAACAGATCAAATGCAAATACGCAAACCTTGACCTTTACATCCTCAACCTTGACGTCCTTCTTCTTGCGTGTCATGAGTTGCTGGAAGGGCAACACTTTCTTCTCATCGACGTCCCAGGCCACTGTCTCGCAATCCAGGACAAAGCTCTTGGTGTCTGGCTTGACCCAGGTATGGAGTTTGGCAAGGATATCGGGATACTTCCGGGAGAGATCTTCGGAGTTTCTGGAGAAGATGCTGGCAACACCAGCAGCAGTCTCCTTGGCAGCGCCTTGACTCGCTTCTCTTAGTTCTTGCGGCGCATCTTTGGCCACATAATGGATTTGTGCTCTTTCACCATCATACTTATACTCACAGGTGAAGGTTTGTCCCTCAAAGCGATCGAGTACTTCAGTAATGGCCTTGGTAGGCTTGGCAAGCATAGGCTTCAAAGGTACACCGGGTCGGAGCTTACAATTTTCCCGAAGCTTCATGATCCCGTGCTTTAGCATTGCAGGAATGATGACGTCGTAGCTCGGAAGTTCACTGTATTTTGTAAGTATGGGCCATCGACAGTGGTCCACGGGGCTTACCTGTAGACAGTCTTGAGAATTGATTCACCTTTCTCAAGATCTGAGGTGCTAGGGACCTCACCCTTGGCATCTGCTTCGTGGGCAACAATAGCCTGCGCCAAAGAAACAAGGACGGTTCTCTCAGCCAGACCAAGTCTCAACTTTCCTTCCAGGAATCGAATGATAAACTTGGCTTCACTCGGACCTCCCTTGTCCTGAGTGATATCGACTTTACCAGTGGAGTTAGCATCAGCTGCAGCAAGAAGCTTCTTGATACCATCCACCTTGCGCCCCTGAGCACCATTGCCAGTGACAGTAGCAATGTTCATTAGGCCTTGATGCACACCCTTAATAGTCAAAGCCTTGGGCTTGAACATAGTGCGCTGAGTTGATCGACTCTTCACAGCCACCAACCCAAGATCGCCAATTTCTTTCTGATCAGCCTTAATCACCTGGAGGCTTCGTCCGGTCGTCTCGCCGATAGCCTTCATGATTAACGACTCGCCGATACCGAGCTCGATACCAGCGTAGTCAGGAGCCAATTTGTTGATCATTAGTAAGACTGTAGGTAGTAGATCCTCAGGGGTCAGGCGCATGACCTGGCGAAGGAACAGAGAGCAATGCTCCATGATAATCAATCTCTTGGTGGTCATTTCCACAAGAGAAAACGTTGTGCACAGAGCCGCATACGGAACAGGGGTGCCGGGCTTCCAGTCAGGATAGTGGTCTTTCGTCTTGGACTTGAACTTTATCTGGACCTTCTCGCGAGCCTTGACAGCAACTTCAGGCTTATCTTCGACATCTACCTCGTCGTCAAGCTCGGCTTCTGAAGCTGAAGCTGTCGATGCCTCTTCTTTGGCAGAATCGTTGTACTCGTCAGGAATAGGTTCTTTGGCCTCCTTGGCATTGGGGGTTACCTTTAACCTCTTGGGCGACTTGACTTTTGGGGGTGTGCTTGCGACAGTTGACTTCTTGGGGGATGCATGCTTCTCTTTCTTTACAGTTTCTTCGATCATCTCATCGTCATCATCTTCCTCAAGTCGCTTTCGACTTCGGCGTGCTCGCTTGGTGACAGGTCCATCGCTCTCGTCATCGACTTCCTCTTTCTTAATGGGCGTAGGCTCGGGCTTGGGTTTGTCTTCTGACCTTGCTCGCTTCTTTGTTTCTGATCCGTATTTAGGATATCGTAGGATTTCATCGAAGTAGGAAAATACCTTTATCAGAATCTGAGCCTGATTTGAGCTTCATGTCAGTCTCCTCTTCCTTCTTCACTTCTTCTTTTTTGGGTTTGCTGCTGAAGGAGAGCTTTGTCTGTTGAGGAGGCGCACCTTTTACCCCAAAGAACTTCCTGTATTTACCAATTGGTCTTGGTCAGTAATGGAGTCTTTGAATTCCTGTTGTCCCTCCACGCACCCGATTGTGCTCTGTCCAGACTTGACATACCCGAGTGTCGCCTGTTTTGGTGCCATGACGATTGGAATTACTGTCGAAAACAAACACAACGAACACGAAGAGCAACGATTTACAGGTCGTGATATTAATCTGGAAGTGTTTTGTAGAAAGAGAGGGGCAGTTGTGAGCCCGCGAGTTGACCTGACACTGAGTAGCATGACGCGCCCGCTAGGCAACCGGTCGCGTTAATTAGCTGCCGTTCACGAGGGTACCCTGGTGCGACCAGAACGCGCGAGATGCTTGCTCCACGTGACTCGGTTGCCTAGTGAGGCAGGACGTGCACCCGGCTATTCCCATGATGAGTAAAGCGTCGATCAAAATTCAGTACCTACTACGGATTAATGGACGGGACGGAGTAGCACGCGTTAATTAATTGTTAGAGGGGCCCCCGCAGGCTCTTGTTGTCTCGGGGGAGATAGGCCGAGATTGCTCGCCAAATATCATGATATTGGGTGATTTCTTTTGTTATTGACTCTTTAACTCTGAGAAGGACATTGCTATAAAACCACAGTTGGACAAAGAGACATCCATGATTAACACGAAAAAAGCAACCCTGGGTCCTCGCCCTTCTACATTTTCGGACCATGCCAGGCCTCTTTCTAGATAGATCATGGATGTATATTACAACAAGCAACAAGTGCTCAAATAATTATGGTGGTACGGCCTCGCCCTCAATTCCTCTACTGGAAGTAGTGGTTCTCCTCAGGAATACGGCCACGGATGTACTCCGGCTCGGATCCTCGAACGTAGATATCCTCAAACAGAATCTCAGGCTTGGGCTCAGGCGCGGCCATGGCCTCAGCAGCAGCAACCTCCTCGTTGACGTGGGCACGAGCCTCCTTGTCAATCTTCTTGAGCTCCTCCTCACTTGTGATCTCCCAGTCCAGGATCTTCTGCTTGAGTCCAGCAATAGGATCGTTGGTAGATCGCATGCGCTGAATCTCCTCACGGGTTCGGTAGGTAGTACCGGGATCAGACATGGAGTGACCACCATATCGGTAGGTGACGTACTCGAGAACGAGAGGTCCCTTGTCGGCAGCGGTCCACTCCTTGCCGTACTTGACGGCGGCCTTGACGGCAAGAACATCCATACCGTTGACCTTCAGACCGGGGATGTACTGTCCACGCTTGTAGTAGTCGGTCAAAGCGGAAGAACGAGCAGCAGCGGTACCCATGCCGTACTTGTTGTCTGCGGAGTTGTCAGTAGTACTCTGGCTCGTTCTCATGATATTGACTTACTCTCGCAGCCAAAGAGGGCAGGGAGGTTCCAGAGCTTGGCCATGTTGAAAGCCTCAAAGACCTGACCCTGGTTGCTAGCACCATCACCGTAGAGGATGATAGAAGCATTTTTGTTGCCGTTGTACTTGTGAGCAAATGCAAGGCCGGCTCCAACGGGAACCTGAGCACCGACGATACCGTTACCGCCGTAAAAGCTCTTGGCGAACATGTGCATGGAACCACCCTTACCGTAGGAGATACCCTCACGTCGGCCAAGCAGCTCACCAATGATAGATCGAACAGTAGCACCACGCATCAAGGCGTAGCCATGGCATCGGTAAGCAGTGATAATATCGTCCTCCTTGGTGATAGCATGCTCAATACCAACGGCAACAGCCTCTTGTCCAGTAGACAAGTGGCAGAAACCACGAATCTTCTTCTCTTTGTACAGACGATCGGCCGCCATCTCCATCTGTCTGGGGGGTTATCAGTAAATTTCGCATTGAGATCGTGGGGAATGGTGTTGCATACCGGGTGATGACCATCTCGCGGTACATATCCTTTAACTCCTTCTTGGTCACCTCCAGGGTGTAAGGAGGGGGGTCCAGCTCGTAGGTCTCGAAGCTCTCATCGCTGAGGTTAACAGAGAAAGGCTCGTCATCGGACTGCAGCAGTCGAAGAGTCAGTAACAGTTCGTGGGCGCATTGCGGAGGGCGAAGGGTCGAGCGAGGGTATTCCGACGGACCCTTGCGGGACGGAAAGTGCGCATTTTCTCACCTTGGGGACTGAGTGGCTCAGGGACGCTGAAGCAGCATCAGTGGTAACAGAGCGAATGGCAGTGAAAGCAGGAGCGACGAGCTTAGTGCGCATAGGCACAGCCCTAGAGAGACGGAGAGCTCGAGACAACATCGTGGATATGGAGGATTGAAATGAGAGATCAAGACGTTGTCGAGTTGATAACTACGACTTGGCTGGATGGAGCTCAGAAAAAGTCGCTGTTGAGCGGCAGAGCGTTGAGCTTGGCCTCCAATTGTTGGTAGGTCTAGTCCCGACTAGGACTAGTTGTCACGTGATTTGTACATGTCTGCTAACTCTTCAAATGCCTCCACACAGTCCAATTGAAGAGATAATCTCCTCCGAGGACATATGTAGATCGACAAGGCCTACTAGATGTCTCTGGACGTCTTCTAATCATCAAAAGACCACTTCTTGATCATCTTTGTGCTCCATAGAAGACCGTCCAAGTGACACACCACTTCGTCGGTGTAATTATCGCCGATGTGGGGCTCTATCCACATCGTCCCTTCTACCTCCGAGCCACGACAACCCAGAGATGTTGATCGGAAGTCCCTTGCTATGGTATTCTCAGTCCCTGGAAATATTCGGGCTCAACGGTTTTTTCTCCCAAGATCGAAAACATGGCCCATGACGATAACTCATCACTGAGGGCTAGCTCCGGAATAAAAAGACAAAAGAATTGACAAGTCTTCTTAGTGGAACCCAACATTACTGGTCTAATCGTTCTATACATACGCTGTCGCTGTGGTATTATGATGAAGACAACGATCCATGTCAAAAAATCAGCACATTGACATCGACTCCTTATATAGTCCGAGCCGCCTTAAGATGCAACTCCGTATTCCATTTCCGTGGCTCCAGTTTCCCATAACCCCTTGTTTCATGCTGTCATACTCCCATGCAAATTCGCATGATCATCCATCCATAACTAACATGTTCTGTGAACTGGTGGTGATGCAGCAACGCCCAAAACATGCTTTCAAAAACCCTTGGCGCCTCTACAAGAATTCGAAGAAAGAGTATAGTGCAATGCAGTGCGGATGACCTGATCCGTCTTCGAGACCAAATGTTGAATCCACAAAATCGGGTACGCTTGAAATGTTGGTGCTCGCCGATGTCATATCACGATGGTTGGCGTAGAGCCATCGTTGACATCACCGAACTCCCAGCTCAGTCGTCATGAAAGAACGTACCGCCCTGCAATGGGGCAGTTGAAGGGCCAGCATCATTCATCTCAACATCCTGGGTAGAAGCATCTCGGCTAGAACTGGCCAAAGTCTGTTGTGAAGTGCGATAGTCGATAGCCATGGCGCTCAGTGGGCGATTCGGGTCATCCTCCAGTACCCGCTGTTGAAGCGAGAGTGGTCGGTCATATAGCATATCTTCGGGTGGTGAGAACGACCACACCTGTCAAAGTCAGTCTTGAGCATTGTCAGTCCTCGTCCAATATTCTCTTACCTCCATGACTGTACGGCCGTGCCTTAAGGCCAAAGCAACACACTTCTCGTCTTCGAAGGCAACACGCCAGACAGCCTCACCTTGCGCGATGAGTTCACGAACGAGATGTCCAGTTTTGAGGTCCCAGATCTTAACTCGACCATCACTGCCACCACTCACGACTCGAGTATCATCAAATTGCAGACTAGTGACGCTGTTATCATGAGCTGCGAGACGGTGGATCGGACACATTTCTTTCAATGACCAAACTCTAACCGACCCATCTGATCCACCGGTAACTAAGGTGTCGCCGCGCATCTGAAGCTGTCCAACAAGAGACGTGTGACCCTGCAGAATAGCCAAGCACTCACTTCGAACTGTTAGTAGCTATCATCTGTAGTTTGAAGAGACACATACCCAGAAGTCGGATCCCAAATTCTCACGTTGGTATCCAGACTGCCCGTCACAACTCGCTTACCATCAAACGCAATGGCATAAATTTGACTAAAATGGCCCTGTAACGTTTGAAGACAACGGCCCTCGGAAATGCTCCAGACTCGAGCGAAAGTATCATAGCTACCGGATACGACAATGTCTCCCTTGATCTCGAGACATCGAACACTAGACTGATGACCAACAAGAACATTCTTGCAAAGCCCGGTTCGGATATCCCAGATTCTTAGGGTGGTGTCCCGGGATCCAGAAATCGCCGTGTTTGCATCTGCCATTTTCAAGCACCTCACTGTCGATGTGTGACCTCGCAAGGTGTGTAAACAGGCACTATATCCTATCAGCAAATGATCGAGACCGGTGGTGGCTTTCGACTTACCCAGTCTTGAGGTTCCATACTCTCACGTCGCGATCGCACCCTCCACTGACCAGAGTATCATCCCAGGGAACCATGGCCCAGACACCCATAACATGTCCCTGCAGGGTGCGTTGCGAGTCTCCCTCAGTATCGAACACATGAATCTTGGCATTATCAAGTGCCACAATGATGTACTTGGGCGTCAGATGCAGGCTCGTGACGACGCCCCCCTCTTGAGTGATGTTCCGCGTAGCGCTAGTACCGCCAGATCGCCAAGCAGCTTCAACTAGATATCTCTGCTTGAAGTGAGACTTGTAAGTCCGTAACCTGGGTCGACCAGAGGTATTCGAGCCCTCGCACGACCGGGTTCCTGAGGTGTAGGAATAAGGGCGCGCGCCTGGGAAGCTGCTGCTGGTGGTCATGTCGGCATCGAGTCCATGCAAAGCCTGTACTGATGGTCTCGATGAGAATTTGGGTGCGTGTGTGTAGACCTCTGAGAGTCGGCGGCCGTAGTCGTGTTTGACGCAAAGATTCTTCCATGTCATGTCGTCGCTAAGGAGATCTCGCCATCGTTTGGAAACTTGCGAAGCTCGTGCTAAAACTTTTGGGTCATCGATGAAAGATAATATCTACACATGTGAGTAAGCCCCCGGGATCTAGGGAAAACAACGATATAAGAATGTTACTTACCCGAAGACACAGTTCATCTGGCAGACTTGTAAATGGGTCTTTTTTCAATAAAGGGCTGACAAATTGGTGAACGAAACTCAATTGCTGGCTGGTACAGAGATTCAGCAGATCGGCGAGGACTCGAGTCCTCTGAGGGCCAGAACAGTTTTTGAAGTGCTGCCGGACTTTTGCGAGAAAGAAGTCTTCGTCGTCAGCCGCATCACTCCAATCTGGTTGGAAATGCGAAGGTCCCGGAGACGCAGCGGGTGTGGGAGGCGGTGGAGGTGAGCCAGTGAGTTGTTGATCAAAGTCCGCGGCAGGTGTAGACATGCTGGGAGTAGGGGGTCCACGCAAGTGCCGTTGCTGCTGAGGCAGCTTTTCCAAGCGGTGGTTAACCATGGGGTTCGTCGATGTGCCGAGGGTCAAGTCGTCACTGAGGGCGCTTCCTCGTCTTTCGGAGAAACTCATGGGTCGTTGGTAGCCGGCCATGGCCCGGTTCGTCGTCCTCCAAAATGTCGATGGTTATTAGAATATAGATTTTGAAACGGTTTGTGAGGAGGATCAACAACTTGATGGAGGTAGAATTACTTGAGTGACAACGGCTGATATCGAGGGGAGGCCGACGATGGATCGTGGGTGGGGAAACAGAAAGCAAGCCGTACGAGGCCTCTGCCAACAATTCGAGGAGGATGTCAGCACATGTAGAATAGAGCGTATCGGTTATAATCGCGCAAAAACTCGGTATAAGACTGTTGTGTTGGCTTCGAACAGAATTTGGTGCAGATATTTAAAAAAGGGAAAGGGTGCAGGAAGCAGAAACCAACGGTGAATGGCGATAGTCACTAGAGGATGAGATAGTGGAGAGAGCCGACGGACAGGCGGTACGGTACCGGTACAATATTGAATACCTAACACGTCCAGGGACGGGAACGCCTGTGTTTGTTCTGGGATGGCAATCTTGGCTCTCGGAGTAAGCCTGGGACTGGCTGTTCACCTGGCGCGTGGGTCGGATGCAGGCCAAACACGATGGCGGGATCGTGGAGGCGCTAAACGGCATTTGTTGCAGTACAGTGCAGGGCCTCGTTGTAGCGATTCCCTTGCCTTTGCCTTTCCGTTGTGGGTGGCTTTTTTGACAATGATTATGTCGGCTGTCGCCGTGACCGGCACAAGGATCTCTCCTGAGTTGAGCTGGCAAGGCCGGGTATGGAAGTTTGTGTCGAAAAAAGGTTTAAAAGCGCACAACGAGGGAGTGAGATTGTCTTACCGAGGATACGGGGATGATATGTATAATGGGTTTGTCCGTCTTTGTAAGGCAAGACGAGATGACCGACTCGATTCTGAGGCGTTGGGGAAGTGAATCAAGCTGATGGCCAAATGCGGCAGATGCAGGTGGAGGCGAGACAAGAGACAAGAGACAAAGGAAGGGAAAGTTGGCTGAACAAGGGCGATCGATTGGGAGAGAACTCAAGTCGGACGGTCTGTGAACGAAGACGGAACTTGATCAAATTTCGTTTCCTCTTTCTGGTGTCGTCGAAAGGGTTTTACAGTGCAAGCAGCAGCCATCTAATATCAGACGGAAGTAAGATATGTTACCTACTGACCTTGCCTTATTACTCAGTACCTAGAAGTAGATGGAATACCTAAGGTAGGTACCTAAGGTAAGGAGACTGAGATAGAAGCGCAGGAACCAACCCAGCACTTCAAGGCTCTGAGCAAGCCCGGTCTTTTTATTGCTTTTTCTTTCTTCAGCTCATTTAATATTTGGTTCAATGCAGGCACGGGACGTTCCAATCACATTCCCGCCATTGGAATAAATCTCGCTTCATCAACACAAGTACATTCTTTAATCTTGTTCTCAAACCCGCAAACGGTTCAATTCAATTCATGAGATGCCAAACCTGTTCTGCTTCAAACAGTGAAACAAATCCTAGTCCGCCTCTGTCAACCCTGAATAAATGAACACAATCCTACCTTGGATCGAATCGATCATCTCCACTGTTCACCAGATCAGATTGTATCCGTACGCAACATAAGGATTGGATACCTCTTGTTTGTTCCTGCGTAGTGTAGTTAGGTGGTTGAAGCCGTGCGCCATTCTCAGGTGCTTTTTGCACGATTGATCATGACGGTTTCACCGACCCTCAGCCTCTGATATCACGTCGATTCACACAAGCTCGACTGTCTGCAGCTGTGCCTACTCTTATCTTGTTCATGGCATGTGAGGATCAGCTATGATTGTGCCGTATGTATGTACCATGGTATGTACATAACTTCAGAGCAAAGATGGGGACTCCGCACTGCAAACTCCTGCAAGACATCGCTACCCTTCCCCCTTCGAGTATAGCCATGTGATAAGATGTGACATTTCAGGCGGCTCTCGACAAGATGGGATTGGATGCTGTGTCGAGTGTGTTGACGAACCCCTCTTCAAAGCTTCTTAGACGATCAGGTGCGTGCAAGGAGTTTGAGGATCAATACGAAGGCTCATGTTACCTTGATCTTGTCTACACCACATATCATAGCACATTTTGGCTCTGCGGTTCATTGCAGGGACTGGCAGGAAATAGATATCACATGGATGAACGTTTACTAAACGCCAACATCCAAGATCCCAACACAAGCCACGATGCTGTAATATCTTACACTCTGACGTTGTCGGTTGTCGATACAGAGAGAATACCTTGGTGCATCGAAGAAAAGAAGACCTCGGAACATTCACCAGAAGCCCCAATGGCGTCAACGACCAACCTTTTCCCCCTCGTTGATCCGCCCTGGAGATTCAGCTTTCAGTAGTACCACACTAACGTCGCATGGTACCTAATGCCATGGAAAAGCTGTAACGAGACTAACAAGAACTGCAAGACCCTGGTCTTGAAGCTGAATGAACTGAGCCCTTTGCTATTTTCGTAGAGGCTGTAAAGAAAAGTGTGAGCGGACTTGACCGAACACCAATCTTGGCTGTTACATTGTTTCAACGTCTTGTTAGTCAAGCTGCCCGTCCGAGTTAAACCGTCGTCAATCTCTTTAAATTTTGCGCATTCTCTCGTGTCGTACGCCCTACCAAGACAATGTCTATTAAATTCCAAAAGTCATCGGATCGTGCAATCTACAAACACCGAGAATTAAATAATTAAACTGCCCTATGTCAGAATCCCCTGTATGGACAGGGAATGCTCTACGTATCATTCAAACAAAAATGTCAGGCCATTTTGTTGTTTCTGTGACTGTGTGAAGCAGCTTTTGTCCTTGTATCCCTGCCTAGCCTGCCTACCTACCTAGGTGGTACTTACTATCTAGAGCTCAGTTGGTTTTACAAACCTCCTCTCTGAAACCTAGGCTGAACCAGATAAATCCATCCAAAACGACCATTGGTATATCTCCTTTTGGCTGAGTCTCAATCTGATAGATCTAGAGTTGCTGGCAGTGATCAAGTGGCACAAAGATACAGCCCTGCATAAAGATTTTGGCCTTGAGATGTGATAGCGATACTGTGCAGTCGTGGCCAAGAACGCCTTGTAACATATCTCAAGAATACTACGGAGTATTTGTGCGGCTATTGCAACTCAAGCGACCGTACATATCCCATGCCATCCCTATTCATTCATTCCCGCCATCCCTGACTTTTGTCGCCGTTGAAATCGCTCATGAGTCTATTCTGGTCCCTTCCCACGTAACGAAAGTGAGCTCGCCGGCCCCGAAACAGAAAGAAATCTTGAAAAGCGCCATGTCATCCCGTACTCTGTTTATGGCTGTTATATTCCACCACATACCGTCCCAAAATCTCAACATGCGCAGCAGGAGAATACAAGACAAATGAAGCGCTTGCGGCTTAGTGGTGGTGGCCAAACTGTGTAAGAAGTGGTACCAGCATACCACCCATGGTGGCCAGTGTATCGCGCATCTGCGGTCCCTTTGATTTCCGCTGTGCCGTGGCACTACTGTCTGCATAGCCGTTGATGCTGTGGTCATGAGTATGGGGAGTAGTATCTTCTTGCATCGCATGCATAGCGACATATCTATCGAGGTGTCAGTGAAGAGTGTCAGGAACGGCATGGTTAACTTACAAGAACGTGCCACCAGAGAAGAGGAGTAGCATGCCGGTCCACCAATGGTCACTCTCAACCTTACCACCACCTAGCAGAGTGATCAATGTCCACGTTGTCAATGCACCAAAGGGTGCGGCCAAACTGAACACAATAAGATGTCCTCGAGCAGCTCGCTTCGATAGACCCTGCTTGAGGAGAAGTGAAGTTAGGCCAAAGGCAGCAGGAGCCTTGTGAATCATAATGGCCGCAAAGATAATGAAGCCAAGCTTCATATCTGAAGTGGTCGACGAGGCACCCATTGCAATTCCGTCGGCGGCGGCATGGATAACCAGTCCAGTGGTCGTTGCCAGGCTGCGCGCTCGTCGCGGAGTGGGTGTCAGGGATCCCAGGAACCCATCCGCCTCTTCGTCAACGGAGGCGGAGTCACCGTTGAGGTTGTCGAGACTGATATGCCGGGTCTGGGGTGTAGAGTGAAGACTTTCTGTCGCATGGCGCGGAAGTCGATCAATCAGGAACATTAGCAGAAAACCCAGAATCAGTGAGAAGCCGATTTCGAATGTGGGAACGGCATGTTCGTGCTCGTGCTCATTCTCATGCTTGTGCGCTTCCTCTTTCTCGTGTTCCAGTTCTTTGTCATGGTCATGACTCTGTTGGCTTTCCTTTCCACTCTCCGTCTTTTCGGATCCCTTGTTGTCGGTAGTGCTATCTTTTGTGGTATCGCCGGCTCCTGGGATGGCTGGAGCATCATCTCCTGTCGCTTCAACGGCGGCCTCAATATCTGCGCGCTTGACTCGGCCATTCCCCGCTGCTACTTGTATAGTGCGACGGACAAGCGCTTCGGTGTCAAACTCGTCGTTTCGCTTCTCAATTGGGCCGGTGCTTATTGTGACAATTGACTTCGGGAGTCCGCGTGTAAGTACGGCGTGGCTCCAGGGGGTTCGGCGCACCAGGCTTCGAACTCGATGCATATGAGCAGCCTCCGCAGGCGCGGTTGCAGCCTCGATTCCTTCGGGGATAATGACTATAAGCGAAGTTCCTACCAATATTCCAACACCGACGCTCGAGAGTAATCGAAGTTGTGACTGCGAAAGCGACATTGAAAGGGGCAGCGCTCCGGCAAGAAATGAGCTGTTGGGTAAGTAGGTATGTTAGCAATCGACGATAATGGCATGAGTCTTTGATCACGGTCGCACGTACGCCAACGCCATGACTAGCTTGATTGAATGTCAGTCCCAATGATTATCGACGAAGAGTTGAGGTTCACTTACGCATAGGCCTAGAAGTAATAGTACCCCTCCCATGGTTGATGCGGTGTCAATTGACTGACTCTTGGGGGGTTATGCGCAAAGGAATGAAGCTGGAACAGAAGGAAAAGAGGTGCCGGTGTGAAGACTACCCACGCATGTTGCGGTCTTCACTGATTTCCGTCAAGTGTACCGATCTGAATATGAGCTTATCGAGGGACTGAAGCGCAGTATCGACGACAGACAAGACAGGACGCAAGGGCGGAGCGGACAAGAAAGAGGTTGGCGTTGGTATTGGGCGTCGAACAAATTTGTCTGGCCTCGCTCATCAGTGAGAGTCAGTCAGCCTGGACACCTCACTCGGGCACTGTTTGAAATGGATTGGGAGCCCTGCGACGGTTTGCTAGCTGTCGATTGGCCACTGCGAGGCATCTAGACCCTTAAAATCCCCCCTAGGACCAACCAGTGGAGACAATGTATTCAGGGGGAGGGAATGGATATTTTGTTTAGAATAGCGCCAACTATAAATGACTAACGATGTGATATACGAGATAAGAGATCAGTATCACTTCCCTCAGAGAGCAACGTTGTGTTCTAGCATGAGGGTCTTGGTGTGTAGAACTTTCGACTGGAAGTGAATGCGACTAATACCTAGGTGGTGGTGGTGGTCGGCAGCCCATGTTTCACTCCAAGTTGCCTCCCAGGCCTCCTTATCGTACGTAACTAATGGTCAATTGTTATATAGTGGCTGGACTATCAAGGTATAATTCCACGGCTAGCACCCTTCACTGATTGTCGTTTTTTTTCTAGCTTACAGTACCAAACCTGGAGTGGATACTAGAACCCAGTCCGGCACTGAGTGATAGCGAGTAACTAAGGTAGCCTTTCTTGATCAAATCTGTTCACCCTGCACTGGGTGACTCGCATTGTATTCAAGTACATTCTCAAACCATAGATAGATAGTATCTTTCAAGTACTAAGCCTCTATGACAGACAGTTGGATATCGCCATGGTGCTCCTTGAATGATTCGCCTGTTCGGTTGCAATGAGTCACCTTGTGTACACATCGAGTTCTGGTCATGTAACTCAGCCTGAAGGCCACAACAGTCCATGCAATTGACTCTCCGACACACAACTATACCTGCAATCGCTAAACGACATTCACCACAGGAGCTCCTCATACACATTGGATTTTAGTCGAGCCTATACTTGCTTTCCGGTGCATATCTGCCTTACCTATTTGTTGGGTTAAATATCATACAAGTCGACGGATAAACAATGACATGAATATAAAGTAAGGTCTGTGCACCAGCAATAACTAATCCCCACATCGAAACTTAAACTTACAACTACAAATTCTCAAACTCGCAAAGCCAAGAGCGTCACTGACTCAATGACTTCGAACTATACAGCCCTCACATAATGGGCGGAACTGAGCAATCGCCTCGCAGACGCCATATCCTTTCCTCTATCAACCCTGACAAGCCCAAAAGCCGAAGGAGGAGTCGATCTCCCGAATCGCGATCACCAGTTGACGTCAACAGAGAGCCGTCGCTCGATGCGCCATCAGAGCACACCGACGCTCAGCGCAATGATAAAGATGACGAAGGAGATACCATAGCGCCGAGGCGCTCACGCATCAGGCTGAAGGGTCACCATAGATCTCGTCGAAGATCGCGAGACAGATATAGGCATCGAGATTATGATGATGATGACAGTCACGGGCGTTCACCTGTCCGTCACCGCAGACACCGACACCGTCGGCGACATCGCTCCCCCACACCAAACAACCCCCATGAACCAGAGCCTCTAGATCCCGACGCAGCATTTCGTGAATCTTTATTCGACGCCATGGCCGATGACGAGGGCGCTGCATACTGGGAAAGTGTATATGGCCAACCTGTCCACGTCTACCCCAACGAGCGCGTCGGGCCTACAGGTCACCTAGAGCAAATGTCAGATGAAGAGTACGCTTCCTATGTACGCCAGAAAATGTGGGAAAAGACAAATGCTGGCCTGCTCGAGGAGCGTGCTCGCCGTGAAGAGGCGAAGAAGCGCAAAGCCAACGAGGATTGTCGTGCGCAGAAACTCCAAGAGGACATGGAATATAGTATCCGCCGTGGAGAGGAACGCAGAGAACGCCGACGTTGGGAACAACTATGGGAAGACTACACGAAAGCTTGGGTAAACTGGGATGGCACACCTACGGAAATTGCATGGCCGGTTCAAGGCCGTCGTATACAAGACGTGGATGAGCCAAATGTGCGCAAATTCTTTGTCAAGGGACTGAGTCCACAAGAGATAGGAGAAAAATCGTTTGTGACTAAGCTCAGGGATGAGCGTGTGCGATGGCATCCAGACAAGATCCAGCAAAGGCTGGGTGGACAGGTGGATGAAGAGACCATGAAGGGCGTGACGGCTGTCTTCCAGATTATCGATAAGTTATGGACACAGAGTAGGCCCAAAACATGACGATAATCCTAATATAGCATACAATACATGGTTATGCTACAGCCAGTAGATTTTACTGTGACGCTCCTCCCGGGTCAGAGTTGCGTGGCTTGGTAAGCTTGTGTGAGATAAACAGTCAAATGTGAACTGTGCTCAGTGCATCTCACTATTAACGTAACGGGATAGGATAGCCATGCATCCTTGGGAATACAGACCGCCAGCTTTTGGTTCCATTTCTTGATTCCGCTACTCAGTTACTGACTGTCCTTGATATGACCATCATACCAAGCGCCTCTTACAGACAAGTAGGGAAGTACTAAGGAGACAATGTATTAGATACAGCTAAGGTTCAGAATTATATTTCAGCACGGCACTGGGATAGTCACTCATTCATACGCTTCGAGGTAACTTAGGCTTGAAGGATTTCAAAGCTCCCTCGAGAACAGCAACTGTTCATAGTAATCATATTCAAGTCTGGTTCAAGCCACTACACTGGCCAAGATTCATAAAAGAATAACGTGAGAGATGAAAAGCACTGAGATCAGCTTGAACTGTTATCCCTCTCTTCAGATCCTTTTCATTAGCTGTAGAGTCAATATGTACAAGCGACCGGCATTGACAAGGCCGCGTTCTCAGGTGCGTTTCCGCTCTGATCTCGACTTCATATCGAGCAAGTAGTTGAGAGAAAGAAAACCAAATTCTGTAACTGTTCTAAAAGTTCAAGTAGACCTTGCAAACCAAGTTCTTGTAGCTGCATTCGAATACAACGGAGCCAATGGTTATTCTCGAGCTCGCTGAGGTACTGGCATGTCTGATGTACTCATTCCCAAACAGACCATAGTAAGTATGAAGGCGCTCACGTAGAGTTTAAAATTTGTTTCTTCCGCCGAAAACAGGAGTGTGTTGGTTGTCTCATAGGTGTCTGTCCTGACACTCTGTACTGAGTTGGGCTACTGCATTGGTCACCGGCGAAGCTCAAGTGAGGTTGGAATCAAGGAAGTGACCATAAAATCATACTGATATGAGCATAAAGGAGCAAAATTTCCGTTATCCAGCCACCAAGGATGAGAAACTATTGTATCATCATGACTGGAATGTGGATCTATAGTACATAGCCAACCGCCTTATTCCCGCCAGTTGAGCCCAGAAGATCACCATCGACAAAAGTCTGCTTGCTAGAGATTCTCCCCCCTGGGTTCGTAGTTGTGCCATCAGTGACATGGCAAGTCATTGACTTCGAGAACAACCTCAAGTTAGAGTTACTGAAAGTCGAAGCGGAATGTCCAACATCAGTTTCCAGGCGTTCAGTTTTAGCTTACAAGGCCATAAATCCTGGGGCAAACCCGTTTTACACATCTCACGCCACCAATGGAGGGTGTCATGGAGACTTGATCAAGCTTAGGGGAAAATCTGAGACTACAACATACCAGAGACGAGCAAGCACTAAATAGCCTAAGTTATTCACGGAATTGCGAGCTCATGAGAGCATAAACATAGAAATTCCATCATTGGGCCAACTTATGGTACGAAAAATCTTTATGTTAATATCCCAGGTCAAGAACATTATTTTATGTGAGTAATGCTATTGACAAAGTCACTGTTACCAAGGCTGCACCAGACATAGGCATCCCTCAATTCCAGATTCCCTTTTTCTTCACACGAACAGCAGATGTGCAACGCTACTTAATTAAGATCCCGAACCCTATCATATCGTTGCTTCATCGGAGTTGGATATATGCAAGAGTTCCATTGGTTAAATAATGGCGCGCGGAAATTTGACCGTTTATCTTATTTTCAATGCAGTCTTCCCGTTAAATGCCACTTTACATGTTGGCAAAGAGAGCTGCACCACCCATGAGAGCACCCATGGCGACGGCAGCAGTAGGCATGGCACCAGCGTTGTCGCCAGTGGCACTGCTGGCGGCAGCACCAGCACTGCTCTCGATAGCACCGATCTTAGAGGTGCGCGCAGCGATCTCGGACTCAATAGCCTCGCTGGCAGTACCAGTGGCAGTGGCGAGATCAGAGCTGAGAGAAGCAATCTCATCCTCAATCGCGCTGGAGGCACTGGCAAGAGCGCTGGTCATGCTGCCGAGGACACTGGTGTCAACAGTATTGGATCTGGTCTCACTGTCGGTCTCTGCGGAATCGGTGGCGGTGGAGGCATCAGTCACGGTTGCAGAAGCACCAGTCTCGGTGGCGGTGCTGATGCGAGAAGAGATATCGCCGACGCGAGAAGAGACCTCATCACCGACGCGCGTAGAAACATCCTCAATGATAGAGGAGGCATCACCAATTCGGGAGGAAACATCGCCAATGACAGAGGAGACCTCGTCACCGCCAGGGATGGAGATGGACTGGGCCTGTATCGTGTTAGCGAGGCAAGTCTGCGAACCTTGAGGGAGCTGAGTATCATACCTGAGAGTAGGCAGCCAGGGCAGCGAGAAGAGTGACAGCGGAGTACTTCATGATGTTTGTGTTGATGGGAATATTGGACTGAAAAGTGCTTGTTGTTGCTTGGTGATGTGAGAGTTTGATCTTGAATTGGTTGGCAGCGATGAATGAGAGGGAATGAAAGAAACCCAGAAAGTCTGGAAGTCAAGACATTTTATGGACACAGACTGAGACAGTCTTAGACATGAACCATGCCATGCTATGCCGTCCATCTTGGCTGACTGCATTGCACTGTGGCCTTTGACGATGGCCTCTATTCGCACACCCCCTTCACCCCGGACTGTCTGCCCTAGCTCCGGGCCTTGGCGATTCGTATGCTTGGAGAACAGTGGAAGCACGTTTATTCGCAGTCAGGTCATCGATCGATACAGCCAACAGCGCAGTTAACGGACCAGAATCGGGCCTGTTCCCAAATATTCGTGCCCCAGATTCATGTCAGTTTTGCAAGCTACATATTGCTGCCTCTGTACCAGGGCCATATGCCACACACTGTGCACCTAGTGTAGATGTCGTCCAGTCCGAGACTGCTCTCTGGGACGCTTTGTGAATACGGCACTCAGAGCTTCCAGATGTAGTGGCCTCAGCTGCCCCTTAGCTTGCGTTATGCAAGGCGAAGGAAACACAGCATTCCACATCTCAGCTCGCCTTACACAAGACCGCCGGGAATAATACAGCAAGTACTCAAGCGGAGGTCAACCCATTCTTTGGAAAATACCGTTTGTGCAAAGCTGAGCCTCAAGCTCACGCGGCATGTCTTGGGGTTGCAGGTATTGGGTACAATGACCTAGGTATTGATGTTGAAGGGAGCGCGGGATTCAGGTCATGAATACGGCCTGGACAACTACCTGATCCATTCGGATCTTGAGGCAATAGCAGAAGTGATTTACCGAAACGAGCGACTTTTGATATTCAAGCTCATGAGTACCTGCATAATATTCCGTGATCAGGGTTTCAGTGCCGTTCTCCGGACTTGTATCAGAAAAACCGGAAAATGAGCAGCAATGGATGGATACGTATCGGAATGAAGAACCAAGAAATGGGAGACAACAGCTGCCTCGGACGGTTACTTCTTGGCTACCAGGTGTGCCCTGTATTTGAGTACATGCTGCAAGTACCCAGAGACTGTAAATCCTCCATCATCTTTCATCACGATCTCGCCCATGTGCTCTAACAGACGTGTTCATAGCGTTAGAGGTCTTGACTAGTGTAGCTACATACATACTGCACGCTTCAAACATGCATTCGGGGGCACCAAGGCAAGACTGAACCGAGATTTGTGGTTGGGGACAACAAATTGGGGTCGCCTTGGTCGAAAGCAAGAAAACCGTTAAAAGCCAGCTCCAGTTGACGAAGCCGACTCCCGTAAAGTTTGAGGATAAACTTGGTCTGACGTTATAGACTAAAAACAGAAGTGGGACTGAATTGAGTTGCGGACGGATACGTCAGCCACGCTCGCCACAGCCACGCCCACATAAGACGACGAAGCAGGTACTGTTTTAGCATTAGGTACCTTACCTTATAGCCTTAACTATTAGTACTTTCAGAGGGTGTTTGCTTGGTGTCCCCCACTGTCTAAAAAGATGAAAGCACCGGCATCGTCTTGTCCCTTTTCTCATGATCCGCAGTCAATCCTGCCACTGTCTTCGCCTTCCCCAGTGCCAATGCCAATGCTGATGCTCATGGACTTCTATCTCGTAATTGTAGGTGATTATTTGCGTCACGGTGGGATGGAAGCTCCACACTTTGTTTGCTGGCTGCGAACCACGGCCAACACGAGCCCTACGGCAGTCTGCATGAGGCCATGGGCCTTGTTACTAACAAGGCTGTCTCATTGGTGAGCCAGCTTGGAACTTTAGGACCTTTTCCAGGACTTATTCAGAAGGACTGTGGCCCTGTACCTAGACATTGGATTCAAACACAATCGAAATTACCTATGGAATGAATTTAGGTAGAGTAGGTAGGGTAGGTACCTAAAAGACTGCATACACTGTATACGAACGCATCCTGTTCTATGTTGGTACAATGTCGACGCAACACGCCACCCTCCAACTCTGCATGGCGTTCATAAAGAAAGCTTATGTACTTCTTTGAAACAATATCCAAGACACCCAATCAAACCTCGCTGGAGAGAAACTTTGCGTTCCTGGTTTCTTTGCCTCCAGGAGCTATCCCAGCCTCCTTAGTACCTAGCTGAACCGCGGAAACCAGGAGGACTTGGAGTGAGACTTCAAGAGGTCCGTTAACCGCTAATGTTTGTACGAGAAGCCCAGAGGAGTCTGAAGGAGTGCAGAGGATCGACTGACTGTTGATCCCCGGGGAGAATTAGACAAGGGGGCCCTTGGCTGTTTTGAATTCTTCTTTTATTAGTTGCTGGCAATACCTACATAATGTCCCATAACATACACTCGATCAGGAAGAACGAGTCGACTCAGATTAGCCCGATACAAGTAATCCTGATTCCCTATCCACATCCACGATGAGAAACCCAAGGTACGTTATACTGACCACGCTTTGCTTGGGCCTTTGCTCTTTGGTCTCAGGTAGTCAGGTACCTACCTACCTGAACGCGCGGCTCGCACAGTCATGAGGCTCGGAGACTGTGTAATTGCACATAACCTATGCAGTATGGATACAGCACCTCCAACACTCTTCCTTACTGGCCTAAGTCAATTTGAGAGCTTTCCCCTGTCGTGGCCGGCTTGGCTCAACGCCACGCACGCCCCCCTCCAAGTCTCCACATCGACTCCATCTCATGATATGTTGCCAGAACCCCGGCTTGGCACCTTGGATCGACATCTTCGACATTCTACTGCCTTGCTCGACAGTCTTGGCCAATGTTAGCCAAGACTCTATCGAGCAATAATTCAAGCAGTCTTTCCAGCCTCGCTTCTAACGCCATAGCCGAAACCGCTTCTCATCGAGATTCAATGCAATCAACACGCGCATGGACTGATCAAAGCATGCCATGGGTTAAACGAAATACGTCGCTTCGTTTGCCATTGATATTGAGATTTTGCCGACAAGCGAAAGAGGCAAGCGCAAGTCCGTTTGCTCCTGCTTATATAAAGTGAAGTGGTGTGGAAACATCGAAGAATTCCGGTGGATTGCCTCCGTCATCGTCTTCGTGTCATCAGTTCTGAAGCACCTTAGTCTGAAATCCGGAGAGTGTGTGTTGCAACGGTTTGCTAACCCCTAAATAAAGGCATTCAGATTTACGATCCAACTCATTTAGGCATGCCCTTCTTTAGTTCTTCCACTATCTCAGCCGCTTCCAATGCACTCCGGGCCTCAAAGTCATATCGTTTACTCTCGGTTGCTTTATACACAACAAGCTATTTGCGGCATTGTTAGAATGGTAAATCAGTATCAAAGGAACAGTGGCCTCTCACCTTGACATTCGTGGGATGTTTCCGGAGGACTTTGCACCCAACTACATTACTAAAGTGCACCGTTGTTGTCTTGCCTGAACCGTCATGCAATGCCTTACCGCCAGACGCTGGCATGATATGAATGTACTCGCCGTCGATTACTAGAATGCGTTCGCTCATGCCAACGATGCGCATGGGCTGCTTGCGCCAGACAGTGTACTTCTTGTAGCTGGTGTTGCTGAGCTCATCTTGCTTCAGCGATTCTCGTGCCAATGGATGGCTTCCGACCATTGGTGCTTGTGACTTCTTGCTGCGTTTCTGCATGGCCTGTTCGGCCAATGGCAGCATCTTTGGGGACGAGCTGCCCGGCGAGCCGGTGATCGTCAACGGACCATCTGTTGCAAATCGTCGCCTGTACAACTCCAAGTCTGAGACATTCCCAATGGACGAAACTGGCCGGTCCAGCATGACTACCGCTCCTGATCCAGGGAGCTTAAGGACATGGTTGGCCTTGTCTAACTGTCTCTTTCGGCATACCATGTCCAGCACCTCAGCCAAGTAAGTATCAGTCATCACATCGAGTGTCACCATTTGACCCGGTGCGACGTCAGATGACATGATATGAATCCGAAGCAGCTTTTGCTGCCCTCGGGACGTATTGGGAGCTGCAGCAGGTGCCTGAGGTATGTCTGCTGGAGGAGCGTTCGACCGATATGTCGTTGTGACGATAGGATTTTGTCGTGGACGTTCCGATAGGAACGGGTTGATAGCCGGCCCTGGAGTGCCTCGAGGAGTCGCGTCCGCATCTGGCTCCGTAGGAGTGAGAGGAACCCCCCCGCCGCTATCCTGTGATGTTGTTGGCTCTTCTTCTTCGTCTTCTTGTGGTGTGAGTGATTTGTTCTCAAGATACTCTTCCTCTGAAGCTTCTGCCAACGCAAAGTCGTCGTAAGCAGTTGAATTAGACCGCATACGGCCTCCGCCGCGCGCAGCAGCATTGTTAACCGTAGTAAAAGATGTCAATGGCTTCGTTCTTTCAAAGGGGGGAAAATCATCGTCGACTTCGCCACCTTCTTCCACCATACGTAGAGTCCACCAGTTAATGTTGAGCTTGCCCTTGGGCAACGGAGGTTCGAGTTTCTCCTCATTGTATCGATATAAACTCAAGCCGATAAGGTCTGCAACCGTCACCACCCGCTCGGCCCCTTGGCCGTCGTGAACGCGTGGGCGGATAAGCACCTGGAATGGTTTGCTGGGTGTTTTTGAGAAAGGTGCATATATACGCACAGCAATAGAACCTTGCGTACCCTGCCCGCTGAAATGGGCGAACTTCTGGAAGGGAATAGACGATTTCTTATCTTTGGCTTTCAGGGCAGCTGATAGCAAACTCTTGGGCTGGGCGACGCTCAAAGGTCTGATCATACTCATCGGCCTGGGAGGTGGTAACGCTCCGAGGACAATAGGGTGCGCCGGCGGCTTGGATTTGCGAATAGTAGACTGGCGTACAAAGTTCTTGGGCGGTGTTCCCACAACCTGGCGTGTAGGAGAAGCATTGATAGCGTTTTCGACGCCATCAAGAATCGATGCTGAGTCTATACTCTCGGCGTAGTTATCAGATAAATCGGACGCCTCATCGGAATCCTCCTCCTCCTCCTCAGGCAAGAGAGATGTGTCCGCTCGTTGAATACCGGGCGAGGGCTCCTCTAGAATTCTAGCCTGTAACTTCGTGGCCCTCGCCGCAGCGCGAGCAGCCTCTCGATGCCTCTGGACTGTCGGAATATCGGTTTCGGTTTCAGATGATATCTCGCTGCTGGTGACTGTGTCTCTCCGGGGCCTCTCCTGCACTGTTATCAAAGCTGACTGTGAGCCTCGGCGAGGCGCCCTTGGTGAGACAGCCCCGACTTGCCTCAAATTCGTGTTCTGTAGTGGTGACGAGCCCGCTCTGTGTCTGACCGGCATTTTTGCAAATCTGATCTGTTGCGCAGCCCGTTGGTCCGTATCATCGTCGCTCTCATCACTCAAGTCACTGCTGTCCTCTTCCTCCATCTGCTCGCGACGCCTGCGCCGCCTGGTAGCCATTCCTGGACCCATAGTATCCGAACCGCCCGCAGTGAGCATGCCGCCATCTTCTTCCCCATCTTCTAGTGTGAGGCCAGCCTGCTTTGGTGCTTGGAAGTACTCGGAGGCAATCGCAGTAGGAATCGGAGGTGAGTGTGTCCGCTTGTGGTGGGACGAATTCGGTCGCCAGCCAGCGGCTTTGAAAGGAGCCGAGTTTATGAAGCCATCGTTGACGTTTAGGAGTCGCTCTCCAACGCCATCTGCAATTTCATCGAGGTAGCTAGTGCGAAGCTGGTAGGAGACGAGTCTGGACGGGACGTCAGCCTATGAATCTGTGCAAAGCCATTACCGAAGACATGATCGCACTCTTCAAGTTGTATGACGGACATTGTCGCGACTAGTCATGCGTGATCGCTTCACCCTGTGAAGTCAAGAATTTCCCGAGAGCCGAGTAACTCCTTCAACATATTTGACACTGCCCCAAGCCGTGAGTCAAGAAATCGAGAATCTAAAGCAGGGACTGTATCATGGCTGTGACTGCTAACAACCTATAGATAGTCGCGACAAACACGAGTTGAGTGGTGGGGTGATTAAGTACCTTAGTACTAAGGTAGACACCTTATCTGAACTCACCTTACCCTTGAGGGTGGAGCACAGCCTCGTTAAGATGTGGCGGCTGCATTGCCGTACCGTCATGTTAGAAGTGAAACCTTTCAACTTCATATCGCGATGCTCAGCTTCGGGATTCTTTCGTACTTTCACCATCACACCAACTAACTAATCGAATAATCGAATAATCGACCATCATGGGCCTTGTCGACTATTCCGACTCGGAAGGCTCAGGCCCAGGCTCAGGCTCTGAAGCCGAAGTCCAAGCTCCTGTCAAACCGGCCCCTAAACCATCTGCATCTTCCAAGAAGCCTTTCCAAAAGGTTGTTGATAGGTCCAACCCTGGCAAAATCGTTGTCAGTCTCCCTCAGCTCGCCAACGATAAACCGGAAACCGAAGAACCTCCAGGAAAACGGACCAAGACTGCCGGTACTGGTAGATTCTCCGGTTTCAACTCGTTTCTACCAGCGCCAAAGAACGCGAACAAGCCCCAGCCCGTGGCATCGAGCAGTTCGACAGCGAGATCAACATTTCAGTTCAAAACCAGCGCAGCTCCAGGATTCAGTAGAGAAATAGGGGGTGACCTGAACCATTCAGAGGACAATACAGAGGGCATGAGCCTATCAACGCCCAAGACTGTCACGCAACCACATATACCTGAAGGACAGAAACCAGCGGACGAGGTTAAGTTGGTAGGCAAGCCATTGATGTTCAAACCGCTGTCTGTGGCAAGGAACCCCCAGAAGAAGAAGAAACTGAACTCGGGGCTGGCAAAACCAGCGCCGACTCCCACATATGAACAGACGCCGTTGAAACCGGCCGAGGCAACACCAGAGGTCGCGCCAGCAGTTCCCAAGAAGGTGTCGTTGTTCTCTTTGCATACAGAAGAGCCTTCCGAACCTGCAGAAAGGAGCTCTTCAGGCACTTACGAACCAATGTTTGCGACAGTAGAAAGCTCATTGGCGTATGATGAAGGCGCATATGGTGACTATGCCAGCCATGCGCAAGCAGGTCCATCCGCAACAACATTGCCAGGCTCTGAGTCCCTCGATACAGTAGTCGAGGACCTAAACCTTACCGCCGCTCAACGAAGAGAGCTCTTTGGCCGCAATGGCCTGGGCAACCAAGCAGCTAAGAAAGTTATCAATTTCAATATGGATAAGGAATATAGACACAACGAAGAGATTCGGGCCGCAGGAGAGGAGCAGACTCACAACCCTGTGCGTGCGATCCAAGGAGGTGGAAAGCACAGCTTGCGTCAGTTGGTCCAGAATGCACAGAACCAGCGTGAAGCTCTTGAGGATAGTTTCGCCAAGGGGAAAAATAACCGGAGAGAGGCAGGGAGCAAGTACGGATGGTAGTGATGACAATGATACCCAGACTTATTCAATATATTCAAGAATGGTACTGTCTATCGTCCCCCATTTTGGTCCAGCATATTTGCTCAAACATACACCGTCCTCTAAAACGCTAAGATCTAATATGCCAAGTAACAAAGAATACGTGCAATCGAACAAAAGGGATTTCTTGAAGCCAAAACGCTCGCCATGCAATCGACAAAATAAAACAGAACAAATAAGCCGACGATATCAAAAGATCTCAACTCCGGCCTTGCGACCACTCTGGAAAGCATTGTCTGCCATCATGAAGCCCCATTCTCCTCGCGTGGTGGGCGAAATATCGTCATAGTCGTGTGGTGTCAGCGGCCCGAATCTTGGTGATGCTGGACTCATGATGGGCGTTGGCGTGAGAGGACTGAAAGCGCTTCGATTGATAGGACCGGCGGTTAAGATTTGATCTATTGTCGAAGGTGGCTCCCATCGTTGCATTGTGAAATACAATTGATCTGTCGGTCGTGCTGTGCGATCGCCGTCTTCCTCCTCTTCTATCTCGGTCCGGGTTGGTGCTTGATCTTGGTCTGGAGCTTGAGCTGGAACCGAAACTGGGGCTGGGACTTGAATCTTCTTGGGCTTCGGTTTCAGAATGGACCCCGGAGTGAAATTTGTCTGGAGTTTAAGCAGAGGCTTCGGCGAGGGCGTCTTCCCTTTGGAGACAGCCGTGCCTATTGTAGCCTCCTCAGCCTCTTCGTCTTTGTATCGGTCTTGTGAGTCGCTGATAGGTTTAATGGCTGGCTCCGCAAAGCTAGTAAGACCTGAGATACCACCATACTGCTCTGGTCCTCCATATGCCCGCCTATACATGCGATCAAGGTCCACAAGTGCCCAATTAGACACACTCAACCAGTCATACGATCGGAGGATGGCGGTTTTCGAAACCTTTGCACCATTGGTTGCCAGGATGATACGTCGGAGTTCGTCAACGGCGTCTTCGAGACGGAGGTGAGATTTCGTTTTGGAATAGCTGGACAAGGCACTCTTGAGACTGTACAATCTATCGAGTGATAGAACTGTGAGGCCTTCGGAGCAGAAAAGGACCTCGTTCTGGATGATGGAGCTATGGATGAGCTGGTTGGTGAGCCCGCATGAGGAGGCTCTGACAGCAGGCGATAGCCACTCAGTGCTTTGGGGAGTCAGTTAGGTTCTACGTAGGACTGAGGTGTCTTACCCTATCGCGAACTTCTTCTCTGTCTTGCTCAAAATTGAGTTGAGGATCTTTTCGGATCTAGGGTGGAGCTCGTTGGTATGGATAAGTCGCATACCGAAGCCTGATGATGCGCTCATCATTGAGCTCATGGTATCTGTGGTCGTCGATGATGCGGTGCAAGGTGTCATGGGAGGAGGAGACATTGGCGTGGATGGTGAAAGAGGCCATCTGAACCGAGGGCTGGACGCTTCAAGCGGGGGGACCTGACCGGGTGAAGACAGCGCACTCCGCGGAGAATTCATCGACCGCAGGGATGTTGAAGAACCAGTTCTCACCAGCGATTTGAGCCTGGAGACAGGGCCTTGAGAGAGGTTCAACCGAAGACCAGGAGACAGTGGTGAAGGAGTTGTCGGAGTCAGCAGACCCTTGGGGGGCACGACCGAAGGGAGTTGGTAATCCCGACGGGCCACAACAAGGGTGATATGTTGCGACTTGCGGGCTAGACGCGAAGACACGTGCTCGAGGGCCGGTGCCAGATGAGGTGGCAGGTGATGAGCATCGAGGATTGAGGTGCCAGCCTCGAGAGGTGATGATATCCTGTCCTTGAGCGACATTTCGAAATTATGAAGTCGTGCTTCAGTAAAGAGGACGACTTGACCTGGCTCGATCTGATCTGGTCTGGCAAAGAAGGAGGAAAACCAGACAAGCGACGAGGTACACTGAGAAGAGAGAAACGAAAAAAGATAACAAGATATGACAAGGTGACCGAACCGAGAAAAAGCCGCGCAGCAGCTGTGATATCCTCTCAAACTTGATGGTGTAGAGCCCGCCGCCGTCGTCGTGATCCTGCGCCAGAAAAGTTTCAAGAGCAGAGAGTAATAAGTGGACGCAAAGAGGATTAAAAGAGACGGCCGCGTCCGAGCTTATTCTTCCCCGGACGTGTTCTATCTAAAAAAAGAACGAAAGGTAGCTTGTTTGTGTTTCACCATCCAGTCACTTTTCCCCTCCCCCTGGTGGCCTCCCACTGAGCGGCCTGCCTGATAACCCCGGTGGATGTGGGTGGACATGGGGGGAACATGAAACGGAGGCGTACCAAGATGAGTAAGGCGCTGTCGTCGTGAGCTGAAAAAAAAAAGGGGAATTGCAGCATCGGTCACTCGCAGTTGATCAGCAATAAGCGGTGATTTAGTTACAGAGTTCACATCAAGATGCAGCCCCGCTGCGAGTGCCCAATGCGGCTTAGTCAAGGCATCTCGGCGGCTAACGTGCATTAGTGGCAGCTCGGCTACTATTTTAAGCGGCTGGCGGGGCTAATAGTACGGCCTATGATTGGCCAGCTCTAGCCCTACACTTAATTTAGAAGGCAGTTGGCGGCCAGGCAAGGCATGTGAGTGGCTGTATGCATGTGAGTGTGACGATGAACTCGCAGGTTTTGATCGAGCAGGGGATAGATTATTATCACGTGTATTAAATAAGGCAACTAGACTAATATAATAGTTTAGTATTAATCATGTTCATAGTGAGAAGCTCAATCAATGGCCAGATCTCCATAATCTAGCGGAAACAAAGTATCTTTAGGCCTGGCTATACATAGTGTATCCGTCCGTATGTCTTCTCCCTCGTTCTAAAAACAGTCCCTCTTATCCTTGTCCATCAACATCACTCCCCCACTCTGTTCCTGCGTTTCCTCCCTACATTAAACTCGATACCAACCAAGATCGCTGCTCCTGATCTCGGCAGTCGGGGTGTGACCGTGAACCAACAGTTCCCGTCTCCCGGGTCAAAATATCTCAATAGCTAGATACCAACATTCAGATCCTTGAGGCCTTTCAGTGAATCTAGAAGCTTAAGATGGGCATGGAGCACATGCATGTCGCTGAAACATCCGCTTCTTCCATAGTTATCCTGAATCAGTTCAAACCAAACCAAACATCTCCCTTGAAACGCTTCGACCGTATCAAGAACAAGCAGAAACAAATCTCCAGATCAGAGTCCCGCTGTTTCATCTATAGAGACATGTTTCCAAACTTACGAATTTTCGCATATCTGTGGAATGACATCGTAGCATTGGTGTGGTAAGGCTGGCCACCATTTTGGTCCGGTAGCTAAAGATAGCTCTTCAGCCAGCCGCCAGCCGCCGGTCTGTCACTACCGTCACGACCTGGACCTTCAATGCTTGGGTCAAGGCCTCCCAGTCCAATTCGTGGGCGCAGATTGATAGCAATAGCCACTATTCCCCCCCTTCGCCTGTCGCGTGGCTTAGGACTTCGGTCAATCAGAGGCTATTCTCAAGTCGCTATTCATAGAATCACATGGCGCCATACTCACTTCGCCTGGCGGTAACAGATACAGTTCTGTTCTAATCTGGCTGTGATTTCATTTCAATGTTACCGAGTTCAACAGGAGATGGCCCGCGGCTTATCCGGATCATATACCTGGCTGTCATGAATCATGTAGTCGTGTATTCGTTGACCCGGCAGACTATATGTCAGCTGTCGAGTCTCATACTGTCCTAGCTTTGGGAAACAGGCTGGGAGTTCGTCTCTTTTCTCTGCCTGTTTCAGTCATAACTCCCTCATCCTATTCATCTTATTTTCCATGACGCCGTCACTCCTTGCTATGCAAATTTGCTCCAGAAACACTCGCTTCTGCCTCAATACCATGACTATACATTGATGTCTTGAGCTTGATAAACCATCCATTGCCCACTCATTCCTTAAGCTAGGGTCTAGTCGAAGCAAGCCACCAATAAGCTCAGAATAACAATTCACCCAGCTTCCACTAAACACCTTCCGTCTTTGTCCGTGTACGTGTGCCCGTGTCTGTTGTAATATTCTGGTTTCGAGCAACCGCAGTGGATTGTCCGAATTCCTTGGGAATAATCCCAACCTCATGATATCTGCTCCAGGTCGTTTATTTCGGTCATTCCTGGAATGCTCATCTCAACAATGTCATCAAGTTGTTCAGATGACCCGCAGGATCCTTCCCAGTCTTTACCCAACGTCAGCCGTCACCTCAAGTCTGTTTTGATTGTGTTGGAATCGCTGAGCGACTGTAACATACCGGAGCCATCTTCCTCCAGTTCGTCAACAATTAGCCTGCGGAAGGAATTCAAGACATCTGTGAAACATGTGAGCCTATCGGTTGATGATACTTTGTAAAGTTTTTGAGAAAATGACCTACCGTCCTGCAATGTGAGGAATTCCACATCTAGCTCGGGTTGTGTATCCGCTGTTGTTGCCACCGTAGCTGCACATCCCTCAATTACCTGCAAGAACTTGTCTGCAATTTCCCTACTCATTTGAGCTCGTCTGCGCACATGGTGGTCCCTGAGATACTGGAGACATATAAGGCCGGTTTGCTTCATCATCTGTCTGATTGGGGCTTGATCATCCACGGTGACATCGCGGTCACTGGTAGCACCAGCATCAATCTTACCCAACTCACAAACTAAAAAGCCATGTGTGCTCCGGCGCACTTGTTCTTCAGGGCTTGCGAGGAGAAAAGGTACCCAATTTGGAATGAGGTCACGGCTGAACGTACGGACCGCCTTACAAAATTCCCTGTCTTGTCGACGGAGACCCAATGCTGTTCTGAAGAACTGAACAAAATACACCCCCTCGGTGTTTTGAAGGCTTTTCGCTTGCATAGATACGTGTTCAATCATATCCTTGGCGTTGCTGAGCTGTTCTGTGCTTTCGAGGTACGTGATAGAAGCCCGCAGAAACGGATCCATGGCCTGGGTCGAAGTCTCGCCACGAATACATAGCTTCAAGGTCCCGAGTACTTTTTCATCCATACTTTTGTCCATATTTGTCAAGATTCTGATGATATTGTTGCAGCCTGCATGTTCTTGATCAAGAGTAAGGAGTTTTTCGACAAACAGGCTGGCATTGGAACCGTTTGGACTGCTGTAAACAAGATCCACCTCTTCGAGCGTCCAGCTAAAGGCCTCAGCTAGTTGTGATACACGCTCTGTCGGGTCTTCGACATATTCGGTTCCTATTTGCGGCCTCATCTGACTCATCAAGTGGTTGACTAGTCTGATAATCGATACATACGAGGTAGGTTTTGTAGTATTGTTCCGCCTAATGACACTTTGGAGCATTCTGGCCCAGTTCCCACTGAGTTCCTGGAGCGGATCAGCAGAAATGATTCTGATAGTGCTCGCTAGGAAGTTCGCGGCCAAGACATATCCGGTTTCCCGATGACCCATGCCAGCAAAATCTAGAACAGCTCCGAAGTATTCGTCCCAGGCTCTAATGTGGACATGGAAGAAATTCCAAAGGTGCTGGAATATCATCATTACGCCGTCGATAACGGAGCGATAGGAAGCATCAGGTTCAGAGAGTGTCTCATCTCCGTCAGCATCATGAACCAACTTGTATCGAATCTCCGAATCGTAAACATTGGGCAAAGCCGTCGAGATCTTGGTGACTGCAACCTTGAAAAGATTTTTGATCTTGCTTCGCACTAATTGATCTGGATTACGCTGCAAAAGCATGCGAAGAGCGCTCGGGTGCTGATTAAAGTACTCATAGAAGGAAAAGGCACACCGCTCGCATGACGTGACTGCGTCTTCGATAATCTCTTCGTAAGGGAGGAAATCCGGAGCGTCCTTAGTCCTTGTTACAACCTGATCTAAGTTACCAATAATCGTTCGCATGGCAAGGTCCTGAAGTCCATGCTCTTGACGACGCATGGCCATGAAGCTGTCGATACTCGAACTCTTTTTGCACCTGCCCATGGATCTGCAGTGCTGTTGTGACTGACGAAATAGTGCTTGAACAAGCTTGACATTGCTCGGGTCGTAAATACAATGGCGACGGAGGATGTTTGTATTCTCGTCAGAGAGATGATCCGCAAGGTGGTCTGGCACGTCAACACGAAGGGGTGCCGGAATGGCAAGGGCTGTCATCTTTTCCTGTTCCGCGCGCAAGGATGAAGAACGCTGGTAAAACAGCATATAAGCGCTAAAGTTCTTGTCGTACAAAATGCCATTATTGTCGTATATGGGACGGTGGTCAGTACCTCCAAATGTGGAGTATTCCATTTGCGCAGGGTCCCATGGCGTTACTAAGTCATCGTTGAATTCTACCCACAAGGGCCGATTACTTGAGGTGGGACGCTCGCGAATGTATGAGTAGTAGTGTCCGGATTCAGCGGTGCCTGCGTGGACGAGCACACCCACTAGTTCGAAAATGTCCTCCTCAAGATTGCTCTTTGGGTTACTGAGATGCTCAATGGTATATGGTCGCATATCAATTTGATCCGGAAAGGAGAAATAATCATTGATCTTGTTTCTCTGTAAGGTACGCAGATTGAAATCAAACCTTTTCAAATGGAATATGACGTTGTCGGGAACATCTTTGAGGCAGGCCCTGTGAAGAATCAGTCTACTATGAAGCATTACGCCGGGAGTGAGGCCAATACCTTTTAACTGCGTCAACATGGCGATCGCATGTTGAGCATTTGTACTTGTTGTCTGGTCATTCGGTCAGCATCTCCTATTTTCTTACGACGAGACTTTGCGTACCTCCTTCCATGACCTCGCCATCCACATATGCCTGGAGGCTTTCTGCTAATGTGCCTTTCCCTTTTATATCACACTGAATTGCAGAAAATGGCTCAAGTCGCTCCGAGATATGTTCGCACTCTTTTGACTTGACTTGTTGCACAAGCTGACCACCATAAAACGACTTCATGACCCGCTTTTCATCGTGGCCAGAAAGCTGAGTCTCCCAGCGATCAAGTAGTAGATTGTAAAACTCATCGACGTCCATCTGATTGTGAATATCAATCAATGCGTCATCGTATGTTTTGATAGAATGGACGAAATTTGACGGATCAACGAAGCGACGGTAGCTCTCCTGCATATGACCGAACAGTTTCTGGGTGTAGGACAGGAGTTGCTGGCTGTTTGCAGGATCATCGATGCGGCAGCTGAGGATGAAATGCCTAAACGTAGTGTTCATGAAGAGTTGTGTCATCAAGGAATTGAGATAACAAGTGTTGGACAGATTCAGCAGGCCAGCATACCCACAAGGGGCCCGAAGAGCTCTGTGTCGATCGAAATGGTAATTGAGATCGTAGATGTAGTGGTCGTCTGGACCTGGTGTCAGTATTTGTGCTTTTACTAGAACATAGCACGTACCCTCTTCATCGTCGAAGAATGGAACCTGTTCATCAAGAGCTCCCATAATCGCCACCATCTTCTTCTGGTCGTGTTTCACAAGGGTGAATAGCACATCTGAAAGTTTCGCTCGAGTCTCTACGTTGAGGATCACTTTGGGCACAGGCTGCCCACTTCGCAAGTCTTTAGGGGGGTATAAGTGCTTCCAAACAAGTGACATTGCGAGGTTTCTGGGCTAGGTCAGCATATATTCCGAGACTTAAAGATGCAGTATAATACCTAGGAAGTGTCTTGGACTGTGCGACTGAGTTATCTAGCTGGAGACAAATGTGCAACAGTGTCGATAGACCTCTCGCGAGTGAATCTTCTACACTTGGTGGCCCAATGGTCTAATAATCATGCGGTTAGCGCTCTTGCTCAACATCGTTATGAGAAGAGTGGCTGAGTTTACCTCGGTTGTGGTATGCTCAAGAAGAAGTTGGCTGAGTTGAGAGGCAAACTTCTCAATGTTTAACAACTCAGGCGACCGCTCGTTGATCTTCACAACGAGAAAATAAACCAACCTAAAGAGCTCTTCACACTGGTTGGGAAATACATTCGTCTGTCTGACCATGGTACTAGTGGCCTTCCAGAAATACTCCGCCACCGAGCACTCACGAGATCTAACTGAAGTTTCACAGTCAGTCTCACTAATGAGAGTGGCAGTACTCATAACAGCAAAAAGTTCTTCAATTAGTTTCGCAGAAAGTGATCTCATAGTCTGGCGGGAATCAATAAGTAGAAGGCGATGCAGGTTATGGTTAAAGTCGGGGTTTGTGCTGAGTTCAGCCCAAAACTTGTCATCAAGCATGCTCAGTCGAAGACAGATCACAAGCGCTCCTGCTATGACCGGAGAAGGGACGTCACCCGGGCAGTCTATAGCATACGACAGCATTTTCACCAACCTGTTCGGGTCAGGAAGGGGGAGCCCCTGTGGCGGTACTGAACCTCTGAGGTTGCCGACTCCTGTAACTTTGTTAGGCCGGATAGCGTGTGTGTAATGGATGAACATACTATCAAGAAACTGCCGAAAGGCATGCAGCAAAGTAGACGCTAACTTTAGCCGCAGGATTACTGAAGCGCCTTCGAAAATTTCCTCATCCGAGATCGCCTGTACGATGAAGGATATTGGTGTCTTGAGAGCCTCGGGGAGGGTCACAGGATGGGACCCTGAGCCAGTGGTCACATCATCGAGATGACCGATCAGTTGGCTAGGGAGGAGGGTCTCGGCATATTCGACCAACGCATGGACAGCGTAAAGAGATTTGAACGGTTGCCCCGAGGGAAAGATATCTTGAGATGCCGTTGTTCCACTGCTGATCAACCTCATGAAATGGCCATCTGTGGGCAGCTTGATGAGAAAGTAGTAAATCTGGAAAGGTCAGTCGAAGTTCCGATCGCCAACGTGCGGGTACTTGCCTCTTGTGCCAATGCTTCATCCATGCTTAAATACTCCCACATCTCGTCGAAGTGTGCGGAAATCTCAATCTCTAGTGGTGAAGCGCCCGGCCTGACCCTGTTGGAGAGGGCTGGGCCACCCTCTTCACGTCTGACCAGTATAAGGCCATCATGCACACATAAATCTTCCAAGGACCTGCATATATCTTGCTCACTCGGTAGGAACGGTCGGCCTCGATAGTATATCCGATAGTTCTCGAACCCCGTCTCTTGCCGCAAGCTAGCCAGGAGCGAGGCTGCCGTGTTCGACCTCCCAATGACAAGTGGCTTGATGTCAGTCTGCTGGTCGCCATCGAATGACTGATACTTCAGGCCCGCAGAATCTCCTTGGACCTCGTGGGAGGCTTGTGGGATCAGTGTTCGTAGATCAGGTGCGGACAAGGATGGCTTCGACTGGTGGGCTTCAAGAATATAGCGGAGAAACTTCAACGAACGGGTGAAAATCATTTCTTGCTGCTGTAACTGCCGTTGCGTAATTGTGGTACCCACGACTTGGTCATTGCTGTTCGTGCTTTGGCTTGCATTTCTCAGCTCCTGGGCAGCACTTTCCAGCTGCTCTAAGCATCGACTAGCTAGCTTCAGATGGACAGACTGTGCTCTCTGAGTTGAAATAGAGCTGAAAAATCGACTGTCGATATAGACATCAACGGCGAGAGTTCGTATGGCCCTGTCTACTAGAGTCTCATCTTCAGCCTCGAGGATGAGGCGCCATAATTGTTCAATGCCACTAGTAGCAACTGCTTCCGGGTCATCGAGAGCAAGGTTGAAATCGTCGTTGAGGCGTGGGAGGATCTCAAATCTAAGAAATTCAAGCATACCCTCACAAAAGTATTCGGACGAAAGGCCTGGAAGATGGTAGGTCAGACAAGCTTGAAGGAAAGAATTGCCATTTTTGTGCTTCCGATGGAGGCTGTTCAAGATTTCCCAGCCCACCCGCCTATCGTCTGGCGAAAGGGACATTGGCCCTACCAACATGTCCCATAGTTTGACACCAAGGTCCTCGGTGATTGACGGTGGCTCAAGCTGGATGAGGTTGGCGATGAACTCTTGCCGAGGTTGGTTGACAGAGCACGAGAGAACCGCTGGAATCCCTGCCGCCTGGCCAGCACCGATAGCATGTTCCAACTCTTCAATTACGAGTCTCGTCAAGTCATGATGTTCTACTAGCCAGCGCATCTCTTGGCTCATGTCTCTTGATCGCAACGCGATGAATAAACACCAAAGGCTCCCCAAGGTTGTTGCAGACTTATTTGCAAGATCTTGAAGACAACCTAGGTAGAGCTGTTGCTGCCCCTCAGCATCTGGGCCGCACCTCAGGAGCTCTATGAATTTCTGCATTGCCGCTTGTTGGATGTCAGGATACATGACTTGCGATCCGGATGCACAAACAGACGAATCCCTCAATAGACGCAGACACAAATTGTACGGTTGAACAACCAGAAGACGCTCTTCCGAGCATTTTTCTGCCATATGCTTCATAACACCCTCCCATAGCATTCGGATGGCGGGTGTAAACGCGTCTATGGGCAGAGTTTGGAATTTCTCGCAGAGGAGCAAAAGCCCGTCATCGTCAAAAAGATGCGCGACTTGGATGACCATGCGGGCCAGAGCGTCAGCGGTACGGAGGTCTTGCCTGGAAGTAATGCCCTCCCAAAACCTATCGATATGCGTCCTTCGGTACCTTCTCGTCACAATGATGAAGCCAATGATGTTAGCACCCTCAACAATAATTTCAGGATGGCAGTTGGCGCCTAGTAGATAGTCGATGAATCCGGTCTGGATCAGGTATTCCGCAATGTGTTCGACATAATGGCTTCCATCATCAGCTTTGCTGTCGAAATGCTTTTTCCAGAAGGCAATAAGCTCTTTGCACATCTGTGTCATGCCTTGAAATCGAAGTTGCATTTGGCTTGACTTAATTAGTTTGATTAAGAACCGAAAGCGGTGTTCATTGGAAATCGCTTCAGCAGTGTGTCTGAGAGGCACTGCGGGAAACTCTGTGCGGTGCCGTTCCAACATCAGAGTTGCAGCTGCGTGATCACCCTTGAGAGCTAAGTTGATCATGTGTGACAAAGCTTGAACGATCACAAGAACACTGTCTGCGACTAGATGCGTCGGACTTTTGTCAATCATCATGTCCAATCTGTCGTGTATCAGATCGAGCAATGTGTGACCTATCAGAAGTTTCTGGTTGCTTTTGAAAGCAATTTCGGGAGTAACAAAGTTACAGGACTCCTCCATAATATCTGATGCGACTGAGCATATAGGTGCCAGTTCATTAGTCAACCGGGGATGTGTAGGAAGAACTTGGAATAATGCCCTCGTCAGCTGGAGAAGGCGACTGAGGCTCCCGCCTGGACTGTCTTGATATGCCTTAAGAAAGGCCATGGATAAGGCCCCGAAATGATGATATTGATCACCGCTTAACAATAGCGGATTGATGATTGAGTGAAGGTTCTGAAGATAACTTGGGCAGAAAAGTTCGACGGTCTGCTGTCCCCGACCTCCCTGTTTTGCTAAGAACTCTTTGATCGTATGAATATCTTGATTGACGAACCATGCCGACAACCTGGCGTAGTCTAAAAAGATGGCCTTGGTATAATGCCGTAACGAATCATCTGCTAGAAACGGAGGCCTGTACAACGTTAGTCTCGGCATACAGGAGCATGCGTTGTGGGCTTACTTGTGGGCTGCCATAGTGGTAATAATGCGTGGGAAGGTCACCCAGAAAACAAGGTTAAGACGACATGAATCGACTACCAATTGCTGATTGGCAGTGGCGATGTAATCGAGATACCGTTCAAGCCATTGTTGGAGTTTGTAGATGACTCCTGCATCGATTGACGATTCTATACTGTTAGCATCTAGACCCCCTGAAAAGTAGGAATGCGTCTTACGAGTTTCGATGTAGTTGCTGAGTCGCACCATCATTCCCTCCAGTGTCTCTGTGGGTTCCCTGAAAGGGAATTCATTAATGGGATCGATCATGACAGAATCATCATCGACTATTGAAACCCCGATACTCTGGCGATCAGAAGCCATATCATCATCCGACTGCACCGTGATAACTTCGATGGGGGGGCTTGCTGAATGCGAGAAGCTGGACCGTGGAGTGCCGAGGTTCTGGGGAGGCGGCGCCATAGCGACTTCAGCATCCTCAACGCTTTCTTTGACTTGGTCCTTGAAGGCACGATCCTTAGTCTCAGCCGCAACTGACTGGGCCATGTTCGGTGGAGGAGGAGGTGAGGAAGTTGAGTCGTTCTCGGGTGCGTTTCTCAGGTTGAGAGTAGCCATACTCGATGGCGGCTCTGTTAACGGGTCGTAAACAGGAGACCCTGTGTCTGATGTCTTGGGCGCGGTGGAGGCTGGTTGAGAGTAGGCAGTTGCCGAGCCAGGTCGAGGCATGATGACAGGTTCAGTATCAAGAGTGGCGGAGCGAGAAGAGTCGTGACCAGGATTCACTGTGCTATGAGAATTGGTGGGAGACCCAGAGAGCGAAGTTCGTTGGCGCTTGCGAGATGATATGTTGCTGTCATCAAAGGGATTCGGCCGGGTCGAGCTCGCTTCAGCGGAGGCAGCACGATCTGGGAGGGCGGGAGATCTCGAAGCTGAATCCATCGGAATCGTAGAAAGAGGCCAACGGGGACAAAGCGTGGAGGTGCAGAGACGTCACACCGTCGCGAAAGACGCCCCGGCGATAGCTGCACAAAATTAACATGTGGGTTTGATAGAAACTGTGAAATGTAGCGGGGCAAAGAAGCAAGACTCCCAAGCTCGAAGATATAGAGGTTTCAAAGAGGGAATCAGAGCTAAAGCACAAGTGCGGGGGAGGGAAACGTAGACAAATGTGTGCGAATAAGAGGTCCTGACGTTCAAGAACGGATGAAAGATGGTTACCCAGAGGAATATACTGTTTACTCTTGAGACTTGTATTGTGATGCGGATAAGAAAACAGGTGGATGGATTGGATGGATAAGACTTTTGGGATGGATCTGAGGATAGGTAGGTACCTACCTAGGGAGGCACCTTAGTGCAGGCCAGGATATGGGGGAGCATGGATTGGCAGTGCGCGCTCGTGGTTTGCTAGTGTGGATACCCCGCCACAGCAGGAGCACGGGGGGTGCATATAGTAGACCAGAGCAAGATGGGAATGGTTTGGAAGGGGACGGGAAACATTCGTTTAAAAAAGAGAAGAATGGGGTTGTGTTTACTTGCCTTGTCAAGGAAACTAGTACGAGACGGTGATTTCGATACTGCCTTGTCGAATGAGAAGATTGTCGAAACCGGAAAGCCTTCTGATCTTGCCGATGTGAGCAAGTTTACAATGGAAGTTATGGAGGCCTTTGGGTAAGGTACGGTAAAGTACGAAGAAGGAACGGCGATAAGAGAACCCTCACAGCCGGGTAAGGGATGAAAATGGTGCGCGCCGGAGCCTTGAAGCTTTCGGGTGTTCTAACGGAGGGTCTCTGGTACCGTCGAGCTAGGAGTTGGATGTATGCTGGGCAGGTAGGTAGGTAGATCAAGATTACCCTGGTGCCCGGTTGCCTTGCAGTTGTTTTTGGCACTGACAGTTGTTCCGCACAAACTTGAGATCCTTTTAGTGGGGAGCTCACCTCCAGATACTTGGGTTAAGGTACTAGGTTAGGTAGCTACCTAGTACCTAGGTAAGTTGGGCGTGATGTCAGCTGCTGTCGGAGGGCGGGGTAAAAAGGTGTGAGCATAGTGCGATTACATCAAGGACGCGTTTCTCGATTGGTTCCATGGACGGTACTGTAGGTTAAGGTACTACTAAGTTCGGCATTTATGCCTACGCTGCTGATTGATTCTCGAGGCCACATAGCATTCAACGGGGAAGTGTATATATATATATATAGGGCTAAAATATTAATTAGTAACTCAATCAGAGAAACGCTGCTACAGTGATTGCCAGTCAAGACCTGTTAACACGTAAAACGAAGACTTGAAGAATATCAAACCTTGTACTCAGGGTCATTCACGCAAGAGTTATCATGATAACGAGCGCGTCTTTGGTGGGGCATCAAACATCCAACCAATTTTCAATCATGAATAAATGATGGCAGAAGCAACTTACCTAAATCTGCGTCATTTATTGCTTTAACTGAGGATTTGGGTATTGAAGTTCGGGAAAAATAGATAGATAACTTAATTTGGAAGTAAAACCTCCTGTCTTCTAGGCCCTGATCAACTCCAGTCTGTGCCGTTGTTTGCTAACAACAATTCATAATGACCAACCATGTTTGGTTTAATTTGATTTATGACCATGTTCGGCTGCCTGCATGTTTCCTATCAATTACATGCTTCAAGCAGCAGTGAGTTAATTATTTCCCACCCGTTTCAAAGGAGTTTGAATAAGAGGTGTTTATGATTTCTTCTTTTAATCCATACCTAACTAAGGTAGTACCTACAACCGTGCCTATCCAACGACAAGTACACTGCCTTCTATGGAACACAAGCTGTATCTAGTTTCACGATGCATCTACTTAACTGAATGTTGCCCAGGGATTCTCGGGTCTTTCCCAGCGTCTGTCTGCCACACTTGTACAAGCCATATCGTCAAAGCGAGCCATCGTCCATGGATTCCATTGAGGCAACCTAACATCAACTCCTGTAAATCTGGTGTTCAGAGCCTACTCACAGCCGCAAAAGCATGCTTTAGCCAAAAGCCTGTCGATGATTGATCGCCATTCAGCTGGCCTATTCAGAATTGTTCCTGCGGCCTATGACATATATAACCCGGCAACTCCCCGTCAAAAATCCCGCCCCACATAATTCGCCCTCCCATTTTATTGTGAATACCTAGCTAGCTGCAAGGCTTTCTCAGGTCTCTCATGTCATTCTTGAGGCCACGCTGCCCTTCGATGAACATTCAACTACACCTAGTAGCCTGCAATTAGCGGTTTGACTGGAAGTCGCTTGTTGTTTCCAGTGTATTTTACGTCACTGAGTGTCATCATGTCCGCCCCCGCTTCCCAAGGCCCCCGTAAGAAGGTTGTGCACCAGCTTGACACTCCTTTCTCTACTGTTCCATGGTAAGAAACTTCTCATATTTCAGGGCTGTTTATGTCTCACACGAATAGGCCCTCAATCTTGATAGAAGATCAAGACACCATCCTCGAATTGCTATGCGAGTAAGTCAACTTATAGCTTGCCCGAGGCTTACACATATCTTTCCATGAAGGCCATCAAATTCAATACGAAGACTTTCTAACAACCACAGCCTCTTGAACCCCATCGGGCAGTATCGTCAGACACAAATCAAGAGATCCAAGGGGAAGCGTTCATCGCAAAAGGAGAAAGGGGTCAAGAAGACAGCCCATGCTTCAGAACAACCTCCAGTGCCTCCAATGCCCGAGATAGCAGCCAGCATCGATGTCGGTCTTAACTCCATTACTAGAAACTTTCAGTTGTGTTCGCGACAAGAGATTGAATCAATGGGAGATGACCCCGGTCAACAATATTCCATGGTCTTTGTAGCGCGGGGCGATCAAGGCTCAACATTCAACTGCCATTTCCCACAGATGATTGGGGCGACATCTAGGAAGAGCACTTCCGAAAGGAAAACTCGCCTGGTAGGCTTGTCTAAACCATGCTCTGATCGCTTGGGTTCCTGTCTTGGAGTGCCGAGGGTCTCATCCGTAGCTATTCGTATGGATGCCCCAGGAGCTGGAGCTTTGCAGGAGTTTGTTATGAAGAAAGTCGAGCCAATAGAAGCCTCATGGCTTAATGTTCCTTCCGATGCACAGTATCTAACCCCAAAGATTAATGCCATAGAGACAACGGTGGGACCCAAGCGAGCGCGTGTTGAATGAGGCAAACAGATGACCTACCTAGCAGGGGGTGATGCATGTATCCTATAGAAATCCGAGTCATCTTATTAGCCTATCAGCTGTTTGTTGAAAGGTACTGGTAGCTGCATAAGGTAGTGCGGAGTCTCAAACGTCAAGACCATTCAGGGGTGCTTTAATAAAGAAGTGCTTGTCGTAGTACAGGAAAGAGACATCCTTTGCGCATATGCTTCGTTTATCTTTGAATAGGTTAGTACCTAGGTAGGCAAAGTTGTTTATCATGGCTGTGGGGTAGAGTGAGCAGTGCCAAGCAGGATATCCTCCTACGATCCTCAATCGTCACAGTACAAAGGCCCTAATCCAGCACCAGACGACCGTAAGGATGCCGGCAACCCATGAGGAGGTTTACAGAAGGGAATCGAGTAACATATAAACCCGAGACAGTTAGCAGGTAGACCCTCCCATTGTAGATAGACTTCATCTTCCCAGGATATCACACGCCAAACCCTGCAGCTCCTGAGTGCATGAACATGTACATCAACCAGGGGAGCCTCAGGACAGAATCGATTGTACTCTTCCTGGGACAGAGGTACAACTCAAGCGACTGAGATATTGTTGATAGATTTCTACTCAGTAGGGCAACTACCTAGTGGACTCTTGGCTTGGCTGCATTGCAGTACAGCACTAACCCCTTACCTAAGGACGATGCTGCAGGTGACTTCACTCAACTACCACTCCTCTGTAACGCTGCCTATAGGCCATCCTTCCAATAAAAATTACCTTATGCTAATAGGGGCAGGCACTGTTTCCTTCATTCACAGTTCCTCTACTCATAGGCACCCACTTGTGGCGGTTGCTGGGCTAGGTACTTCCATCGCTTTCTCTCTCCCTCCCCCACCCATCGCGCTCTTCTTTCCTCCTTTCCCTCCACCACACACCAGAACTTTTGTTTTGATTTTCTTTTTCCCTTTTCACCCATATGTCTTCATAAGCCAAGACATACCTAGACTATCAAGTAAGGTACTCATCAAGAAGACTTGCCTTTTGTTTTCTACCTTTCCCTCTTTACCCCCTTCTGCTGGCATCAGCCAGCAGAAGCTCAGCGCGTCCCTTCTCAAGATCAAAGGTAAGTCACTTTTGGCTCTGAGTCTTTCAGAGATCACATCAATGTCGTCGAGTATCCGTCTGCGTCATGATACAAGCATACATGTTGCTATGCTTCGGTCGGTTAACAGGCAGTGAGTAGTTCAGAACTGTCGCCTGTCCAATATAGCCACACCCCAATATTCGCCGCACATTTGTTACTGATTACGTCTGCAATCTCAATACCATTGTGAGTCGCACTATCAAAGATTTATAATATGAATGATTAACTCATTTCTATATTATCGTAGCTGACACCATCTCATTGCAGTGGCCTCTAAACTGCCTCCAACGCATACGCATGTACTCTTATTGCTACGCCGGCCACAGCAACCATGAGCAACAGAGGGTATCAAGACCCTAGAAAGGTTTCAGATGCTAAGGCACTGCAACTGTTGTTCAAATCCAAGACCGGGGCTAAGGGTCAAAGCAACATCCCTAAGAAACGGGCAGGTCAGTATTCAAGACTTCGATCCTTATCCTCCTTAGACTTGGGAAAGCCTAATCCTGAGTTGGAAAATCTTCACATCAAGTGCAACAAACCGCTTCGTTAACAAGCAGACTAACATATTGCTTCAAGGCCCATCGATGCAAGCTGCGCGCCCAGCACCTGTGCCCCCAAGCGGTTCTACTACTCCGTCAACAAAAGATCGGTTCTACACACCGACCCTTCTACCTAACCCTCTTGATCGCAAAGCTGGAGCTATTCTGGGCTCGTCAGCTTCTGATTTTCTTGGTCGAAGAGATATAACTCCGAAGCGGCCTTCCAATCTTGTCCAGGCTCAAGACCATAAGGGGAAGGTCGAGGTTCCATCCACTGCTCCTAAGGCACAGGAGGTGTCGCCTAGTCCCGCTCAGAAAGAAACTGAGAAACCTGTGGTCAAGTTTCCGCCTGCTTTAGCCGTAACTCCGGAGGCTACCAAGCTAGATTTCAACTCCATTCAGGGACAGAGCGAGAAAGCCGGGGCTCACGCCGCATCTACCGATCCTCTCACTGTTTCTAAGGCCCCTGAAAAAGTCAGCAATCTTGATCTCCTCTGTGACTTCACCACTGATTCAGGTCAAGCTTCTATCAAAGCTTCGACAGAAGGAACTGTTGCTGGTCATCCAAAGACGCCAGCTCAGACTATCAATCCTTTTGGTAAAGATCCAAAGAAGAGGACTCTTTTGGAGTTGTTCCAAAACCAAAAATGTGACGACGAATCGGACTGCGGCGCTTCTGATTGTCAAGCTAAGGAGGTAGCTACACATGACTCCAAGACCGCCGAAAAACCTTTAAAGTACTCGCCCGACAAACTTCTGGAACTGAAGGCACATGCAAATGTGGGGATTATCCCCCCTAACTGCTTGGTCAAGCGTCACAACAACAGCCTGAAAGCGGGCATTGCTGTCACATACAAATCGGCTGCCAGTTTCATTGGCAATTCAATTCCCTCTGTATCTGGATCGCAGGCTAAGTCTACTGTTCTTCGTCCCGTTGCGCCGCAAACCTCCCCACAGCAGGCTAAGCTCGACTCTATTCAAGCTCCTAATGTGACCAGTGCCGAACCTGCACAGGTGGGAGAGCTTATTAACTTGGAGGAAGCTCCGGTTGAGCTTAAGTTTGGGGCTGCAGAGAAGGTACCTGTAAATACCTCTCTCGATCATCAATGCTGGATGTCTGGCCTTACGTACGATGATCTCGCGGATCTGCAAACTCCTTCGGAGTATATTAAGCTTGATTCGATCCAAGTTCCTACCGAGGCCAAATCCGAATCTATGAAGGTCAAGGATCCCGTTGCCTTCAAAGACTTTCGAGGTCCAGAAGAGTCCCCCGCGCTTCGCCCACAGGCACCTGGTTTTGTGCCTAAGTTGCTGCAAGCTCCGCCAGCCACTTCCATGCCTGCCCAGCATGCGACTCAATCACCAATCGATTTGGTCGGCAATGAGGCCCCGCAGCATACCTTGGCAAAGATACTTGCTCCTACTGGCCTTATCATGGTCACCGCGACACCTATTGCCACTCATGCCGATCGCTTCTGGATCACCGGCCCTCCTACCAGTCAAATCGTGTCCAACTCGCCTATCAATGGCACGTTCTCGACCGAGCTGCCCCTGCGTACTGCTGGCGACAATGAGGAGGTAGCTCGTGCCCCGAGAAAGCCTACCAAGGGCCTTGGCGCATCCATGTGGGCTAAGTAAGAGAGGCAAGGATATATGGTATGCACAGGTTTCGGATAGTGTTCTCGAAGGGCACGAGAACCGACACGTCTCAACTGATGCTCGAGCGTCTAATTCTATGTGGCCATGTAAATCAAGCCTATAGTTGGTTTTTGATACCATAAGACAGTAGAAAAATACACATGAGTGTGAAACATATATTGGTTATCAACCCGTGAACTACTCAACGATCCTTAAATAGGTGGGAATCGAATTCGATTTTGAGTGCACAGTACTGATGTATTCACTCATTAGCCACCTACTCGGACATACCCTTCTCAAGGATCTTAACACCTTCTCTGACTTTAGGTGAGTAATGCTTCCTCAATAGTTCGCCTTCCCAAACCGTTGCTGTAAACGGGTTGCTACCTTCAACACTATCGCTCACGGGATTATATCGACCATCTCCCTTGCGCTCCTCAGTATTCCATAGACTACGGACCTTCTTCGAGTGCGTGTGCGCTACATCGCTGAGAAGAACCAAAACAGCCTGGCACGACTTGTCGGGCAGCTGAAGTGCTGTTGTCATGAGCTGCTTGGAAAAGGCAGCTAGTCGCATAGGTGGTACGGATCGAATGTTCCAGGGCGGAAGAAGAATACCCGTCAGTGCTCGGAGGAGAAGAACTGTTGTGGTCTGGACATTGATCTTGGTGGTTGCGTTGGTTGTGTTGGTGGGGCGTGTCAACTCGACATCGGGGTTTGTTGAGAGTGGGAGAAGGGACTTGAAGAGATGTGTTGTGAAGAAGGAGAGGTCAAGATGAAGATCGTTGCGCGAGTTGTGAGCGTCTTGGCCTTCGAGCAGAGCGTATGCTGTAACGGTACACAGAAGAGCCTCGCGGGTCAGGTTGCGAATGGGGATATCATCATCGTCTTCTTCACCCTCATTACCCTCCTCATCACCGAGACCCCTAGTGGCCTCTTCTTCGCTGTGTCGAATAAGATCCTTGAGGGCTTCCAACAAATCACCAAAGAAATCCTGGTTGATGAGATGGGCGTACTTGGCAAGTCCTTCGAGAACGGCACCCATGAGATGAGGCATGCGTAATTTAAGAATGCGGAAGTAGGTTGCAAATACAAGCTTAAGCGTCTCGGACTGCATGCGATCACGCTCCTCGTGACTGACCGATGCATCAGCGTTGGCCATATCCTTATCCAAGGCCTTCTGTTCCTTGAGCATCTTGCGATGTCGCTTTGTTCTAAATTCCTTCTTTTTCCTCCTGAGGGGTGCATCATCATTCTCGACATGGTCTCTGGATGCCTTACCCGAGAATTCGGAGAGGAGACGCAGGCTTAGGAAGAGGTTCACGACACTCTCATCGACCTGGAACTCGCGTGCCTTCATCATCTTGGAAAGTAAAGCCACCGCATCGTTTGTCGGTCGTCCTTCTTCGTCCTCCTTGAAAAGCGTCTGGAGAGCCTCTAGGCACTTGACGCCATCTTGATTAATTTTGCGGCGGCTAAGCTTGGAAACAAGAATCTTGAGCAAATCTGTGTGGAAGTTGAAGTGTGAAACCGATGTAGCGAGGGTGCAGGCACAAGTGATAGCGATGGTAGCCATACTCTGTCCGCCCTTTGCAGCCCTGACTTCAAGCTTGGAGCATTGAGCAAGCTCCTTGATGTAGTTCTGATACCCAGAAACGAGAGCTTGTTCATACTGTCGCAGTGTACGCACTTCCTTGGACAGCTTTTCCTTGGGTCCGTTGTCAATCTGGGGACGTATACGGTATCCAGGAATGACATCCTTATAGACAGACATTTGGGTCATGAGGGCAACCATCTGGATGGCAATAATCTTAGATTGTCCGATCTTGGCGAGGGCCTTAAATGCGCCGGCGTGTTCCTCTGGGCTTTCGTTCATTTGCATAGCAATCTTTGCTAGCTCTTCCTGTGCTGCGAGAATCTGCTGGGGCTCTGGGATCTCAGGCTCCTTTTCTTCTTCCTCTTCCTCCTCCTCTGGCTCCTCCGCCGCCTCAGCCTCGCGGCCTTCTAGCCACTCAGTGTCGCTCTCAATTGACGCCGTCTCATCGCCTTGCGCTTCAGCTTGCTCAATTCGGCCATCGGCTGTCTTGATGGGGAGCCTGTTGCTCTCTTTTTGCTTCTTGCCTTTGCGTGTGCGTGTCTCATAGTCTTGTTCGAGACTCCAATTTGAAGCGTTCTTAAAGAAAGACTTCTGAGCGCTTCTTGAGTCGTTCTGATCTTGGGTCTCATGATTCGCAGAATCATGAGCGATCTTTCTTCGCTTTGTGCCGCTTTGTGCCATCTTGCTGTATTGTTTCCAGTTTATGGCACAAGATAAATACGCCTCTTGAAGGTTTTGTCGTCGTCTGTGTGGTCGATTTCTGCGAAAGTCGACAAGGTCTTGTGGGGCGGAAGAGAAATCGCATTTACTGATTGGACAAGATGATCGCTCACCGCCAAAAAGTTGGACTTTTCTGCCGAGCAGAAATGCCCCTCTACCAAATTAATGTTTCCCAGCCGCAGCGTTTCTACCGTATCTGCTACTTAACTCGATCTACTCCGTCGAATCGCCACAAATGGGTTTCACAAAGCCGCCTGTTCAGGCGCTCAAGTCTTCCAATAAACTCAAACGAAAGGAGCTCTTCGTCCAGTACAAGAAGCACCAAAACAAGGAGAGACATGAGGAACGACACCGCCGCCGTAGGGAAGAAGCAAAGGACCCCGAGCTCAAGGCAGCCCGTCTAGCTAAGCGCAAACCTGCAACGATCGACTCGAAGCGAGTATGGGACGATATAGACGATGACAGTCTTGGTGTGCAGGTGGACCTCGAGAAGTTGAAGCGCCGCCGCATTGAAGAGGCTGAGGCTGCAGAACAGGCGGCTCATGAGGCTGCTATGCGCGCTGAGGATGAGCTGGAGGAGGAGGATGACGTTGACAGTATGCTGGCTTCAGATGAGGAGATGGATGAAGAGCGACAGGCTGCACTGGAAAAGAAGCGTCAACGCCGTGCACAGCGAGACAACAGTGTTGCCCCATCCACAACAAGCACAAACCTTGACTTGACACCAACATCACTGGCCCTAAAGTTTCCGTCTCTCTTCACCGACATACCGGCTCCTGAGCCCAAGATCCTCGTCACAACGTCCATCAACTGTACTCTCCACGAACAGGCTCATGTTCTCTGCGAGTTCTTCCCTAACAGCTCTTACGTCCCCCGGTCAGCCCATCGATACGGCCATAAGTATTCGCTCCGAGAGATCTGCAAGTACGCTTCAAATCGAGATTACACAGCTGTAATTCTCCTCAAGGAGGATTCCAAGAAACCTACAGGTCTTACAGTTGTGCATCTTCCTTCTGGGCCGACTTTTCACTTCTCCATCACAAATTGGATCGAAGGTAAAAAGCTCCCAGGCCATGGAAACCCAACAAATCACTACCCAGAACTGCTTCTCAACAATTTCAAGACGCCACTTGGCCTGTTGACGGCCAAGCTATTTATGACTTTGTTTCCCCCTAAACCCGAGTTCCAAGGTCGTCAGGTCACTACGCTCCACAACCAGCGAGATTATATCTTTGTGCGACGACATCGTTACGTTTTCCGAGAAAAGCGACAGACGGAAAAGAGCATCGTCGGTGCCGATGGGAAGGAGGTCAAGGGTGTGGAGGGCATCCGTGCTGGTCTCCAGGAGCTTGGTCCCCGCTTCACCCTCAAGTTGAGGAGGGTTGACAAGGGAATTGGAAGAGCTGGAAGCGAGGGTAATGATGCGACACAGTGGGAGTGGAAGGCCAAGATGGAGAAGGATCGCAAGAGGTTCAACCTATGATTGTTTCTCTAATAGTGGGCTGGTAGTCATGGTGCTTGGCGTTCTTGAACTTGAACCGGCAATACAATGCAGTACAAATATGACGAGGATATCTTCATTTCACGCTCCTGTCCGCTGCCATTCCTTTTTTCTTAGAGTTCCCAATGTTCTGCAGCATGTTCTTCAACCCAAAAATTCGAGAAGAGGCGCACCTCACAGCTGAGTGGCAAGATCGAAGAGGTGTTACTTTGTATCAAGTGACTTCGCTGTGTCCTGCTCATGATGTCTAGATTTGTCGAAGGCCTAGGGGAGTACTGCTGCCCTTACCTTAACCACTGCATATCTCTAAGTAAGCGGCCCAAGCTGTCTAAGGTAGGTAGTAATACCCGTGTACAATACAATTGATCTCGCAGAAGTAGCATTCAGGACAATCATTTTGTCTACCTACCTTAGATAGTATCAGTGGGATGGTTACTCAATGTTTGATGATGGTCGACAGTGACCTCCGGGATAGTGAGGACGGTGATTTCCATATCTCAGGCACCTTGCCTTACATGGAGGTCCGTCCTTTCAAGCCCCGATGCGATTTCCTCGAATGAAACAAGGCTCATGAACTTGTGTTTGCTTAGGTAGGTAGGTACCTACCTAGGTACCTAGGTAGTATGTAAGAATCTTCTCCTTCATCATCAGCTCACAGATAACTTCATAGTTCATGATCACTTGCTTATCATCACTTGGAGTGACTTTTTTCTTCGTTTCTATCTTCATAGTCAGTTTCACTAAAACAGACAAAATGTCATCTGTCAGTCCGCCCTACCTGCGGTTCAGGACGTTCTTTTTCTTCACCAAGAGAATTATATGCGAAGACCCGCCCGTGATGCGGGATCTGTTCGATGAGGATCACACCATCTTCCATGCAGGGTTGAGCTTATCTGGGTGTTACACTCGCATCCGGCTCCGGAGGTTCTTCCTCCTTATTAAGATACTTGTACGCGGACCTATGGACGACCTACAGGTAGATTACGAAGATTATATACAAAGTCGCTCGCAACATTCTGTTGAATTCCGGAATGTAGCCAATAATTCTCCAGGTAAAGGCTCAGAATTCTTTCTCACCTCTATGATTCTCGAGGTGACTCATGACGCAAAAGAGCATATACTGGATCAAAGGCCAACTCCTATGCCTTCACCTCCAATCCCTCTGAGAGGTGTCGATTCTATAGCTAACAAACTCGCTGGTTCCGCCGTAGCGCCTCAAGGAGCTGAAGATAGGGGTTCTGTATGGCTTCATTCCCTCCCATGATTCGAGCAACATACGCTTCCCAACCTCGGGTATTCGTGGGCTGCCAATACATACCTATAATCACGGATGGGACTTACAAGCTTATAGACTCGTGAAGATGGGCAAAGAAGCATTTATTCCATGGGCAATAAATGTGGCTACCTTAGGGTAGGTAATTGAGTGCTTCACTTACTATTGCCTGAGCATGTCTATTTCTCAAGGTGATTCACCTAATTTCATGTTCCTTGGCAACATAACATTATGGGTGTTTATTCTGGCTGAGAGCATAAATGAATGGCATCAGGGTTGAAAGCTGGAAGTCATGTCCCTGGGCAGTGGACGGCGGTAAAAAGTCCTGGCCATGAGTATCAAAACGGTTATACGGATATAAGAAGGTGCTTTAGTTTCCAGACCCTGCTCTTCGACAATGGGCCTGAGAACTAGCTGGTAAGGATGCCAAGCGAGACCATTCCTTAAGTCCACGAATGGCTTGGACTCGGAGTGGGAGCCTTGGCCCCTGGTTGATGTAGCTCTTTCAGGATATCATATCCGTGAACAGGTCGAGGTCTTGACGATGATTAACGCTCCACTGCTACAGTACACCGAGTCACTTTGAGATTATTGATGATGGGAAATCATTCGATATGCTGGCAGGCGCGGGGATACAAGAATATCCCTATAAAACAGAAATTCTCTCCCGGACATTGCTGCAGAAGCAAGGGTTAAGTGGAGAGTCGAAAGGCACACTCTGCTCACGGTGGTTATTACTAACGGACCTAAGAAGTAGTAGAGGGGAAAGCCCAACGATGTAAGTACAGTTTAAGAGGGATCGAATCTTCTGTTTTCTACAATATATGAATAACAGACCTCAAGTTGGAGGACTTTAGCGCACCCGTCGAATGTCAATACAATAAGTTATGTTCAGAGGGGGACTGTTGTCTGTTCGAGGACGCAAGTAACGTTGCTTTTTATATTCACGTACGCAGTAATTATCCCGAAGCAGTGCCCGAACCGTGGTAAAGGCACATTTGATAATGCTTGCCCGAAAGCTAGATGGGGAGCATTGAGGTTGTGGCGCGATATTAGCTAAACTAGTTGGCATCTTATCCGTACTGAGGGAGATATAAATCGAATCGAGCTTGTTGACATTTACAACAAGCTTGGCTTTAAGTTAAGTGTTTAACTACATCTGCGGGTCTACCGTCGAAAACGGTGATTGAACGTTAACGTCATACCGTTCGCTTGACATGCAGACAACAGCCAAAGAGGAACACCAAGGAATCAAAGTACAGACAGAACAAGTGGAGTCTTGGAGGACATCTAATATAGTCATGGGATCTTAAGTAAGATCTACATACATACATCTTTGTGTTTATAACTCCCTTGTTAACCAGCGATATCACAACGTTTTTAGGACTTGGGCTGTGGCGCAACGTTCCTTTCCAGGAACCAGCGCCACATCTCACCAGTGGTTTGACTGGATTAGTGAGGTGGCGTTAAAACCAGTTCAACTGTGCTGCATTGGACAAACCGCGCTAGAACTCAACGTCCCTTCGTGTTCTGTGTGATTTGCCCCTTTAACTCGATTTAGTTGCTGACAACTATTAACGAAAAACCTCAATAGTGCTACACAAGATAACTTATTCGTATTCTAGACCAAATCTCTTCGTCAAAGATCTCCTTCATTGCTTCTGAGCCGAGGGATTGCCCCTGACATATCCCCGGTCCCCGGTCTACCCATGACCCATCTCCCGCAGGAGGTTTGCGACAATTAAAATCCTGGCTGTTCATGACGCAGGCAGATTTGTCTGCATAACAGCAGAGACTCTGCCATCAAAGTCACAGCCAATGCTCTGATGCACCCTGCTTCAAACAGAGCAGACTCAAATATCCTGCGACGAATATGACGGCCTCCTCTGAGCAACCACGAACTAACGGCGACGCCAGTAGTAAGCCACCCAAATTGACATCTCGTCATCCGAGCAAGCTATATAAGCGAATGGTCGAGCTGTAGACTAACCAATACTTCTAGTTGGGACGAATAACCACAGCAAGCAAAGCGACATATGGAAGCATGCCCCTGTACTCATTGGCACAACCAGATTTGAACCTCGCCCAGATGTTAAAAACATCATGATTACGGGCGGTGCTGGCTTCATGTGAGTGACGTCCTACAACGCCAAGCTCTGCTCCACTGACGGTTTATTGCAAGCGCTTGCTGGGTCGTCCGCCATCTCACTTTGACATATCCACATGCCTATAACGTTGTCTCATTCGATAAGCTAGACTACTGCGCTGCTCTCAACAACACATGCGTCCTCAGTGAATCCTCCAACTTTACCTTCTATCATGGCGATATCACCAATCCAGCTGAGGTTGTTGACTGTATGGAGCGATACAATATTGATACAGTTCTACACTTTGCCGCCCAGTCACATGTGGACCTGAGCTTTGGCAACTCTTATGGCTTTACACACACAAACGTCTACGGAACTCACGTTCTCCTTGAAAGCGCCAAGAAGGTTGGCATCGGCCGCTTCATTCATGTATCGACTGATGAAGTATACGGTGAAGTTAAAGAAGACGACGACGACCTTCTCGAGACGAGCATATTGGCTCCTACAAATCCATATGCCGCCAGCAAAGCGGCAGCTGAGATGTTAGTACAGTCTTACCAGAAGAGTTTCAAATTACCTGCCATTATTGTGCGGAGTAACAACGTGTACGGTCCTCATCAATATCCGGAGAGTGAGTCGGAAAGCTAGCTGCCTGCCACATGATTCATGCCCAAGATTCTAACCGATCTCAGAAATTATCCCCAAGTTCACATGTCTTCTTAACCGTCAGCGGCCACTGGTTCTGCACGGAGACGGCACGCCTACCCGGCGATACCTATACGCTGGCGACGCAGCTGATGCGTTTGACACGATTCTCCACAAAGGTCAAATTGGCCAGATTTACAACGTCGGTTCACATGATGAAGTATCCAATCTAGAGCTCTGCGGGATGCTGCTCGACCGAATAAGGATACCACACGATACCCCGGAGCAGCTCCGCAAGTGGATCAAGTACACTCGGGACAGACCTTTCAACGACCGTCGGTATGCAGTCGATGGCACCAAACTAAAGAGGCTTGGTTGGGAACAGAAAGTTTCGATTGATGAAGGCCTCAAGATTACAGTCGATTGGTTCACGCAGTTCGGGGAGACTTGGTGGGGAGACATCAGCCATGTTCTCACGCCGTTTCCTACGGTGAGCGATGGCGAGATGGTTCCCGATGATGCGCGATCAATGCGTGATGAACCACTTGAGTCCCAAGATATACGACAGGGCAAGCTGCTGGAACAGCACAAAAATGATGATATGAGTGGTGGCTGTCGATCAACACAACAGAACGGTGAGGATACAAGTGGGCTAAATCAAAGTAACGGCGGCGGTTATCAAATTACCGCTTAACGAACGGCTTTTTTCTTCTTCTTCTTTTTAATGCATTTTAACAATAGAACAGACAGAATATGGAAGACATAGATACCACTTATGAGGGGGCTGATGACTAGACAACGTCTAGAAGCTGGGGCTGCCAGTTCAATCACCTAGATTAACAGAATCTTGAATGACTACATACCTAATTTAACGGGGACACCTGTTTTGTGCGTCTATCGTATGGGTTGGACCACGTAGCGATCAAGACGACCGCAACAATTATTATGAACTGGCTTTTCTGTAAGTCAAGCTGGACGCCATGGCATTGACTATCCATCATCAGCTTTGAGAACAACTCAACTCTGGATCATCAAAGCTCTCACAGTAACCAATAAGCTCCCCCTGTAACTGCAGGAACACGATCAAGACAGAATGCAACAATGCGTATCCAATGGCTACAATTAATGACGCGTTCTCCTGCATGATGCATCACTGAATGGGGTAGGCAAAAGGAAAAATCAAGCCAAGATTCAGGGGGTATCTTCCCAAAGGCCCGGTATCATATGCAATGGAATGCAGAGACAACGCCAGCACACAGACGCAAACGCACTCTCGGGGCAGACACTGCAGTAAGTCCAAGCCAGCGGGTCGGGGAGAGGCTAAACTCCGCGGCGCCGGGCCGACAGTCTAATGCGTCCCGGGAAACTCTGACAGCGCATAACAAGAGGCAACAGTTTGTGTGATACTGTAATTACGTGGTGAATTTCTTTCACTCTATGGAGTCTCCGGCGAATGGGATCACGGCGGGACGATCCTAGACTGGGGAGGGTTTGACATGGTTTTTGTCGATGCCCAATGTGAACCGACCTGCCGGATGAGGAGCAAGGGAAAGGTTATCCGGGGGGGAGGGTATTTCAGTTAGTAGGTAAGTGATGGTGTTGTTTTTGCATCATACCTATTTTTCTAACTGCCGAAATGTTGATAGGCAGACCTGTACTAGACTATGAACTTTGCGGAGAACAGGAAGAGTTTCCAATTGGAAAAACTGGCAGTTGGGTTGCACTAAAGAGTTTGATAGGGCGGGATGGCTTTGATTAATCGCCTCTAACTTGGAGCTTGGGTAGGAGGATAAAGGGGACGGGCCGCCTCAAGATATGAGACCCTAAACAGACACTCCATGACTAGAATTTGATGAGTCGACGATTGATAAGTGAGTTGCAGTAGGAACAAGTCTATCCGTACATACGACAATGGCAAGGTCATCCCTGTCGTATTAGTATCCAATTCCGCATGGAGATAATTACTAGTAAAAGCCAACCTGTCCAGGTTGTTGCACTTTATCGACCTTTTTTTTTTCCCCTCTCCGACGATGTGGAGATATGTGGAAGACGCGGGTAACCGTAGCCAAAGAGTCTTTGCTCTTTTGAGTAACAACAATGCCGACATATTAGTGACAAGCAATTATGCTTAACATGAAATCTATTTTTATTGTCGTATTGTCTTTTCTTGGCATGCGATAACAGGATTTCTGCTTGACAAAGGCACAAGTTAATACCTAACAGAACTGAGGTATCTGACTCGCAGTGAACATCGACTCATGAAAAGACCCGCATAGACGCTTATCTGAATCAGGTTTAAGTCTCGTCTGGATTGTGAACCTGCTGTTGCAGTGCTCCACTACCATGGGATGGACCAGGAGCCAGGTTCACTGAGGGGGAAACCCTTAGCACCCCGAAGAGAGCAAGTTTCTGTGTTGCTCACTGCTTGTAAGAGCCTAGATTGGGCTGGAACTTGCCGTGATGCTTCTGAGTGCTTCCATGGGGTGACACCACTGATGGGAATACCTAAGCCACGCCTTCTTGTGAGATGAGGTCGTACAGATCCTACTAAGCTCACTGCCTGTGTCAACCAGTTGAGAAATAAATACCTAGGTAGGTAGGTATGCCGTGGGACCTTCAATAGTGCACAGAGGCTTAGGGCCCAGGCCTGCCTCTTCCAACCCCCCAGTAGCCGAGGCCGTTTGACAAGCAGAGCCAAGCAGCCAAGCTCACCGGAGCAACATCAATCCGAGAGTTGGTGCAGAAACATCCATGGAGCAAGGAGCCTGTGTTTAGGATATATGTGGCGGGTTAAAGGGCCAGGTACGCTTAGAGTGCCGGGAGCTGAGGAATGGATAAACCTCCACCTTGACCGTCGAATCGCATAAACGGACAGTAATGGAAAAACGGCCGCCAGAAGGATACAACGTTTCATGATTATGTTCACTTTGAGTTAAGGATAACTTAGTACGGAGATACTTCACAGGGTTGCCACGGCCTTCCGCTACCAGCCAGTACATATTGCCAAGCTCAAGAATAGGCATAAAACATGGGGTCACGGTTATCATATCGTACGTATATTTGGATTGGATCTGAACCAGCGGGATATGGAAGTTATGAGTGTTTTGTTGTTGGTGCACTACAGATTAATAGACAATGAGCTAGCCTCCTCTATACACTGGGTAAAATATATATACAAATCGTACAAACTCTTCAACTTCATCTTCAACTTTGACACCTTCTCTCCTCTAACCTTACCCTACGTCCCTTGCCAGGAAACAGCTAGCGTCTACACAAGAGACTTGTCGTCTACTAACCACAAACGTTGTCAACCGACCGGCATATCCTTGTCTCCCAGAAGCAGCGCAGTGCCCCCCCTTGCACCCGATCCTTGGATCTCTCTCTTCCTCCACTTTTGTTCTGTTCTGTCTAGGTATTGTATTCATCAGGAAAAGAGAATCCTCGAGTTTGTTTTTTGTTTCTGTTTCTATTTGGTCTTTCAACCCAACGACCATACTAATCACTAGCCCTGGCTCTGGTTTGTTCCCCCGCCTTTTCTCTCTGTCGGTGTCTCAACCAGTCAACTTATCTCTTTTCTCTCCCACCTCTCAGACTATTCGTAAACTGACCATATACGGATACACTTTGGCTGCCTTTTTGTACGAATCCCGTCCGGTTCCCTCAGACCCTTGTCCACGTTTCTTGGTCTGTGCTCACGGGCCTTTCCCAATCCCCAGGTCTTCTTCCTTCTTGAAGTGTTGGATCCTCCTCCACTCTACGGATACTTCACGAATACTCCGTACATATCTCGTCTTTCACCCATAATTGCTTTGCTTGTGCTTTGACGGCTGTTACTGCCGCTCGGGTTTCCTTTGGCCCTTGTACGGACGGTGTTTAGACAAAGACTGCAACCTCGCTTTCGCGAATTAATCCGAACCCAACTAATCCAGTTTCTTCGCCTCAACCTCTCGTCCACCAAGTCTTGGACCATTCTTCGTCATCGCAACAGCAACAACGAATCATACCTAGGCCCGAACTTTGTCGCCCGCGCCGCTCGTTCCAGCCTCATTCCCCGAACCCAAGCCATGTCGTCAGCCAATATCGCATACATTCAATCATCATAGTTGTCATTATCCTTCCTTTCTTCTCTCTAGACACCCATGGCAAAAAAGCGAAGGACCAAGCAACGCAAAAGTACACGGGGACGTCACAACCAGTCTCAGACGAGCACGATGTCCTCGGAGGACTCGTACGCTGTACAGAGCGGCCGACAATCTAGCGACGGTACACCGAGTGAGCATGCCAATAGCGACGGAAATAACACAGCCATGACCAGTATCATGGGTACCGATGAGGAGCATCACCACGATGATTCTGACCTCGATGAAGATGTCGACGAAGACGACATGATATCCATATATCCTGCTTCTCAATACCCAAGGGCCTCTGCTTCACACCGTGTAGAGACCCCATTCTCTCCAGATTCTCATGCGGTAGACTCAGACATGTAAGTGACGTCTTGTGTGACATTCCTTGCCGTGACTAACACATGCCAGGGCTGCATCGACACGATCGTTGTGGGCGCAAGACCTTGACTACCGAGAAATACACGGCCGGCGCTACTGTCGCGAATATTATATGCCAAACGACGACATCGAACAATGGAGAATGTCTCTTCAACACCAAGTATTTATGCACGTCCTCGACGGTGAACTCACTCTTGTCCCTCTGCAAAACCCCGAGCATATTCTCGATATTGGCACAGGAACAGGTGAATGGGCAATCAAAATGGCCGAATTGCAACCCCAGTGTGAAGTTGTCGGAACCGATATCGCTGCGATAGCCGAGACTAAAAGCGTGCCTATGAACGTCTTCTTCGAGATTGAAGATGCCGAGGATTGGGATCGCCACCCCGATATGTACGACCTGATTCACTTCCGGCTTATGGAGGGCGCATTTCGGGACTGGAGCTTCGTCTACGACAATACGTTCTTTTCTCTCAAACCTGGTGGTTGGATTGAGGTTCAAGATTTTGTGAACGCGGAGGGCTTTGCACAATTCTTATCACAGTTCCCCGACAACTCTGCCATGCACGAACTCCTTCGAGATCTCTTGATCGCTTCGGAAAAGTCAGGGCGCCCACGAGGAATACATCATCTCGAGCCACGGTTGCTAATGGAGGCAGGCTTTGTCGACGTGCGGGTTACGGAATACTCCATTCCTATTACCGTTGCCGAGGCATCTGCGGGCAAGATCTGGCTCATTTCGTGTCTCGACAGCTTCGAGGCATATTGCTTGCGTTTGTTGACGGAGTACATGGACTGGGACCCTGAAAAGTGCAAACAGGCTTGTGAAGCTGCTGCCCGAGACCTGGCAAATGCAGCCAAGGACCCCGAGAAGTCGAAGGGTCTTCAGATCAAAATGCGCATTATCATTGGCAGAAAGCCCCTCGATGCGCCAACCACAGATCTTGCAGAATATCTGGGGAGGAGTTACTCGCCAGTAACAGAACTGAACGGCAACAGCCCTGATCCTACGCTCCGTCCAGATGACCAAACAACTGCAGGTCTAAGCTGAGTCAGTGGTGCCAACTCGGGTTCTGGCGAGGGCACGAAGAAGCTTAATTCTTGGGCGGCCCAGTGGCTTTGCTTCGTGTGCGACGGTGTTCGGCGCATACTTTTGTTTTGGGCAGGCGTTGTAAACGGATGACGATTCATTTTTTTTTTGGTCTTCTGAACATTTATCTGTACATTTTTCAGCATTTCATTCAGGGGTTGGTTATCCTTTGAAGATATTCATGGACGGCGCTCTGGTGTACACAACACTTGTTCGTCTGATAGCTAAGGTATTGAGAGCTACTCCGTATAGGCATGACGAGTTTTGTAAAAGACAGTTGGATTGGTTAGACAGACATAGGGAGAATATGTGTATCAGTGCACTGACAATAGAATCTTTTTAGAGTAAAAACTCATTCTGCCTCTGATTTATTGAGCATTCCATGAAAGTATAAGGTAATTAGGTGATACTAATTCAGCAGCCAAGGCGTGGTGATGTAATGTTTGGGGCGGGTGTTTTGCCAGGAGCTGCAGCTAAATAGCGGCCTTAGTCCCCAACAGGAGATAGATATATGAGGTGCCTAGGTAGGTAGGCATGTACCTATCCGGCCCCAGGTGGGACCTGGAGCTGTCCAACCACCGACTTCGTCACCGTCAACACCAACCCTCACTCATTCCCATCATCTTCAGTGAGCCGACCCAAACCCTACAGCCCCCTGTTTATCGAAATCAAATAAGGCGCCTAGCAGTGCGTAAGACGCATAACCATCCTCTACGCCCCCGACCGCCGAATATGCGTCTGTGAGACCGCGACAATATGGCCCTGGATCTCCAAGATGGCTTTGTCGCCGCCAATGGCGTCCCAGACCTCGAAGAACCTATTTTCACCATAGAGCGTGTTCAGCTACAGTTCTCAGTAGCCGCCGATTTTGTTGCTGCGCAGGTTGCCAATAACGTGATCGTCCTCGCCCTTTCCAATGGACGCATTCTCCGTATTGATCTGGAACGACCTGAGGATATTGACGGTGAGCAGTTGAGCGATGTATCATACGGCTAGTCATGGTGACTGATATCGCAATGTATAGATATCGACCTTCCCAAAAAGCCATCCGAGATTGGCATGATACGGCGCATGTTCCTTGATCCCACAGCATCACATCTAATTGTTTGCACTGCGCTCGGCGAGAATTACTACCTCCACTCCCAGTCAAAACATCCTCGGCCACTTGGGCGTATGCGAGGAGTTTCTATCGAGAGTGTGGCATGGAACCCTTCGTTGCCGACAGCATCGACACGCGAGATATTGATTGGTGCATCAGACGGCAACATTTACGAAGCTTTCATTGAGACGTCAAAGGAGTTCTACAAGAAGGAGGTGAAGCACTTGAAGAATCTACACAAGCTTCCCGACGGACCAATTACGGGATTGTGGGTGGACAATCTTCAGAATAACAAGTCAGACCTTCGGCGGGTTGTGATAGCTACTCAGACACGCTTGTTTCATCTAGTGGGAAGGATAGGTTTTGGGCATGATGGTTCAGGGTCTGTATACACCCGATTGTTCGAGTCAGAGCAGCCTGTTGTTCATGAACTGTCCCGGACGACCTCAGTAGCTCCTTCGAGTCTGGTAGTGTCCCCAGACCCCCCGGATTCTGGACCATACGATGACGACATTCCTGATAGAGCATATGCATGGCTTTCGTACCAAGGCGTCTTCCACGGTAAACTATTGAACCAGCCTGCAGACAGCAACCTCGGGACCAAGGTCTTTTCAGAATCACATATGCTCTCTAGAGCTCAGATCCTTTCCCCTGAGAATAGCGAAAGACGAGTCCCGACTATCGAGGCAATCGATGCAATCGCACTAACACAATGGCATATTGTCCACCTGGTCGGAGGTCGTGTCATTACAACGAATCGCCTCACGGGAAAGATGGTATCTGAGCATGATGTTATCGGTCTAGGACAGAAGCCTCTCGGGTTCTCCGTGGATATCCAAAAGAACACATTTTGGCTGTTTACGTCAGACGAGATATTCGAGATTGTGGTTCGAGATGAGGAGCGCAACATCTGGGAGATTATGGCAAAACTGAAAGAGTTTGAGCCAGCTCTGCAACATGCTCGAACACCACTTCAAAAGGAAACAGTCGCGGCTGCATACGGTGATCACTTGGCCAAGAATGGACACTGGCTCGAGGCTGCTACTGTCTATGGCCGCAGCAACAAACCTTTTGAAGATATCGCACTGAGCATAATCGACAATAATCAACCAGATGCTTTGAGAAAGTTCTTACTGACGAAATTGGCTTCGCTCAAGAAATCATCAGTGATGCAGCGGATGATGATCGCGGGATGGTTGATCGAAGTCTTTATGTCCAAACTCAACACGCTGGATGATACCATCAACACACAAGTTGAGCCGTCGGAGCACCTCAACTCGACTGAGTCACGCAAGCTACTCGAGTCTGTGAGGAAAGAATTTAAAGATTTTGTCGACAAGTATAAAAATGACCTCGACCGAAAAATGGTCTACGATGTCATCAGCAGCCACGGCCGTGAGGAAGAACTTTTATACTTTGCCAATGCGGTTAACGACTACAACTACGTTCTTTCTTACTGGGTACAACGAGAGAGATGGAATGAGGTACTGAATGTTCTCAAGAAACAGACGGATCCTGAGGTCTTTTACCGATATAGCAGCGTGCTTATGACATATGTAGCGCCGGAGTTAGTTGAGATTTTGATGAGGCATGCTGACCTGAAGCCTCGAAATCTCATACCAGCCTTTCTTGAGTACAACCGGACATTCTCAGGAGGTCCCAATATACAGAACCAAGCTATCAGATATCTTAACTATGCGGTTTACCAGCTAAACTCGAAAGACGCTGCTGTGCACAACACTCTCGTCTCGATTTACGCTTCTCACTCCTCCAAGGATGAATCAGGACTTTTATCCTACCTACAAGCACAAGGTGATGAGCCGCGTTACGACCCAGATTTCGCCCTTCGACTTTGTATTCAACACCACCGAACATTATCTTGCGTCCATATATACACTAGCATGGGGCAGTATCTTCAAGCAGTCGACTTGGCGCTTTCTCACGGCGAAGTTGAGCTAGCAGCAGTTATTGCAGATCGGCCCATGTCGAATCCGCAACTGCGCAAGCGATTGTGGCTTGCGGTGGCCCGAAAAGTCATTTCTCAATCGAATGGAATCAAGACCGCCATTGAATTTCTCAAGCGGTGCGACTTGCTGAAGATCGAGGATCTCATTCCTTTCTTCCCCGACTTTGTTGTTATCGATGACTTCAAAGAGGAGATTTGCGTCGCGCTGGAAGATTACAGCCGCAATATTGATAGCTTGAAGAAGGAGATGGACGAGTCATCGCAGACCGCAACAAACATCAAGGTTGACATTGCTGCGCTCGATCACCGATACGCAATCGTGGAGCCTGGAGAAAAGTGCTATACGTGTGGGCTGCCGCTGTTGAGCCGGCAGTTCTTTGTCTTCCCCTGTCAGCATTCGTTTCATTCTGACTGCTTGGGACGCAAGGTCCTCGAGCAAGCGGGCGTTGGAAAGTCTACACGTATCAGGGAACTTCAGACACAGATACAGAAGGGTTTAGTCAGTGGCACTCAGAGGGAGACCGTGGTGGCGGAGCTGGATGCTCTTGTTGCTTCTGCTTGGTATGTTGGTGTTTCCTCTTGTACTTTCACAGCTAACATTCTACAGTATTCTCTGCAGTGACCTTGCAATCAAGAGGATTGATGAGCCTTTCATTACGCATAACGACAACGTCAACGAATGGGCATTGTAACAAGAGGAGGAAGGTAACAAAGTCACGGGAGAGGAGAGTCTGTGCTTGTGTGCCTTATCATTGTCTTAGATCTGCACATACCCGGGCAATATTCATTCATTACAATTGACGACAGCATTTGAAAAAACCTATGATCTAACATGGGACCGAGTAACCGCGCTCTGGTTTGTGAGCCTCAATACCTGCATTCGGTTACACCATCGGTGGAGCGAGTTAGCATAAGGATGGACACAATGACACCGTATAAGCCAAGGACCTCGGCAAAGATGAGGATGAGGACCATTCCGATATAGAGACGCGGTTGCTGCGAACTTGCACGAACTAAGGGTCGTTAGACATTTGTCACAAGTTGTCAAGTTTGCTGCCTCTAGTCCATGAATGAACATACCTCCGGCATCACCAACAATGCCAATGGCGAAGCCAGCAGCCATGCCGCACAGCCCTACGGAAATACCGGCACCGAGCTGCAAGAAGGCCGTATGGATAGCCATCTTCTCTTTGATGTTGTTTGACATGATGACGCTTGCTACGAGACCGTAGATAGACAGGATCTGGGCCATGATGGCACACAAGCTAAAGTGTATCAGCCACTGTTTTACCAACATTGAGTTCATCTCATCGTACGTGTTTTGCATCAGCATGTCGGGGCGGAGGATGCCAGATTGGAAGATTGCGCCTGCGGATTTTGCGGTGCCGTATGCTGCGCCGAATGTTGTGAAGACGATGGAACACGCGCAACCGATTGCGCCAAAGAAGGACTGTCCATGGATTATGTGATCAGAAGTGGGTTATGCTTTGGTAAAGGCTTACATACGGCGTACATGGGACTGAGGAATGTTGTGTCAGTTGAGTTTCGGTAATTAACAAGAGATTAAAGGGAGGAGGAGGTTGTACCATCGGTCCATGTTTGCAAGTAATTCAGCATCCATTTTGACGTTAGTTGGTTACTGTGGATTTTCCAGTGTTGGGGTTGAAGAGGTGCTATCATGGGTACAGATGGTCAGAAGTTTGTGGTAAGCAAGACATATATATATATTCACTCATACCAAGCTGTACAGTTGGCCCAGGGCATGTAAGCCCATGGTATTGATTTCAGCCGCACAAAGACTATCAATCTTGGCAGCGCTTTGCTAGGCAACTAAACATTGATGACCTGCACGGGTTGTGTTGGAGTTGTTGGATTGCATCGTTACGTGGCTTGGTAGGCAGAAGAATAAGCAACGCTGTAAGTGGTTGATGGTGAACATCCGAGGTAGATGCATGTCCTGTGTTCACTAATTGCATACCTCTCTGTTCCCGTGAAGCACAATGGCAAAGGGGGGATCTTGAGGAGTGTCCGTCTGGAAGCGGACATTGAGATCAAGCTGGGGGGTTATGAAACCGAATATGTTACTGCATGATACAATGAGAAACGGGCAATAATATGGGATGGAGAATAAGGACAAAACAGATACTGATGTTTGATTCGAGTGCATGCATGATTTAAATGCCACATTTCCACTGCCTATCTACCCTAAGCGTGATGGCTGGAGAAGGATAAATCAGAGAACCAGTGGCTAGAGGGACGACATGTTGGCAGTTTCGAGTGGGAAAACATCTATTTAAAAAGAATGAAATAAGTATCAGACCTCATGTCAACCAACCAACTTGGCTCTGTCCTGATCACTACCAGACGGGAGGTGAGGTACCCTTGTTTAGGTACCTACCTACCTAGCGAGTGCTCCGTTGTCAGTCGGGAGTTCGGCACCTCGAGCCACTTTAAGTTGTCGTCAGCATCGCCATCAGACTGATGTCAAGTGACTAGCGACCCTTTCCTGAATAACTTCAACCAGAATCGAATAGATTTCTCTTTTGAGAAAGACTTTGTAACATGATGCCTCAGATCAGAGAAGGAAAGCGCCGTGGTCAAGCGCTACAGGCACCAACGCATTGCACGTCATGAAGCATGCGCCGGTCAGCCACCCATGTAAACGTTTCATAAAGAGGCTTGCAAATAAGGCGCCAGCTAATAATAACTATACTTGGAGTCTTACCAAAGTTAACTTACTGTTGTATACTACTAGTAGGATGGACACCGGTAGTATTCGCATACGTAGTAGTACTATGCTACTAAGGTACCTAACCCTGGATCTTCCGCCTTTGACATGCCCGCTCTATCTCCCGAACGGCCGCGCGTCTCCTTATTGACGCCTCAGCAATTGACTCGAGTCCGGGGTGATACTGAGTTATGTCCGATGGGATGGGATGGGATGAGAGGCATCCCGACGTTTTCGAGGTGTTTCGAATATGCAAACTCCACTGGTTCGTGCGGCGCCTAGAGATGAATCTGTTACAGCTTAGATGGATGAAGGGGTCCTCGAGCCGTTATACATACAAAAATGCATGCAAATGTCACAACGAATGGCGGTTACAGGTACCGGACATGTACGTTCTCACTGATCTCCATCTCCATCTCTGCTGACTCTCTGTTCGGGTCGTTCCTCGCTACTTCGGCGTTTCCGTGCCGAAAGGTGGTGCTCTGACGTTTGCTTTTCAAGGTGACGTTGACACATCGCGAGAGTTTAGTCCTCCCGCGCGGATGTGCGGCAAGATCCTAAGTAACATCGACTATCTATGACCAAACATCGGTACTGCAACATAACTACATACTACCGAGTTCGCCTTGTGGGCGTAATCTAAAAGTTCGGGCGGAGTATCCGTCTGTACATCGGGGCCAGGATATAAACACAGGGATCAATACCCTCCTCCAGAGTTGATGGATGGGCTCGACAGATCAGATCAACTTACAGGGTTTCAATCATGAAGTCTATTCAGCTATCCTCCTTACTATTGTCTTTACTATCACTTACCCAAGGAATTTCCCTCAACAAGAGAGACAATGGCCTCGAGCCTCGAGTCATGAGTGTCGAGATTCAGAGGCGGACAATATCTGATCCTATTTCCAATGATCAAAGACGTCTTCGCAAGAGAGATGGGACAATAGACATTGATATTGACAATGAAGTAAGTGTCTGCCACAGAAAAACAGAGACACAACCAGTGATTGACCTTCTCTAGCAATCTCTATACTTCCTCAATGCATCACTGGGAACGCCATCTCAAGATTTCCGCCTCCATCTCGATACTGGAAGCAGTGATCTATGGGTCAACGCAGAAGGCTCAAAACTATGTTCTACTCACGCCAATATATGCAGCGAATCTGGCCTGTACAGCCCCAACAAGTCGTCGACTTATGAGTATTTGAACAGCGACTTCAATATCTCATATGCCGATGGCTCTGGTGCTTCCGGAGACTATGCTACCGAGACGTTCCGCATGGGTAGTGTAAAGCTTGAAGATTTACAGTTCGGTATCGGATACGTGACGTCTGATAACGAAGGCGTCCTTGGTATTGGATACAAGAGCAATGAGGCTCAGGTCGACCAACTCAACCGAGACGCATACGATAACTTGCCCGCCAAGTTGGCCTCCAAAGGCCTCATCGCTTCCAACGCGTACAGCTTGTACCTGAACGACCTCGAATCTGCCACTGGAACCATCCTATTTGGAGGCGTGGACCAGGAGCAGTACATCGGCGATCTAGTCACCCTCCCTATCAACAAGATGAATGGCGAGTTTGCCGAGTTCTCCATCACACTTCAGAGCGTCAGCGCAGACTCGGAAACTATCGTTGACAACCTCGACCTTGCTGTTATCCTCGACTCTGGTTCAACACTATCATATCTGCCCGCCACACTTACGTCAGACATATATGATATTGTTGGCGCTCAGTACGAGGAGGGGCAGTCTGTGGCATACGTTCCCTGCGATCTTGGAAACGATTCCGGAAACTTGACGTTCAAGTTCAAAGACCCGGCAGAGATCTCAGTACCATTGAGTGAGCTGGTTCTTGACTTCACCGACGTGACAGGGCGTCAACTATCCTTCGACAATGGCCAAGCAGCCTGTACTTTTGGAATAGCACCTACGACAGGAGACATTTCTATCTTGGGTGACACGTTTCTCAGAAGCGCCTATGTTGTTTTCGACCTTGACAATAACGAGATCTCACTAGCACAGAGTAACTTTAACGCTACGAAATCGCATATTCTCGAGATCGGTACCGGAAAGAATGCTGTCCCTACTGCCACCGGCAGCGGTTCTTCTGAGAACAAGGAGAATGCTGCTGCGTCACTTTCACCATTAGGAGGCGATGCAGCCATTTCTATGGTAGCTGGGGCCTTTGCCCTCGGGTTTGCTTGGATGCTTATTTAACGTGGTGTTAACGATGTGCATGGCTTATCAAGGTTTCTGGAGTGAGGCATCATGATTTAGCGTCTGGTTTGGCATGATGGATGTTCTGGTGTTACATGGTTAGGTATTCTATTGGGTCAAGATATACACGCGTTAAGAGAAATGAAGTTCTATTGATTTCTGAATCCATTACATTTGACTCGAACCTATATTACATATAACTGAGCGATGGCAGTGACCTGATCTGTGTTTGCCGATTCGGCTCCGAATGGTCGCATTCTACGTCTCTTCACTGATATACTGTATGCCATACAAAGCTACATTACGGAGATTAGTTATACCCGATGCATACACGATATATATATATATATCGACTATCTCTTGTCCGAGTAAGCTCACGCTTTTAGCCCCAAGACTTCAGCCTGCTGTTGATGGCATGCTACAGTAGACATTGCACCTAAAACCAATATACGTCAAACAGTACAGAATGACTGCCTATATCGAGCTTGCGGCTTCTTGGCTCTTCAAAAACTCCAAGGGCAGAGATGCGAAAGCTTTCTTCACCACTCCCGCCTTTGCTGAGCATCCAGAGCCTACACTTGCTGTCACATCTCCAGATTGTGGCCCAGATGGTGCAATATTGGGGAAAGACTACATGCACGGTGATCAGCACAAGTTTCCAGAGTTGTCCTGGGACTCTCACTCTGGTGTAAGCGAGTGGCTACTTGTGTCTGAGGACCCAGATGCTCCCCTGCCAACGCCAATCTGTCATGGGTGAGTTGACTTCAATTTGGAAGAACGAGGCTAATTGTTGTAGAATCTACTTGGGAATACCTTCTGAGAAAACAAGAGTTGTCGGGAGCGACTTTGAGTCTGCTGACAAGACTTCCACTCGACTAGCGGGAGGCTTCTACTATGGTGCAAGTCGTAACGGCTCGATTTATATCGCTCCGCGGCCACTTCTGAATCATGGCATTCATCGATGTGAGTTTGAGTACACCTGCGTGACTCAAGTGCAAACACATGAATTGACATGATGCAAGACTGGTATGAAGTAATTGGTCTAAATGCACCTTTGGACGAGAAGTTCAAGACCTCCAAACCGAATAGGGATCAAGTCGCAGAAGTCATCAATGGTAAGATAGTTGTCTGGGGAAGATGGATGGGACAGTGTGAGAGAAGATGGGAGTGAGTCAAGATGGAGATGGTATCAATCTTATTATGTTTTTAATCTCACGCACTATGGACGGCTCCAATCTCTCAGCCCGTCACTCAACTTGTAGTTGTTGAACACAAACACCCTTAAATTCGTCCAAAACTCCAAATGTTCAACCCAGTCTTGGTTCCCTCTTGAACGGGCAGCCCAGCATGCCATGTCTCTTCGTAACCTCTACCATCCGCCGCAAAGTTCTCCCAATAGACAGCATTCCCCGGCACAACCTTGAAAGTCACACCCATACCTCTATGCTCCTCCATATCATCAGGACACTCGATGAACCGGCACCATTTCGACTCCGCTGGCCTTTTGATAAGGGGAAACTCGGTGCCACCGCCTTTGAGACTTTCAGAACCCTCGACCCACACCATAAGACTGCTCACGCGGCCCCACCCACGCGTGTTAGAGCTCCAGTCGAAGTGATGGTTGTAGTGACCACCCGTACCGTACCGTTGAGTCCTCAAGCGCTCGATCCAGAGATCTGGACGCCAGCCCTGAAGAGCGCGGGCACGAGACTCAATACAGCGGACAGGGTCAGTTCTGGGAATGACCGCAACGTGAGAGTCACGGACAGAAGAGTCGCGATGGGTGGCCTCGCCATTGTTTGTTATGGTTGAAGGTACAAAGAGCGGTTCACTATTGAGAATCAGCATCATATCATGGCACAATACTGGGACATAACTACCTTATATCAAGCAAATGCTTCCTCTCTTCCCCATTCAAGAAATCCTCGAGATAAATCACTAGAGGCTCCCTTCTCAAGATTCTAGCAACATAACCATCTGGAGCACATCCAGGCGCTGTCACATTGGGGGAGTCAATAGCTAGGAGCGACTCATTCAACTTGGGGCGCGGTGAGACGTCATTGATGCGGGTGGCCCGGTCTGGATACAAGAAATCACTGATGGGGTTTGAGAGCACTAGAATAATAGCCAGGAGCCCAATCACGTATTGGAACATGGCTGAGGGCAACTCACAAGCAGTCAATGGCTGATAGATAGTCTAGAGGAGGATGAGAGTTGAAGGGGGACGGTTGAGTGGAGCAAAGCTACAAGGGTTATAGCTTCGGATAAGACGGGGGGGTCACTAATGTCTGACCACAATTGGATCCCGAAGAGCAGAGTTCAGGTTTTGAGTATTGCATAGATATCTTGGTCATTTCAAGAGGCCCTCGGTTTATTCATTTCCTCTAATTGGTTCCAGAGCGAGTACCAGAGGTGTGTGTCGTCATCTCCAACAATCATGGTTATATATCGTACAAAGTTCCCCTCCGTTCAACACATCAACGAACGTCCACTATATGAAGGACCAAAACTCCAGTCGTATCCTAGTAGTACAGATAAACTCAATCCAAACTTCTCCGTCCTTGTCAACTTCCTGCTGGAAGTCCTTCAGCATCCCAGCTGAGGTCGACAACATTCAATATCCCCCAGGGATCGCCATCACCGAGGGGAATAGTATTTGCTGCCATCTGTGCAAAGAGTGTTTCCTCGGTAGACTGCCATATCGGCGTAGAGATCCGTTCTTGAAATGCTCTTAAATCGATTCGATTTTCCTCTGCACTGTTCCCGAGGCCGATATCAGGTGAGGTGTGACTACTCCCAGAGACCGTCTTCGTGTAGGAACCTTGGTTGGCTGGCGAAGATGCGGCTGATGAATTTGTTCGATCCGGTAGCGAAATAGCTCCTGAGGCCATACGGGGTGAAAATGATGCTGGCCACATACCCGTTCCTCTGAAGTTGGGATTCAAGTTCAAGTTGAGAGGGTCTCTGCTTCGCATATTGGCCATAATTTCAGGTCCAGGGCTTTCTTTTCTTCTCTTTCTTTTATTGGTGCCCGGATCTGGCCGATCCGCAGGCTCAACATTTCTAGCAGCAGCCCCAAGCACAGCTGAATAACACGTCTTGCCCAAAGACATGGCGCTGGCCACTTTGCCCAATCTTGACTCTTCAGCATCCATCCGTTTCTCTTGGGTAAAGTTGGAAGCAAATAAGATAGGCGATGCGCCAGTATGCTCCGCAACGGAACTTCGGGCAAGTATGGGGATGCGCGACCTGCCTGGCCCAAAAGCGTTTCGATATTTTCTCAGTGATGGTACTTGAATAACAGATCCGAGCCCGTTCTTTTCGATGTCGAGGCATGCTTGCTGTAAGAACGTTCGTGTGATGGTATGCACACGTGCGATAGCCTCCATAGATTGGATTATGAGCTGGAAATTTGACAGGTCAATTGTGCTTAAGCCGTTGATCGGGTTCTCTTTCCCTAGGTACACGTAAACCGTAGTGGTACAGTATAGCGAGAGAGCAGACAATGGACTCTTCTATACAATAGTTAGGCAAGATACAAGAAACAAACAGAATGAACATACAAAGAACAGAGTGCCGTTAGCGGTCAGTCGCATAATATTAACAATCTCCTCGGCAGCCGCTCGAAGGCGAGTGACGCTACCCTGCTTGACATGATCGGGAAGGCTGTATTTGTCCGCTTTTTCAACGGCAGCGTGGTGCAGACATATAATCGCGGCATGAAGATTGATGTTCAGATGTAGTGCAGATACGTCTCGCACATTCTCAGGGAGGCGGAATTTCTCGGGGAGAAACATGAAGAGGCTGGATAAGGTGTTGTCCAGATCACGGTGTCGAGTCCAGAATGACCCATGCATCATATCCTCGTTTCTCGAGTCGGGCTTGGATCTGTGAACATGACGGAGAATGATTTTGAATATTTCACAAGTAAGGATGGTTCCAGCAAAACCTGTGTACTGAGCACCTTGAATTGCCTCGTCCAGAAAAGGAGCGTCCTCTTTGCGATCTTCGACGAATGCTTCTTCCGAGGCAGGAAGCCTCGTCGCGATCTAAGTCGTGGTCAGCATCGCTCAGAAAAAGGGCGAGTGTGTCACACGTCTTCCGAGTTAATCAGGCTCGGCCAACCTGTAGAGATACTGCAATGTGCATCTGCAGCAAACACTCCCCAAAAGATTCTCCTTCGCTCTTCCAATTCAGCCCATGTAAGCGGAGGTCCCAGTGCCGGTGGCATGCCAAGAGGATCTCCATCGAGACGGTCAAGTCCTATCATGTGGCATAGTCGTACGGAGTTAGCTACGCTTATTGTCGACCTCGTGAAAAGCAGGTGTTTTGCCTCGTAAAAGGCTATGAGGGCCCATGTCTGCGCGTGTTGAACAGATATGAAAGCATCCCCGTGTCCCTGGGCTAGTTAACATTGACCTGTCAGGCGCTTTCAAATCGCCCACCTTCATCATGTCTGCCTCACTGTACGCCCGTGATCGACGGTAAAAGACGTCGTGGTACTCGTCGAACTTGGTGCTACCAGTGGCCGCCAAAGCCCATATGGCATATCGCAAACACATAGGGGGTCTTCTGAGCAGAGGACCATAAAACGATTGAAGATATTTTCCCGGGTGGACAATTGGTATCATCCGATATTGATTATGAAAAAAGATATTGTTGCTGTGAAGGTCAGCGCCCATCTTGGAGGTCCAAATACCGACCGTTCTTACAGTTCTTCCATGACATCGTCCGGCGGCAAAGGTTCGGTCATGCCCAGGCTCATCAACTGCGCATTGAGAGGCTGGGGGCTCTCTTGTGGATTTTGGGCGATGTTGGGTGATGCGAAAGACGAAAAGTTGGGATCAGGCAGATTGTTAATTGTCTGACCTACCTGTCCAGGGGTAAAGTCCATATCAAAGAAGTTCACATCGGCCTGCGGTGGCTGAGATGGACTCCCATCATCTGTTTTCTCCTCTGAAGAATTCTTGTTGACCTCCTTGAGATAATCTTCAACTTGAGCTGGGATACATCATTAGCGATTCGTGGTTCATGGTTACAACATAACTGTTGGTTGTCGAGACACTTACCCAGACGAGCCTCGAGCTCTTTGACATTCCTTCTCTTGAAGTTGGGCTTCCTCCGTGATTCTGGATATACACACTCATTTGAGACCTTGACACAGCGAGTGCACGCGGGTTTCGTGCGATCACATTTCAATTTGCGGGCTCTGCAGGAAACGCATGCTAAAGGCTCAGTCTTTGCAGACTCAGGTTGGCCGGAAGGATCGGGCTCGCTAGTCTCTGGTGGCATCTTGATGAACGAGTATAGTCATTCAATGAACGACAATGCACTTCCGATTATTCCTCCTCGGATCCCAAGCTTGCTGTCGCTGTAAAGTGTCGCGCGTGGTGGGTAAAGGTTGGAGATGGGCTCAAGACCCTTGTCAGATAGGGTGAGAAGTAGTCGAAGAGCAATTCAAGTTATCGTGTTATCTCGACGAGTAACAGAATGCGTATCAAGGCTCAATTACGAGGGCTTTCACGATGGAGAAACGAATTACGGGCATATTCACGTCGTCAGGCTTTGATGTGGTTTGCCGTTTGACAGACCAAACGTCGGAAATCTAAACTGTCCGGAGGCCGAGAGGCTTACAATAGCCCGACAAAGGTTCTGATGAGTCAGGATAGGTACCTACATAAGAACTGGATCGCAAAGAGCGAAGACGCGAGCAAGATGAGACCGAGATGCAATTGCCTTAATTATCTATACTGCTGAGAGTTGGAGCAAAAGATGCCTCAAGGTAAGTAGCCTGGTACTCACCTACCTACGTTAGGTAAAAGAACCTGGACAAGTAATACTACCAGAGGTGTACCTTGTTACTGAGGTATCGGTAAAAGTTTCGGCTCGTTTAACCTTAACACAAAGACTCCATTAAAAAATGAAAGGGGAAAAAAAAGAGGCTGCATGTTCCTGCTTCGATGTGGCGCGGATAGGAGATAGCTTCTTTATCCCTTGCGTACTTTATCAGCCACACTTAGAGGCACCTTCCCCAAGGAAAATATCTTATGTCTCAGGTTGATTACAGCAGGTAGGCACAGACCCAACCTAGCTGCCAAGGTCTAGGTACTAAGGTACTACCTTAGGTACCTAGGTACCTACTAGGTATTGACCCCCCGCTACCTTAAGAAAACAAGAAAAGCTCTTGTCACCTCACAAACTCTACCTACTAAGGTATCTATCACTCTCACTCTCACTCTCATACCCACCAGAAATTAATTACTGTGCTTTTAGCCTTCAGTAATGCTCCACTGTACCGTATGTGCACCATACAGGGATGGAGAGTGGATGCTCTGTGTTGTGGCGGCCCTGAACACACACCCCTGCCGACAATATCTCGACTTTTCTTTCTCCGCCAAGGTTAACTTGGACCTCTCCCTGCGGCCGATGAGCATGCCACTTGGGCCTTTCGGCAATCAGATCTTCAGCACACAAGAGAGCACTCACTCACCTGGCTAGCCTGGATCTTCAACACCACCAGCACCGCTCCTACCCGCCCGCACCAGTCCAATCGGTAGCTTGCTTTGTCCTCAGACTCTTCTTCCAGGGCGGAGATCAAGGGGCAAACTCAAAACCCTCATGTTTAGTAAACGTTCTCGACCATCGTCGTCCGAGATCAGAGATCAAAGCACTTTGCTATTTTATTCTTTCGGGTGAGGTTTCCAGCCTTTTCCCGTCAGTCTTCGTCATCGCCACTAACACCGCTGCCAGGGGCTTCTTCACCCGCACCATTATGCGAAATGCGTTCGTATTTCAAGCGCTGCATAACGATAGTCTAAAATCCGACTTTTCCAGACCAGATTGACTTCGCAACGAGGTGTCAGGGCAGCATCATCCATCCACAACCCCAGTCACAGCGCTTTTCCATGAACAACACGCTTCTTGCCCCATTGGTTCTGCCGCGCTACAACCGGGATGAGACGATGTCACTGGGCCAGCAATGACGGTCGTATTACAGGGCTCCCGCCACTTGAAATTAGGGGAACAGTGGCTGTCATCGCCATCGCTCCCACTACCGTACAGTACGCATGTTTAGGGACTAAGAGGGCACGGACCGACACGCCCCAGCTATACGGACATGCACAAACGGATACGTATTGGTGCGGCGGTGCTTTGCTGTGCTCTGTCGACGGGAAACGCGGGCTTAAAATCCGAATGGTTGTACCGTACGATGTCAGCTAGTCATTCCATCAGCCGAGCTAGAACTTTGACAGGGCTTCTCGAGTTGCCTGGACGGCCGCCAGACCCACTCTGATGGGCAGATGTGGCACTTAGCCGTCTGCTGCCGATTCGACAAGCGCTGACGATTGACAGCTCGGCTTCAACACTATCTCTGCAGCATTGGCGGTCCTGGAAGGCCCGGCCGATCACCAAGATCGACAAAGAGCATCTAGCTTAGTGGCAGTCCCAAATTGGCTTAGACTCTACGCCATTCAGGTTTCCACGCTTCCAATCAGGTGGTGGCGTTCAGGCCAACGAGGTCAACCCTGAACAACGGTTCTGGCAACTCCGGTTTTCAGAGACACAGAATCAAGCGCGGGTGTCGAGGCCCTGAAACGAAAGGCATTGGCGATAATCCATAACCTTTGACCACAGCATTGGACGCACAGATACTGTTTCGCATGGACTTGACTCGCTGGGAATTCTTTTCGATGGTTCCTTATCTCGCGATCTCAATTTACAGCTCTGCATTTTATGACCCGGCACTCATTGAGCATACGCTCCGCTGATCAATATAGTAGCCCGGGGTCTCGGGGATTAACTTGGCAGGGGACAAAATGGCGATGTGGATTACTCCATACTCGCCCTTCTTATATCAGCCCTGCCAGTACGGAGCACCGTCCAGAATGACGGTGACTTTCATTGTTCTGCCTGCGCATCTTTTACAGAAGCCTCAATTTAGACCCCAGGAGTATGAGCGGGTAGCCGCATAAATAAGCACCGGCGCCAACAGCTTGAACTTATTAAATGTGGCTCTGTTATGAACTGGCACGCACGAGCCAGTGAAGAAAGTCAACCCGTTTCCCTGGAATGGCTAAAGTTAAAAATGAGAGGTAACGTTGTTCATTTTGACATAATGGAGGCGGCTCTGGAGTGATCAGAGATCGACGGTAGGGCCCTGAACACCCATGCGCCACAGAATTTACATGGGAGAGGCAATGAGGCGCGCTGCATCTCAAACCTAAGCTCCAGTTGACGTTGAATACGTCAAATTATCTCGAAGCGTGCTTGCCACGCGAAAAAAAGATACAGGTTGTCTCAGACCTTTCTTCAGCCTCACAGCAATGAGAGTGTTCGCATGCCAAAGCTCTGTTCCGGTTAAGCGGATCCGAGAGAGAAAAAAACAGGTACCAAGGATATTGTAGCTCGCCTTCTTTGCGGCAACTTGCGAGTTGCGCCGCTTCGTTTGCTATGGAGTCAAAGAGACGAAGAAAGCTCCGTTCAGTATCATCCAGCTCATTCAAGGACCCGAAAGATGCTGGATTGTGGCCCTCAATCATCAGCTTGAAGGATGTCCTGAGAACGGGTTGTCTTTCAGCCACGCCACGCGGCTCGTTTGCTCCAGTGCCATGGACAAGGAAAGAGAGGGAAACTTGGTGAGCCACTCACTGCATAACAACCCATCAATTCAAGGTGCTCCGGGCCAGCGAAACAGGACATCATGTCAAACGGCCTGTCAATGAAACATACAGGAAAGAATGAGCTTCTTAGTTCGGCACAGGAAATTTAAAGGGATCAGCTAAGGTAGCTCAAATTATTCCTAGGCCTAGGCCCTAGGGCATCAATCATGCCAAGTTTCAAGTTGAACCAGAGTAATTTCCTTAAGAGTCCATCGGAGCGATTGCACTACGTAGCCATAACGACTACTAGCCTCCTAGTGCTACTCACAGACGAGCATACATATGTACGAAAAAGGATACGCCTCTCAGCCTAGCTGTCATCTAAGCCCGCCACAGGCTGTCGCTGGCGCTCCTCATGGTCCACCAGCATCTTGCCGCGGCGAACGCCCGTTTTGTGTCATTTACTCTTAAATCCTGAGGGAACTTATGTTGAAGAGTCTTGGTCATCAGCAATGGTCGCAACATATCAACACTAGCAACGGATACCAGACGTGCCGTAGCCGTACAGCCAGATGTTGTGGGGTCTTTATCATGTGAGATTTGTTGAAACAAGCCAATGTCCGAATGACTTTCACGATACAATACTTCAGCGACAGGGGCAGTCGCAGTGACTGCTGCACATTATGATGACCAGAGCATACCATGAAGACAGACGGACACACAGACAGACAAGCTGTTCACCTGATATCCGTTGGAAGCAATGCAAAGCTTCTGCAAAGACAGGCAGTGACTGACTGGCTGTCAATTGATACAGAAAATGATATCAAGTCGGTCCGGTGTGTTATATTGATTCATGTGGAAGCTCCGCTAGACATGACTACTTGATCTACAGTATGTATGCATAGTCTGGTCGGTCTTACTGTATTATCGCTCTTCCTGGACAGTGCATCTGCCGTCTTGTCTAAGTTGCTTGGTTTATGCTTGTTTCCGTCTGCTCGCATCTCCTGGGTGTAGCTGTCAACTTTCAGGCCCTTTTGCATATTAGGTATTAGGCACCTGGACCGGTCACAAGAGGCCCTGTCTCCCTGTCTCCCTGTCGTTCTGGCCTGGAAACACCCCCTCACCGGTCAATCTTGACATGTTTCATGCCCGCTGTGCATCCCTGTTCCCAGCTGGTCTGCATGCGTAGATCGTTCGACTGAACTTTACAAGGAGATGGATGTCCTTGCGGCATTCACGGCTCAGGGCGCTCTTAGAAGCCCGATATGGCCTATGCAAGTGCCGCAACCCAAGCGCCCTTGACCTGGCCCTGGCAGCATTATAGTCGCTTGCAAACCGTCACAAGCCATGAGTTACTCTTTTGGGAAGGCAGCCGCCTCATGAGGTTGTCTAGATGTGCATGCAGCGGCAGAGGCGCGCCTCTGGGGCGTTGCTGTTGCTGTAGTATCTTCAACCATGAACTATTGCCTGCTATTGACTAGTAGACAACGTGCCTCTCCGTGCTATGGATATCTGATACTGCCTCTTTTCCCTTCTCACTCTCTTTCTCGTCCAGATTCCCTTCTTAGCGCCATGCATAACGGCCATTTAATGTGTGCTCATCATTGCTAAGTCATGGAAAAACTCGTCTTTTATGCAACCATCCAGCCTCCCACCTAAGCAGCCAGGTATGTATGTATGCCACCCACACACCCTACCTCGTCTTCTCCTGTTGCATCAAACTTCCCGGCACCGGAGAGTCTCCGTTGGGTGTGTCTTGCATTAACAGAGTTAATGTCGTCAAATACTCCGTGACCCAGCTTAGAATGACAGAACTGGTCGACTGGCTCTTTGATCAAGGACATTTCCAACACAGACCTTAACTTGGTCCCCGGCTCCCTTCTCGGAACATGGTCTCCTATTCTCACTGAAACTTGGCAGACCTTCTCTACCTGATCGGATTTGAAGTGAGCTAACATAGGCTAGCCGTTGCCGCTATTCATGACTGGTGCCATTCTAAACAGCCCCGGCTAAGATCATCCTCTCCATTGACTCCACATGGATCCCCCAAATCTGCGCCGGCAAACATAGGGATCTGGAGCGAGTAATAAGTGAGCGTTAGCGATGGTATCGGTAAGACTGGTTGACTGACTGCCTCATGTTATTATATTGGTGGAGCGGGGGTCGGGAAATTCACGATAACTGGTATTCCCACTTGAGATCAACGCTTTCTAGTATGGTTAGCTGTCCTTAGTAGGTGTACCAACTAAAGCCCTACCGTGGCCCGTCCTGCCTGGACTTACACCCACCCATGCATGCACAGACGGGAGGTCACTATCGGACGGACGTTTCCTACTGTGGTCTGTAGTTGGCTCATCCCTGAATGGCAAAGTTTTCTTTTTGTTGTAATTTGATTTGATTTGACTCGGTATGATTTGACAAGGAAGGCGTCTGGTTCACCTTTTGCCAAATTCATTATGAGCCCCTAGATTATCGTAGATTGTCCGCGAGGTGTCTAATCTTCTTCGAGTCCAATGCTCGTCCAGGAGACTCTTCCTCTCTTTATCCTCCATGCAAACGCTGTTATCGTATATATTGCGTTTTCTTCGTTGAAATGTTGATGATCGTCCTCCATGCTTCTTGCTCCTCAAAGGTTCAATGGCCGACCAAGGGGGAAAACAATATGCCCACTCTAGATGGCATGAATACTTAAGGGATATCCCGTCGCTAAACGCGTCTGGAGGCTAAAACCTCAAACATGAAGAATGAACAGTAGCAGTAACATAAAATGCGCTATTCCCATACCGAACCCGAAAAAGGGTATCGCTCCGAAAAAACAAGACCATGCAAATAATGGCCAATGCAGATCTTCAAAGTACCTGAATTTAGACGCTGCCCCTGCCGATGGTGCCAGGTCTTCGCTGGCTCAACGCCTCAAGTTCCTCGTCATAAGTGGCGCCCTCACCGTCACTTAAGGGTCCGGCGGGCTCTCGTTTGGAGTGGTCAAAGTCACTCCGTTCTGTTGTGGCGAGGACCTTTAGGTCACCGCCTCGAGCGCCCGTCATGGCGTCAGTTTCGGCGCGAGCGTTGTTGATCATGGCTGGCAATTGGCGACGTCGAGCATTGATGAACCAATTTGAGATTTGATCTGTTGGTGGACATGTTAGTTTCCAGTCGTGACGAGGCCTCTCCGTCCTTAGTTTAGTCCGACCAAACTTACTCATCTGCAGCCCAGTCTGTCGCATGAGATCTTGCTTTTCGTCCTCAGTAGGGTATGGGTGTTGAAGATGTGCGACGAACCACGCCCTGAGCTTATCTGTAGTCTCTTTGGGCAAGTTTCCTCTTCGCTTCCGTTGTTTATTATCACCGCTAAGACTGGCGGAGCTCATGTCCCCAAATCGAACGAAATCTTGGTAAGGCGTGTTATATGTGCCTGGCGTAAAAGGTGTCCGGTCGTACGAATGAGCTGATCCTGTGGATAGGGACTGATATCGTGTTGGGTGGTGGTAAGGATACCCATAACCGTTTTCGCGGTATGGTGAGACGCCAGGCTCAGATATGGGAGTTCGTGAATGCGACATGGACTGCTGAGGTGGTCGATAGCCATCTGCAGGTGCTGTGCCGCGGCCCAAGGGTAGGTCTCGGTCTAAAGAACGTGGTGGAGGAAGACTGTGTAGCGTCGACCGAGACTCTGCTCTCTCACTGGCTTCCATTGATACTGAGTGGGAGTTTGGGCCATTTGTCAGAAAAGGGCTTGTCCTTGTGGGAGCGGCCCAATTCTCTTGTGACCCCCCTTGGATAGGTAGATGTGGTGAAATCTGTCTGGGTGAAGCCCGATCCGGACTGTAGCACAAGCGTGGTACTTGGCGGACTCTCTCCATTTCAACTTCACGCTCCATTGATAGTCGCCTTCTTTTGCTAGAATTGGGTGAGTGTGTATATTGAGGTGAAGCTGCGGGCAACGGTGGTGCGCCCAAGGGTGGCCCTGTAGATGGCGGCTTGGTGTTAAGATCATGTGGCGGCTGGGTCTGAAGCTGTAATTCGGGGAATGCCTGTGAGATATTAGCCAAACGGAATGGCTTTCTTGTCGAATCGATGCAATGTACCTGTCGAATTGAAGGAAGTGCAACTTTGTCGTTCTCGGTCCTCGGTCGAAGTGAGTAGTCGGGACATCGGTTGGTTTCCCATGGACGGGGCATGCCGAAAGATGAAGGGTGAGGAGAAGGAGATGCTGTAGCAAGCATAGACATATTGGGAAGTTGAGGAGCTGAGTGTAATGGTTTCGTTTCAGACTGTTTTGACAGTGAATGACTATCTTCCATAACAGTATGGCAAGCAGAGCGAGGAGCAACCGCACAGCGGTTATCGTGATCTATTGCCCGGTGTGAAGGACAATTCGATTCTCGATTACTGATCAATGATGAATTATACCTTGAGATATTACGCAATGTGAAGTCAAGGAACGCTTGAACGATCGTACAGTCCACAACGTTGCTGATCTAATAGACAGTTCAGGAAACAGCAGCGTTGGTGGGTAAAGAGCGAAATCAGGCAAAACAGTCTTGAAGACTAAGCCTAGTCGTATTACAAGAAGAAAGTGATGGAGAGACGAAGATGGTGGCTCAAGATAGTAACGATGAGTCGGGGGGTATTTGTCGTTGGTGGGACGCCCAAGCCTTTTGTATATCCAGAGATATAATGGCAGCGTTTGGCCTCGACGGTTGTTCCAAACCTCATGTAGTGGGGGCTACTCAACCGTAGGGCAACGTAGGCGAGGGAGCCAGGTTAGGAAATGCCAGAAGACACAGGGCTATAAACAGTCTGAGCGGAGAATTTCAAAGTGGTCGGGGCTGAACCGGAGAAGTCGCAGTATTAGTGAAACCAACTCGTCCAAGCCACAGACAGCGACGTGGGAACAAAGCGTTGTGGACTGGGATGCCAGGTTCTTTAAAGCAATACAGAGAGGTACCTCTCCAAGAGACCATGCCTCGAGGTGTGGAGGAAACAACCTGACGGGCAGTCTAAACCTGAAGGGCTCAGGCATGCGAGCTTGAACAGGGTACGCAGGGCGATCAAGAAGCCAGGGGAATGAAGGATGGGGCAAGATGTAGAAACAAATGGCCTGGCTTGAGAGAACCTAGCGTCGTATCGTTCAGGACAAGAGAAACGTCACCAATCCCAAAACACTCATGAACAGCTTTGACAGGCTCGTGGTGGTTGCTGGGATATGGACGCTTCCTGGATCAGGGGTGGTTATCGACATGGAGCAGGGACTCAACCAGAGGCCATGGCTCTCAGTTCTCAATTTAGGAACCCAGTTGGAGAACCAGAGAAAGTCGACCAGGTCCATGGTGGCTGACACACCATGGCGTGTGCGATTTGGCAGCCTTTTCGATGTGGAGTGTGGAGTGTTAGCTAGTTTTCGCCGCTTCCACCCCATCTGCATGTCCCTTTTTATGTACATATGTACGTTGTTTGTATGGACGATTAGAATCAAGGCGGTTGAGAGAGAACGTGCGATGAATGGGATTGTCCTACGCGAGGACCAGACCGGAGCTTGGGGTATCATTGCATATGCATCTGTCTTTATACGCGCATACATACCGACACGAAAGCAGACATATATGAGTTTGTGGTCATGCTTGACAGTACCCTGTCCTGAACAGGCCAGACCACAATTTTCGACATGGGCATAAAATTTTATCCCTAACTGGATCTGCATTTCCTCAACGTTGGTAAGCCTCTGTGGCTTGGCACTAGATTGCCGACTCTGGTTGTGGTTGTGGTTGTGGTTGTGAACGTTGTAAAAGTAAGAAGCCACTCACATAAGTAGTCTCTCACCACTGCTTGTGAGGGGATCACGAGATTAGGGCGCTCTGACCCAGGCCGATGGGTTTCGGGCTTGTGGTGCTATTAGAGTTCAAGAATGACGGATGCTCAGCGCTGGTAGGTGCCGTTACGCTCCTGTTTGGCTTTGCCTCTGGCTGATACAGTCCAGCCTCGATATTTGACGGGTGTCATCTCCATAGTTGTTGTGGCTAGGGGCAGCGCTAGAGCGGCTACGGCACCCGCCACTGACAATGGCATCCACAAGTTGCAGATACAGTATGCCATGAATCAAGCGTAATCCTTGGTTCGCTACCATCAAGCAAACAAGCAATTACACGTCAGTACCGGGTTATGGATCGGCGTCCAGCTTTGTAGGCGTCACTACCTCAGGCACCCAAACTGCACGGTAGAGTTTTAAGTAAGTGGTCATCGTCGTACGGAGTACAATTGTCATTACCCGCCGTCTGTGCTTCGAGGCTGAATCAAGCAACCTCGCAATTGTGTCCGTAGGTAGGGACCATAGGCTTCCGGCATTCATTGTGCGTTCGGCAGCCAATGTGAGGTTATTGACTGTGGTAAGGAATGCCTTGCCTGTTTGCTTGCTTGTCGTCGTGTTGTGCTATGTTTGTTTCCTAGATTTCCAGCAATCCTGAAAGGGGGGCATAAGCCCACTCATACATATCACTAGGATTTCTGACTGTGACGCGGCTTGAGCGGGTACAGAGACGGGAGGCCCGTGGCGTCGACGGGCAGTCCAGGCCCAAGTCCCTGGGTCTTGGGCGGTCCAACAAGATCTTGAGATAGACGTCCAGACGCCTCACTGAGTGCAAAGACACGCATATGTACAGCACGTGTGTGCGCGTTGAAAGGAAGAGATGAGCGACCCACACCTCAAATTCTTTGAGAGATGCTATTTCTTCGCCTTGTGCTGGTTAGACATCGACCATGGGCCGGAGAGTTATTGGATCGTACATGAATAGATAAATTATGACAGCTTGCTTGCCCTTGCACAAATCGTAGAACATAAACTAAACAGCCTGTCAGCAAAAGCGTTAATGCGATTGGCTTGTCAAGTTATACGATCGTCGCGAAGATCGCACGGCGCCGGGACGTATTGGGATCACCTCCGGAGCCAGGATAGCCATTCTCGAAAGCCACGATTGGTCCCTAAGAAAACGGTTTGGGAGGCATTGCAGGGCAGCATGGCATGGTACATGTGCTGCTCGGCGTAGGTGCACTGAAACAGCAGGTATCGTAACATCTCTAGGCTCAATACGGTCTGCCACCGACGACGGTCAAAGTCATACTTGCTCTTGGCACCTGAATGAAGCTTAAGTTATCCGTTTGAGAACATGGTATCAATCACAAAGGATTGAACGTTACACCGCACCAAGGCTTGCTGGCGCGTGCCTGCTGGTCCCTGGCGTACCTGATCTCGGCAGATGAGTCTCGCCTTAAACAGGATCATAAACTTTGTTTATCCTTCCGAGGTGAAGTCTGGAAGGTTTGAGGTCCAGGACCGGCAGGTGAACCGATGAAGTTACACTCACCGTTGAGGTTGGCGTTTGTTACGGAGACGATGTGATGCTGTTCCAGGATGGGGAAGCTGATCAAGATTCTCCACATCACGATCCACATCACGTTACCTGGCACGGGGTTGTGGAATGGAAGGTGCCTTGAATGCATACCGACTTTACCTCTTTCCTGGGAATATACATACGGCGGCTCCATATACATGTCGATTAGGAGGTAAGGTTAGTAGGTACAGTTGGCAGGTACTAGACGTGCGTAATGAAGTACAACTACCTAAGAAAGGGTTGCTCTTGATTCAGTGACGGGAGACGCCATTAAATTGGGCGGATCGATTTCCAGCTCCCATCTTGAACATTACCTATACTAGCAGATATAATGGATCATCTACCAATATCTACGCCACGACAAGCAAGATTCATTCTTCGAGATTACCTACTGCAAGCTAACTCACTAACTCGTAACGAACCAACACTTGATTTCATGCCCAAGAGGTATGCGGATCAGGACGCCGTTGAGCGGTACGTGCATCGCAACCACCCGTCTCATTTCCTCAACGGTCAATCCATGGACAAGATCACTAATCCAGTTACATGCAGTTCAGGCCACATCGGTTAGTGCCAGGGTCATCACTAGCGAAACCCTGGCTCTTAAGTTATTTCCTTGGCATCGGCCGCCCAACTACACCTCTTTCGGGACGGATACAGCACATCGGGCTTGCACGTTATTACTTCATCCTGTTCTATTATAGTCGGCATGTCCAGGGCTGCGACTCAGCATGCCTACTAGGATCAACCCAACCAAGCCAAGCTGGATCTGTCTGTCAGAGCTGGTGTGTGCACAAGTTGTCGCCCCATTCTCTAGGCTTCAGACAAGGGTGCCCGGGTACACCTTGCCCACAGCAGTATCCCGACATCTCGAGCTGACCACTCATCTTTCATCTCGGAGTTGCGCCGGGCCTCCTCTTGCCGATCAATTTTTGCAAGACCTTCGGCTATGAATAAATCCCTACGGCAATCCTCTAGTCTATCCACATCTGTCAAACCGCGCAACGGAGATGCCTCAGAATCCTTCCGAATCACAACCCTACGCACTGACAGCAATTTGGACATGCCGGGAGCGTGCACAACACTCGCTCAGACTGTTCAGTTGGGGTGACGTTGACATGCCCTTTCGTTGACAGCTATAGAGAAATCACAATACCCAGGCATGTGATTCTGCCACACATTAATTTGAGACATTTTTCTGACGGTTTCTAAGTCATGTCCCAACTAAAGTTGGGCCAAGGTCTGTCTCTCTTTATTCGCTATGCATATCATCGTTCTAAAGAAGGTTGTTTTGTTCATCGACATTGATCTGACCCACATCGTTGTGCCGGCTATGCAAAGTATGCAGGCCATGCTCCAGTCACACACATAATGCTGTAAGCTAGTAAGATCATTCCCATACTGTACTCCGTACGTACACCTTTTGCCCATGCGAACCCTGGCTGCTGGACAAGACGTGGTGGCTGCCTCCTGTCGCACCCCGCATGGCCTTCTGGCCCCTTCATGTATGTATCTAACTGCGGGTGAGACAACCTCAGTTCGGTTGTTTGTTCAAAATCATGTATAGTACCAATCCGCCTACCCTCTGCTGTTCCTTCAGGTTCTCGGTGTCCATCCCCATAATGGACCGGAGGAATCCAGGGATGCATTCGCAAGATGGGCTGCACTAGGAAAAGAGTCGCCGACCCGGCACCCTGGCTGTCTTGTTCATCCCTTTCTAAATCTCCCAATCACTGCTCGATCCGTGGTCACAGCCATTGACATTTCCATCTCACGGCAGAGCCCGTTGGTCGGGAGGGGCTTCCAGGGCACCCCTGACCTACCAGCTATTGGGAGCTGGCGGGCCCGCAGAACCAATAAATCTGGCGCCGAGCAGATCTGGCTTTTGACATATTTTGCGGGACACCCTAGTCTCATCTCTGTGTCACCATCCATCATTTATCTGTCAACGATCCATGAGAAGGCGTCGTGAGAAGAAAAGTCTCCGTCCATGTCCAAATTTATCCTCAACAAAACTCACCGCCTTGCATGAGTTCATCGGCCTTGCCATACCAGATCTAGGGCGGTATCACAGCCCACAGTACATTGCACAAGTCCTGAAGTACAGATTCTTTTCATAACGTGGGGGCGTTCTTCATCAGATGCGCCAAGTCTCTCTAGTGGTGAATGCTCCTGACAGCAAAAAAAGCAATCCCGTCCCTCACAACACCAGAGCATGTGGGCTAATATCGCCCCTTGCCGCCACGGTTCAGGATCCAAAGTTGCCAGTGTCCAACCGATTGGATAGCGTTCAAGACTACGCCGTCGCTTATCTCGTTTTTTCCCAGGTTGTCCTTCGTCATAATGACCTGCATGTGCTGGCACCTATGCCATATCAACGGCTTTCTGCATGCTCAAAACGATGAACGACAGAAATACCGGTTAGATCCAATCTTCCTCCCATTCTTGAATGTTCGAACGAGTACGTTTTGCTTTTTCTAGTCTAACGGCGGATAATTTCCAGTGTCCGATATACTTTTACCAACACGTGATTACCTGGCTAAAGCCAGGAGACTGGTTCCCCCCCCCCCGTAGACTTTCAGAAGACGTGTGTTCTTCGCAAATGGATAACCAAGGGTCTCGGAGGCTGTGTTCCTCCCTCACAAAGTACAGGCTCAGGGGACATACACAGATCACTCAGTATACGACTTTGTTTTGTCAAACTGGTACACAAAGAAAGGCGGTGACGGTGGCATCGCCAGTCGAATAGCCTGAGTGTCACTGGTTCATCAATCGTCGAAAACACTGGTTTTGAATCTGATTGCTTCATATGATCACGCCAACCTCGGAACTCGCTGGTGACTGTGACTAGAACGTTCACATGTTAGTCCGTCGGGCCAGATCAATTAATCGCAAATTCGGGGCTACAAAGATTCCATGCAGGACATCGCATCTTGTTAAAAACAAGTTCCCTCTACCTACTCACATGACTCGTTCATGCCATATTCGCTCGATACCACGAACAGCAAGCAACATGATCCGCGGGGACACTCACCTAGGTACGGTTTAAAACATCCGGTACGGTAGAACTGTCTCTTCAACAGGGGCATCCTGGCAAGGCGGGACCCTCAGCGGCAGGCCATCTGAATCAACTGCCACATCGGACCCCCTGCATCTGGCCTCTTCAGCGACATACCTACAGTCCGATGAATCCATCGTATGCCCTCCTCAGCGGCTATTGCGTTTTCCGTTACTCTTGTACACTTCTATGATCTTACACGAGTTCGGACAGCTTTGGTCAGACCTTGACCAGCATATCATTAATGCATTTCGGATCCGTTTTGCAACACAAGCCACTTGATTACTCCTTGTTGTACAACAAAGTTGTACAAGCAGAAAGATCACCTCGCCTCGATCGAACGGCGTTGGCCCCGACGTCGCACTGAGATTCTGTTGAACGATATCAATCAGGATATCAGTGCATGATCGCGGAAGTAATTGCCTATGGCCGAGGTCTCTTCCTTTCCGTGCATGCATATTACAAGCTGCATAATACCTGTCAGGAGACCATCGTTTATGCGATACCAACACCGACTACTTTGGTCGTATGCATTATTATAATTATATGATGATGGCAAAGAGGTTTTGCCTGCTACGAAGTAGAGGGTCACATACATCGTGGGTATGTATCCACCATAAATGGCAAGTGATTGGCATTTGATTTTGACCAGAAGTTGCGAGTGTCTTCGTCCGCCCTCTCACAAGAGTTGCAGTAATTGTGTAAGGTATTCTAGGATCGTGCCCCTCCCTCTCTTCGCAGCATCATGTCTGGTTGTGATTTTATCAGATCGTTGCAAACTAATCAAGGGCCCAAGTTCCTGTCATTGTTGACATATGAGCAAGCGAACACTTGATCCTGGTCAACTATGTTTTGAGAGGAGACACCAGGTTCATGTTAACCAACGTGTAACAGAAATAGAAGCGACTCCTGAGCAGTTTGGCCGTCCATTGATTGCATCCTGACAAGTTTCATTCTCTTTTCTTTTTCCACTTATTATCCCATCCACTTGCATTGGTCATATTCACGTCCTGTCGAAGAACTCGGGTATTCTCGCTCGACGCGGCCCCGGTCAAGAGTCGCCAGGATCTCGTTGCCCTGGTTCTGTTGTATGAATCGACCAAGGCAAATTTTGTGCAATTGACTGTCAGGCGCCATTCTGGTCTAGGACGATCGGGAAATGCAACGGTGTCGGCATTGTGAAACTTCAAGGCCTATGGAAAGACATAATTCGTGCCGGCTGGCCATCCAGTTGACTCCGTTTGCAACAAAGAGGCTGGTGTGTATCATGGAGGAAAGTTTGCGCCTAGCATATACTGGACCACTTATTGTATTGGGTGTTATACGATTGCTCATCAGGCCGAGCAATGCAGCCCAACAATCCCTACAACCCACGGCCAAAAAGCAACTCTTCAGGATCATATCTATTTCGACCCAATGGTACCCACCGCCATAGTAGCGGTAGAAAGGCATCTCCCAAAGAAAAGGGAGAGTGAGAGCTACAGTGCTGTGCTTGTCTCTCCTAGGCTATATGCTATCATGCCCCTTTGTGTTGTGACACGATACCGTACTTTTGAAGAGGTTGGCCTGAGCGTCCTGTCAGACGGACACCAAGCCCATCTTGAGCCGCCGTGGCCGGGCTTCCCTTGGCCCCAGGCCACGGACCCTTTCCCCGGTTCGGTCTCTTGGTCGGCCATTTTTCTTCTTCAGCCGGTGCTCCGTGCTCCGCGCCAGTCTCGGATGATGATGATGATTGATATTGATGAATGCTACGACATCTAAATCCTTTGTTATGGCGCTGGCATGTGGGCTAAGTCGCCCCTGTTCCCCAAATACTCAGTTAACCTGGAGCTTATATCCGTATGCTGACCTTGAAAAGCGCCAGAATACTACTGCATACTACTCTGCAGTTACATTGCTCAGATATGGGGGGACCCACAGCCACTGTCTCTTCCCCCTTTGTAGACCATCCAGAAATCCTCCAACCGACAGATATTGCGCTATCCGTACTCCGTACCTGTACAGCAGTTCTACAGCATGAAGCATTGCTTTTGTTGATGGAGCGTTGTTACGTCTTGTATCTTTCCGCTTTACCACACTCCTTATATCCCCCTGGCAAACTTTCCCCTTTACGATATGCCATGCACCCACTAACCCACTCATGTTACCCTCTGCCATGGCCCGAGGTGTCCATTGCATCTCCTAAGAAGGCTTCCTAACCTCCCTCGCCCGTTGTCTGCGTATGGTCACACTGAGGTTCTCAGTTTCTGGAATATCGCGACAAGCCCTCTATTAGTCCGCTCCCGTCGAGTTCCACGCGCTCATGCAATAATCACCTGTGACGGTTTGGCTTTGACGGTTGGCCGCGTGAAAACGAGGTCGTCCCGCTGTACACCACGGCATCAGCTGCGGTATCTAGGCTGTTGCGATCCCATCGATCATGAGGCGTAGAACACTAAGGAAGGCCAAGGTAACTTGGCTCGAGTATCACCACTGAATACTAATTTGATATTTTGCTATGATCTTCAGTGACGTGCAGTGAAGATGTTGAAGCACACTCCCGAGTAGCGACTGCCCGGTTGTGGGATAGCTAGATTCAAGAATGTATCATTATCACAGTTGGTGATTGTTCACAGTGTTATTCGGAACGATGTTCATTCAAGAGCAACTACCCTGTCCATATATGGCTGGCTATTGGAGGCGCTAGAAGTTGTTATAGGGCTATCAAATCTCACAATAACTCTGTCATCCATGAATTTATCTATTCAGCTCATTTCTCGCACCTCGAGTATATACTATAATGCGTGGGCCTACTCAGTGAATAGGATGATCTTTTTGAACGATGGAAGCCAACATAGAGGAGACTAAGACGAGGAACAGCGAAATTCCGGCGGTCATCCTCAAAAGACGATTAGCTGAGCGCGACGAGTACGTATATAAGAAATGTCCTTTGATTTTGTCTGTCGAGGAACGAATATAATAACGACCATTAGCTGGTCAAAGCCACGACGTAAATAAACAACGGCATTCGTGATAATCTCATCCAGCTGTATCTTACGATGCAGAAGAAAAAGACAGCCGGGAACCTTTGGTTTGATGTCTCTTTATCACGAGGACTATATATAACTCCCATCCTTATCGCTCTATTATCCCCCCGAAACAAACTCCCAGATCTAATTGGAGATCGATCTATGCATAACACGTAAATCATAACCCGTATGCCATTCACTATATCCTACGGAACACCTTATTCAGTAGTCCGCTTCCTCGCCCTCTTCGAGTTATTTCGTCCGGGGATGACACTGCCCTTATTTCTTTGCCCTTGCTTGCCATCTGGTGACTCCCATCTGATGTTGCTTCGTCTCCACGAGGAACTTCGACATACTCGTCCGACTCTCGATTAACATTTATCCGGTCAAAGCAACTGTCAGCTACCAATTTCGAATGGCCTGGCTCATAAACAGTGGCTTCTGCTTGGGAAGCCTGGCCATCTCGAATTTTGGTCAAGCCGCGATCCAGGTACTCTACCATTTGCGCCTTGGTGACAAAGCTTTCGTCATCAGATCGTCCAACACCGCGAACGTCTTGTGCCTTCTTGAAGAGTGCAGGGAAATGATTTTGAAACTCACTCTCAAGGGCCTTTTCTTGTTCTACTAGTGCTATAGTTCGCTCCTCATTATGTCCAGGAGATGAACTGAGATGCCGTGCCTGGTCCTCTATTTCCAATCGCGCGAAAAGGGCAGCAAGCTCTATCTCATTGCTTGACATGCCTTCACTGATAGGTGCCTCCTTTGGAGGCTCTTTCTCGACACCATTGTCCTGAGCGCGGTATACGTGTTTGCCGAATGAGTCACTGAACTCTCGATAGTGTCCTTTCAAAATAAAGCATCGTCCGTGCCAGCCACATGCCCAGAGCTTCTCCAGCAAAGTATCGGCTGAGGGGCACTCCCGAGGGTTCTCAAGCCCACGTGAGTAGAATACAATACATCTCGCTTGCTGCCAGCGTGAGAATGTCCTCCGACTTTGTGCGTCGGGGAAGGCCCGCTCAATCATATCTAGAGAGGCCGGGCGTAGAAAGGATTGGGGGGCACGCAAATGAATTGCACCCCTGATGTGCGACCTCTGGAATTCGGCCGATGACCGAAGGTCGAGTAGAAGACTCTGACCTGGTAGAGATATGTCCAAAAATTCACTTAGATTCGCCGGCAAGATCATGCGTGGCCCATCGTGAGCACTGGCTTTTGAATCTTCGACTCTCAGGGCTGCGAATCGTTGGGAAAAGGCATCCCTCTCTCTCCGATGGTGGAACCAGACTTCGACATGCCACGGTTCTACTCCCAGGTTTGAAGCGAAAAACGCTTTCTGCCCATCGTTGGGCAATGGTTCAGTCTGGTAGTATTCCTCTAGACGTTTCTCCACATGAGGAGAGAACTTCTTGGGTTCTGGAACATCAGAACCAAAAGTGGTACGTCGCAGAGCTTGCTGTTGATTCATAATCATCTGTCTCGTCAGGTTTCCACTGCCCCCCAAAGAGGACGACGACTGTTGCCTTTGTAGTGTGGTAAGAGATGTTGTCGAATGCATCGGTCTCATGGATCGCTGCGATAAGCTCTGAGGTGACGATCCGGATTGTGGTGGCGTATGCAAAGGCGAGAGCTGCTGAATAGGCGGGACAATACTCCTGGCCACAGGTCCTGTTTGCCTGCCGTACGCAGGATCCCGAAAAGCACCCATCTGGCCAGTCAACCCCGTAAGTTCCGTAGGTACAAAAGTTGTACCCGAAACACCCGAAATGAACGATGCACTGTCATTTCCAGCGGGATAGCGGTTTGCGGGAACTAGGGTCGGCACCGATTGGTTTCGGGGCTTCTGAGTCATCAAGTTATTCGATCGGATAAAAGCAACGAACGATGTTGCATGGTCTTCTGGCAGTAAGTCCCAGATAGAGACCGGCATGGAGACGAGGAGCATTGTTGAGTGGCTCTTGAAAACACCCTGAACTTTGACATATTTGGCCATAGCAGGGAAGGCACCAAGCCATTGCTCCCATGCGTTGATGTCAAGTCGCTGGTCATCCTCCAACGCCAAAGAAATCATGACATGAGGAGTGTCTTCATTGGGTTCAGTAAACATGTAGTCATTCCGTGAGACAGGCATGGTAGAATCGGCCGCGCGGCCAGTCTCATGGGCCATAGCTGGTGTCGGTAGTAACTCAGGAGATGGCAAGTTATCGCCGCGAGACATCCGAGACATTTCGATGCTTGGCGCTTTGTGGTTGGAAGTCATCATGAAATGCACAGGGGTCGATCGGGCCTCAAAATATTTGCCATTGATGGTGATGGGTCGAGGATGTTTCAATCGAGCAAGAACCTCGGCGTGGAGCATAGCGGCGGAGAAAGCTCGGACTCGCCACTCCTGGAGCACTTCAATGAGGGCATTGGTGAAAGAGTAACGTCCGGGATCAGGGGCAATGGCGTCCCAGCTCGAAGCTGAGATAGTCTCGGTGATACTGGCTCCGCTAGGAAAAGTTGCGCTTGCAGCCCCAGCGCAGCAATCTAATAGAATGAGGACATCTGATAGTGAGCGTTCGAGTAGAGTCTGAATCGCAGACCACCTTTTCTCGTTAGACGTGTGGCTGTATACGGGTTAAGGAGGGTCTTACTGAAGCCATGGCGAATTCGCCTCACGGGTACTGACAAAAGTTAGACGATCTTCATGATATGCTTGCGACTAGAACTACTTACGCACACCAGGTGCTTTGCCGAGACTCGTCGATTCTGGCATGGCCACCGTAGTAGACCACGAACAATGTATCCTGGGACTCATGATCTTTGATCAGTTGCCCTATGCGCATCATCAACTCCAGATGGGAGTTCTCTGAAGGTATGGCAAATATGTCAGTGTTGAAGCCATAGTCCTCACTCAAACACTTTTCAAGGTCTTCCAATTCAGGAATGACGAAGAGATCATCCGAGTTCCAGTGTAATAACAATGCTTGTACTTTGCTGTATCTGGCTGAGGACCGTCCACGATTAGGAAAAGCGCGGGCGGCGGACTGGAGAAAGTGTTAGAGACTGTTCTTGTGACGGATAATAGAGACCAACATCTTCAAGTCTTTGTGCGAATTGGCCGATGTGTTTAACATGAAAACTAGTGCGGCTTGTGTCATGAGTTGCAGACCTGGCATAGTAATCTCCCCCACTAGATGCGGCCTAGGAAGTCGCACTTTTGTAAGTAGCTGTCTTATGTTTGAACGAAGTGAAGGATCAGACAGACCATAGGAGGGCCAGTGCTTCTTGAACCTGGACCTGGACCTTCAACAGGCCTCCGCGAGCGTATGGTAACGTATGGCTGATGATCAGCCATTGCGCCGAATGCGCAACTTGCGAATGTACGGGCTGTTTCGCGGACCAGCCAGACGACTCAATCGCAACTTGACTACTAGCTCTTGGTTGTATCCACGCTCTTGGCCGCTAGAATCGAAAATTGGGCAGTCCAGATGTGGTTCTTTTGTTGTCTCGCTCTCAATGTGGGAGGGTATAGTGCTCTAAAGCTACAGCGTTTGTCGGCTCACTTGGAAAAAGGCATGATCGTATCGTACAGTAGCATGTATGTATGTGTGTAGCTACGGTCGAGCGTCGATTCACGGTGGTAGCAATGAGTATGTCAAGGGAGGGAATTCTAGATTCTGTTGTGGTATTATCATCTCGACGGTAGAAGGTTATAGAAACGGAGAGGGATGATCGTTGGAGCGACTTTCTTTAATTCGCGACCGAGGCGGCGTGTGGCAGACTCACCCGTCCCTTCCTCACAGGTTTGAAATGGATCGAGCGTCGGTCCCCGAATAAGCTTAGCTCTGAGTCGCTGGCGGTAACCAAAGAGGAAGAGTACGGGGAGGCCCTCGGGTAAGGTACCTACCTACCTACTTGGATACCTACTAACCTACCTACTAGGTACCTACCTTAGGTAAGTAGGTTAGTACTAAGGTACTTTATTACTTCTGTCAAGAGCTTTGGCCAACCACTTCAAGCTTCGGTCACCAAACATGAGCTATATTAAAACGCTTAGCTGGCAGCCTGCTTTTTAGATCAATTGAGTAGATCGAGTTTTAAGCCTTTACCTTTCAATTATCATGACTCTCTGATTTGTATGTTTTTGTATATGTAAGAGGGAAAGGGTCGAATTGCCCTTAGAGATCGAAGAGAATTTTGTAATCACGTGGCCTTGGCTAATTATTTTTGCTGACTAAGGTATCGACTTTCGCCTAAAACGGCTTAATGCACATCTGCCAACCAATTCACACACCGAGCGCGACTACGAAGCAATTCATAAACAAGGCAGAAACATATAATAGTTGTTCCATTCGCTAGCTCACAGCCTATACTAAGCTGAGAGACAGCTTGTATACCTAGGTAAGCAACCCTCAGGGCACAAGAACGACTTCTGGCATTGGATCAATCTACTAAAAGTATTTAGTCTAAGATTTTCTAAATCTATGCCAAGTTTACCTAAGGCTTTTTGTCATTTAGGATCGAGGTCCTAAGTTTTGTTGCGTCCCCTCGGGCAACACACGCCACAGTTAGGAGCAAGCATCAACTACCACCATAATGCGTGAGCGTGTCACGTTTATCCACAACGACTATACCCTTAATCCTGAACAGTTGGACAACCAAGAAGCTGGATTACTTGGGCCTCAAATCGAGTCGGTTCGTCAGGATAAACTCACAATCCCCTTTGACGAGTTGCCTAGTGAGCTCACCGATATACTTCAAGAGTATGAGGCTCTTCATATCAGATGGGCTAGCCCTGTCCATTCCGAGACACTCGACCCTTTCACTTCACGAATTTCACCAGGCCTTCATGTCTATGTGACTTCAGAATCACCAAACTCATGTAACCCGTACGTCGTGATCTCGAGTTGCGGCCACTTGAGACACTAACCCAACATCCCAGAATAAGACTTTGCGGCTGGCTCCAGAGGTTTGGGCCACTAGCCTGTTCAAAGCCAGAGGTGAGTTCTATAAGCCATCACACTAACAAGACGCTCACCAGTAACAGGCTTTCACTGAGTTTAAGCAACCGGCTACTTCCATAGCCCCAAACTTCTCATTTCATCAAACACTGGAAGATCTACACTCCTTCATAACTATTAGCTCTCAGGAGTTCTGTCCTGAACTGGACACTGTTTGTAACGCCCGACTACGAAGTTTGTTGACCGCGGCTAGCTTAGACTTATCCTTTGATAAGTCTACAAAGGCTCTTGTCGCTTCTGCGCTATGGCCTCTTCGACCCCAAACCGTTGCTGTTCCTGCATCAACTGAAAGAAGGGTTGAAGTTGGTATTTTCGTTAACGACCCCTCGCAACCAAACATCAAAGAGAACGAACTTGGTGTCGCTGGCGTTCTATCCGTACTTAGCGACAAGAAAAAGCCTTCGCCAACCATCTTCACTTTCCCGGCCCGACACCGTCGAGATGAATCTGTCTTTACATCTAGATTTCTCACACCCACAGGGCTTCACCCAACTCTCCAGCTCAGTTTCAGCTCTAACAAGCCTCCAAGCGCTGAGGGAGAGTGTGCGCCGTACGCATTTTTAACGTTACCCAAGGCCATATTTGCAGATCGTTATCAACTAGGTGACGATTTGTTTCTGGCCTCCAAGAACTTGACAGCTTTGCGATACACAACTCTACCCGTGGACTTGGAAGCACCAGCATATACCACTGAGACCTGGGGGTCCAGTATTCTGCTTGAGCTCGCACCACCAACCTCTGAAGAAGGGCAGCCGTGGAATGTTGAAATCCCTCTTCACCTACGATACCTTAAGCCTTTAGTGACTGACCAAGCCGAGGTCGATGTTCCCTATCCTGCTGTCTTCTGGGCATGCTCCTCTGGGGAAGAGACACTGGAGAACCCATTTGATCGTCTCCATATTGGCTATGACAATCTTTTCCCACGAGACACTGCCTTCTGGCACGTCACCCCTCAACCAGAGGGTGGGAGCAGGCTTGTGCACCGTATCACTGTCCCTGTCCTGAAGCTTGAGAGCATAGATACAATCAGGTCAGGCACGGCAATCGCTGTTTCGCTAGGTTTCGCTTGGGTACTGTGGAAGCTGGTCGGCGTTATGCTAAAGTCCGAAAAACCGGTGCTCAAGAAGACCGCCCCAAGGAGGACTATACAAACGAAAAAAGCTTGAGGTTAGGTTTTATGTTAGTTTGTTTGGTCTCTGATGCAACGGGTATAATATATGAAAGAGGGATATCAATGAGAACCCAACTCTAATTAAATCAAGAGGACTACTTACTAAGTATTTTCCTGCCATACATGAAGTACCTGTCGGATTTTCGCTTAACTACTAACTAACTATGGTCTGAAACCTGCCTTATTAGCACCGACCTATAGTAGGAAGGTATTCTCTGTCGCCCAACGCCGACTAAATGCTGTACACGTGACGTCAGACATTCAAGATAGTAGAACGCAACGCGATCATTAAACTAATTGATAGACTTCTTCAACTATTCCCATCTCCATCTCAAGTGACTCATCGCCAACTCATAAAATTCTATTACTGTGAACCTAATTGAATGATATAGTCCAATCAAGGTTACAAGCCACCGTATCATCCGCTCTGTGCTATAATAATGCAAATTGATGGCTCCAACACCATCATCAGACGAGTCACCCGCGTCGACTTCCGGCCCAGGCCTCACACGAGAGCCAGACTCACCGCAAAGCAAAATTAGACGAAATGTAGCCTGTATCAGTTGTCGCGACTCAAAAGTGAGTTGCCTCGACTGAGCTGAGTTGCGTATGGTTAATACTGAAGCTGGGCTAGGTGCGGTGCCGAGCAAGTCCTGTCGCGGGACAGCCATGTCAACGATGCGCCAAGTTACAGATTCCATGCGTATACGATAGATCGCACAAGAGAGTGACAAGGAGAAGGTAATAGCCTGACAACACTACTACGAAATTGGCCGTTGTGTTTTCTTCTGACTCATTGAGTGATACTAACAATATGTAGTAAACTCGAGCTTCTGGAACAAGAGCTCAGATCCATCAAAGAAGTTGTACAGCCCAAGAGTAACGCAGAATCGCCACCAGTCAGTCAAAGAAATGGAACTATGTTTCCTACACAACCATCTCAATTGCCTCCGGCCACAAATGGGGTCGTCTTTTCATTATCAAGCAACCTGCAAAGCCCTCAACAACCCCAGTCGTTCGTGCCATCAGCGGCGTTGCTCGAAAAGACAGAGCCTACAAAACCTCGCATGCTAGGTGGTAAAACAGTGTCCGGACAGGACATTGATTGGTACTTTGAGAAGTGAGACTCGTCTGGACTAATGCTAGCAGCAGCACCAAGGCTGACAGCTTCAGGTATTTGCAATGCTATCATCCCTATCTACCCATCTTGAGGAAGAAAGACCCAGACGAATGCTTCGAAGCATCGACAACTCTCTTCTGGACAGTGATATCGACAGCTTGTCGTCGATATGCTAAAGATGAACAACTTGTAACCTTACTCCTCGATTCTCTTAACCGCGACGTTTGGGGCCTGCTCCAGGCCATTACATTGGACCTCGAGTCTATTCAGACTCTCTTGATAATCTGCACTTGGCCATTCCCGACCATTAGGTTTGTCACCGATCCGTCGCCTAATTTTATAAGCAGTGCCCTCAACGCCTGCATGCTTCTCGGCCTACATACTGGCCGAGGATCTCATCCTAGTTTCTTGATTGGTGGACGCCAGCATATGACATGCACAGACTATGAGGCATCCATAACGTGGGTGTTCTGTAGTATCCTCGCCCAAAGGTTTGCCTGATCTTGCAATGGCAGTGTAGCCTAGATTACTGAAAATGTACAGAGTATCTACAGGCAATGGGCATCCGCCTCCTTTTCTCCAGCATAATGACACCAAGTGCAAGGATACCATCAAGGATAGTCTTGCGCCGGAGTTGCTCACCTTTTTTGAGCTACAGAAGTTTTCAAATAGATTACATACAGCCATGTCTGCCCAGATATCGGCAAACAATGGGGTTCCTGAACCAATCGTCAAGATGTGGGAAGATGAGTTTGAGCTTCTAAGACCCCTGGTCACCCGTGTCGAAACAGGTAGGCTCTCGGTAACGCCCTTACTTGGTATGCAGTTGCTAAAAAACTTCATTCAGACTTCTCTCGTTTCATAATGTTAGTTGCTCAACTCGAAGTCCAGGCTTATTACTATATCTCGCCCCCTGACCAGCGTCCCAATTTCACACTCAATACTCTTCGCACATACAACACCTCTCAGAATCTTATCAACACAGCCCTAACACTCGAATCAACGTGCCAACTACTTACACACAGCCCCCACTGGGTCTATCGTGCTTTAGTCGACGCCAGTTGCATCCTCCTATCCACGCTACACTCCACTGCTGCTCCACAACATCTCTCATCCTCAGACGCTGAAGTTGTCGCTGCGCAGGTTCTCTCCCTTCTAAAAACCTGCTCAGTTCGTGATAATGACCTTCCCACACGCGGCTCCATCATCCTTGAGACTTTCTGGTCTGTAAGGCATTTGCTCCCTAAGTGGGACATTCCTGTTGGTGCATGGCCGGATCGTATAGGTGCTGCCACATCGTATTGGTGTCTCACAGCCTTCAAGAATGCGTTGCAGGAGGCCAAGAATATCACAGATGGTACACAAAAAGGCATTGATGCCTTTCGTAAGTCCACACTTTTGGTTCGATGGATTAGGGTTGCTCACATGTGCCATCTAGAACAAAGATTCCCGGGGAACAATAACGGTGATAATAACGAGGGCAACGCCAACGCTAACACAGATATCAATGGCCAAGAACAGACTATGGACAGCACCATCGATCCCCTCCAGGGAATTGACTGGTCCATGATCATCGATGATTTCGGCTGGATTGGAGAGGGGCCCGTATTTCTTGGGCCAGCATGATAGTCAAAGAATGTTTCAGTTTGAATGGCGACTTTCAGCCCAGATCTCCATAGAGATCTGGTACTTATCGCAGTGTTTACTCGGACAAACCAAACAGATCGAGTGTGAGCTATCCGGGTTCCAATTCAGGACAACACCGTATAGATTAAGTCAAAGCATATCACAAGATAACAAAGATAATTTGATCTTTTGTTACCATTATTCCTATTGTTCATAATCCAGTATCTAAATATATTAAGCTTCAGTACAGACACCATGAAACCTTAACTCCGTCATGCAATCATCAAATTCGTCCATGAAAATAACACCACCACTCATCAGTGCACCTTCAATCACCAGTTTTTACATGTAAGCGCTTAGTCGTAGATGTCCTGATCCATGTCATCCAACATCTCGTCGACTGCATCGTCTTCATCAACCATATCTTCATCCTCTCCAAGTTCACTGTCGGGATGGTTGGAAAGCACAACAATCTTGCCATCAATGAGCTCAACACGCGCGTATTCGCCATCGCGGATGTTGTTGCGTAGGATGAGAATAGCAAGACGATTCAGAACCTCCTTCTCAATAAGTCGAGAGAGAGGTCGAGCACCATAAGCCGGTGAGTACCCGCTGTTTCCAAGGTAGTCTTTGGCTTCGTCCGACACATCGATATGGACCTTTCGGCCGTTGTCTTCGAGTCGTTTCTGGATCTCGCCAAGCCGAATATCGACAATCTTGCGAATCTCCCTGCGTGTGAGACGATTGAAGATGACAACCGAGTTGATACGGTTGAGGAACTCAGGCAAGAAGTAATTGCGTAGGGCCGTCATGACCAATTCGCGAGTACCAGGGTCGACACGACCCTCCTTGACGCCAGGTCGAACAAGGTATTCTGCACCTAGGTTAGAGGTCATAACCACGATGCAGTTCTTGGCGTCAACGACTCTGCCTTGGCCGTCAGTGATACGCCCATCGTCCATAAGCTGGAGAAGAACAGTGAGAACTTCCTTGGCAGCTTTCTCAACCTCGTCAAAAAGCAAGATTGAGAATGGCTTGCGGCGAAGAGCCTCAGTGAGCTGACCACCAGCATCATGCCCGACGTATCCAGGAGGCGCACCAATCATGCGGCTCAGTGCATGTCTCTCCTGGTATTCAGACATATCAAAACGGATCATTGCCTTGGCGTCGTCAAACAGGAATTCGGCCAGGGCCTTGGTCAGAAGGGTCTTGCCGGTACCCGATGGACCACAGAAAAGAAAGCTCGGCGGCTGATTGGGGTTACTAAGACCAGAACGCTGGAGTCGAATGGCGTTGGCGACAGATTGAACAGCTTCCTTCTGGCCAACAACGACCTTGCTGAGCACCTTTTCCATGTGGATGAGCTTCTCCTTCTCAGAGGTACGAAGGCGAGTAACTGGAATGCCAGTCCAGCGAGCGACAATCTCGTTGATGTTATCTGCAGTGACGATGTCGGTGACCATGGCGCCACCAGAGTCCGTAGGGGCAGTAGCGTTAAGAGCGGCGTCGGCAGCAGCTTTGCGAGCCTCGAGCTCCTTGATGACAGCCTCTTGTTCGGGGATGGCACCATACTTGAGATCGGCGGCTTTGGCGTGCTCGGAGTTGTTCATGGCATCCTCCAGGCGCTTCTCGAGATCATCGAGCTTGAGCTTGGCTTGGTGGATCTCCTCACTGCGCTTGATCTCGCTCTGATACTTCTCGCGAAGAGGCTGTAACTCCTCTTCCACGTTCTTAGCATCCTTTTTAGCTTGAGCAAGACGAGTCTGGGATGCTTCGTCCTTTTCCTTCTCAAGAGCCGCAATCTCGATCATAAGCTGCCTAAGCTTGCGCTCGAGAGAGTCAATAATTTCGGGCTGAGACTCTCGAGCAACACGAACTGCTGCCGCAGCCTCATCGACAAGATCGATGGCCGAGTCAGGCAGTCGTCGGGATGTAAGGTAGCGGGCAGCCAGATTAGCTGCAGCTACGAGAGCGCTGTCGAGAATAGTGACTCGGTGGTGACGGTCATATCGCTCCTTGAGACCTCGAAGAATAGAGACCGTCTCCGGGATGCTGGGTTCCTTGACAATAACCTGCTGAAATCGACGTTCGAAGGCGGCATCCTTCTCAACGTACTTACGGTATTCAGCAAGGGTAGTGGCGCCGATGCAGTGTAGCTGGCCACGGGCAAGCATGGGCTTGAGAAGGTTGGCGGCATCCATGCCTCCCTCACCGGACGAACCAGCACCCATGAGAAGGTGGATTTCATCGACAAAAAGAATAATTACATCCTTTGACTCGGTAATCTCCTTCAAAACACCTTTCATTCTTTCTTCGAACTCTCCACGATACTTGCTGCCAGCGACAAGTGCACCCACGTCAAGTGAAAGGAGCTTGCATGACTTCAAGTTATCAGGAACGTCACGGTTGACAATTCGCTGTGCCAGTCCTTCAATGACTGTGGTCTTGCCTACACCGGGCTCACCGATAAGGACAGGGTTGTTCTTGGTTCGCCGGGAGAGAATTCTGACAACTCTGCGAATCTCCTCCTCTCGACCAATGACGGGGTCGATCTTCTTCTCGCGGGCCATCTCAGTCATGTCGATGGTGAACTTGGCCAGATTCTCATTCTCCTCTTCAGTATCAGCCGTCTTGCTGTCGACTCGCTTTGTTCCCCGAATAGCCTGTACTGCTTCTTGTACCAGTTTGGGCTTGGGAATATTGGCTTCCTTGAGAGGTCCTTGGATAGATGAATCCTCAGAAAGGGCAGTGATGAGGTGATCCACGCCAATGTATGTATCCTTCTGTACCTTCTGCAGTTCCATGGCCTTTCTCAGCACATTGTGGAACTGAGGTGCCAAAGAGACATGCTCAGGTGGGGGGTCTTGGCTTGGGAGTCGAACGAGGGTTTTCTTGAGAGCTCGATCGAAGAGTTGAGGATCGCCATGTGCTCGCTCAACGACTTGTCGGAAGAGTGTGCTTGTGGGAGGAGGGCCGTTCTGCTGATCCTTGGAAGGGTCTGGGGGAGGGTCGAGCAGAGACACGGCGAGATGAACCGGTGCAAGCTGAGAGTGGCCGTATTGTTCAGCTAAGGCCATGGCATCCTCCACGGCCTTCTGGGCACGGTCTGTGAAGTCCATGCGGCTATTCATGTTTGCGGTGTTGCGGTGAGAGTGTACAAGTAAACGATAGTTGAAACAAGAGAATTGTTTGTGTATGTATAAGAAAGGCCGTACAGTAAGTAGTGTTGCCCAGTTATTAAGGTAGTATGTAAGAGAAGGGCGATGTCAGGTTTTCTGACTTGGAAAGATTGGGTATCGTTTGATGTTGTGGGGTATAGTTGCTTGCTGTACTTTTTAATGCAGAGAAGAAAGAAAGTGATCCGGAAGACCAAGGATCAAGAGGTGAATTTATTCACGAATTGGGTGGATCTCATGGAATGATCAAGTCACTTCATAGAAGCATCTGGCGGAGGATGTCGTCCGACATGAAGTATCGAGATCTTGATGACAGGATCCAGCAAGATCAAGTAACATCGATACAAGCCCATGGAAACCTCCAGCCCAACCATCAGCTTCTGGCAGCTTCCGGATTCTTCGACGTCATTGGAACAAGGTCAAACCTGGAAGGCCAACCTGAGAGCTTATTGGCTACGTTATTCTTATCTTATCAGCTAATTTGTCAGTATGATCTGCTTATGCTTTTCCGAAAAGGGTACCTACCTACCTAGCTAAACGTTGGATACCTACTACCTAGTAGTAAGTTGCAGTTGCCAACTTGCAGGTGAAACTGCCAGAAACACAAGATTTCAATTGCGTGAGAGTCTTTTGATACCACAAAGTCTAAACACAAACGATGGATGATAACAGTCCGGCTTGATACTTTGATTGATAGTACAGATGATTGTAGATTAAAACAGCCCAAGATAGAAATCAACCAACTCTTAATTTCAGTCTCACGTGACCACACGTCGTCCGTGATTGAACCGGCGATACTGGCATTTTTTCCCATCGACTAGTCTCCAGTATCAAAGCTATCTCAACTTCACAGTGAGTGACCATGAACGCGGCACCAACATCTCGACTGGGCCAATTGCCCAGCTACGTACGGATATGGGTGAGATACGGCCATTTCGGCAAGAAGAAGGATGGCAGAGGATTCCCTCCGCCTGAGGGACATGGGGAGGATATCTGGGTATTCGGCCACAGAAGAACGAACCAAATTATTTACAGCTTTGATAAGACGCTAAACGTGAGTTCAACTATATAAAGTTCTGCATAGATGTGCTAACCCCATGTCGTAGGGTTTCCACGATCTTAAGCAACTCCCTTTCAATGGTAAAAAGACAAAACCCGCCAAAATTCGAAAAGACTACTGGTCTCCCTTCGCACACATCTCCTTCCCCGTCGGGCAAGGCTCCATCGGTCGGTCTGTCTTCCAAAAATTGCGCGAGTTGAAGCACTTGCACGAGGTAGCATGGGAGGACGACTTCCGATACAAGAACCCCGAAGAGTTCAGTGAAGCCGACCGGAAGCGAGTGGCCGAGCAGAAGGAGAAGGGTAACATGAATCATCGCCCCATCCGAACCAGAGAGGAGCGCGGCATTGCTCTCAACGCCCAGAAACCAAACTCCATTGCCGACATAGCTTCTGTTCTAAGCGGCGCTGGACGCGGCAACAAAATCGTTCTATCAGAAGATACCGAGGGTGCTGAGAAGAAGCTTTTGGATGTCAAGGTAAGCTGGGCAAACGACCAGGACAGGGAGTACGCCCAGAAGTGGTCTGAAAACGTTACACATGGTCTGTTCGAAAAGCCGAGCTACATTTCGAACGAGCCCGAGAAGAGGAAGGAGGAGGATGAGAAGGCACCAGAGCCAGTGGCTGAATGAAGAACTCAAAGAGAAAATCGAAATGAACAAATAGCCTCAGGAGATGGCATAAATGATGGTTGGATTGAGGATCAAGCTTCTACGGACATCCAGGCCCTCCGACTTCAGTCGTTATTGGACTTGTCCTACCCCCATTGTATAAAATGTGTATTTTGAACTCCATCGGGTTGGACCATATGGAAAGCTGTGTCATCGAGTGTCTGGAAACTTAAAAAAAAGGACATTCCTTAGACAGTTGGCAAATGTTTGTAGAGGAAGGAGCATGTATATATTCATCAGGTGGCGTGGTGCCAAAGTCGCTGTACCATAATAGCTGTACCATCAACTAAATCCAAACACTCATAAATCATTCATTACCCCGGCTCGTCACCAGGTGTAAAAGTCCAATCTGACAGAAGGCGGAAACGCCAGAACAGGTCCAACCCGTAGAGAGAGAAAAAGCAACCCCCGAGAAAGCAGAGCGAACACATAGCTAATTAAGTTAGATAGGTAGCGCAAACTGCTTCAGGTACTCGTAATCAGCTACGTTGTCCTCGACCGTCTTACGGATAACCTTTTGCGCCTCGGGGCCATATTTGGCGGTCCATTCCTTATCTTCTGACTCGGTGGTCATCGTCTTCTTTAGTTAGCAATGTCAGCCTTTTTTTCACCCTACCACAAGAAGCGCGAACGAACAGTGGATGTTGTTGCAGACCAACAGGTGGAGGGATATTGGGAAGGGTGCGATTATAAGAAATCGTTTTGACGTACCTGGTGATGAGTACGGGGCCTCAGAGCCGAACTCTTGATAGCATCGTTGTGCCAGCCGTTCCATTTCTGGAAGGCAATGGTCGCATAGTTGCAATCTTCAGCATTCCACTCGAGCATCTCGGGCTTGAAGTCAATGCCCGTCTTCTCGCAGTAGAGACGAATGGTCTTCTCGGGGTTATCGAGGAGATCATCAGCGTCGATAACAACGAGGTTGTCCTTGTCGACGATGTTCTCCTTGATCAGGAAATCAAAGAAACGCACGAGCTCCTTATAACCGGCCTCATTGGGCATGAAGTCATAAAAACCAGTGACTTCGTCCAGAGGCGGCACCGTGCAACGGTAGTATGAGGGGATAGCTCGGCGAGGGTGGCGGATGAGGAAGGTGAATTGGAATTGCTTCAGGACCTCTAGTGGCAAAACAGTTGGATTGCCGGGCTCTTCCTCTCCCAGAGACGGTGCAACATTGGTGGGCTTGTTGTCTGGGGCCATGAGGTAGTAGGCCATGTCCTTGATGAAGATTCGCTTTCCCTGGGAGGAGGTGTTAGTACATTGCATCAATTTGAAGAGTTTCTCTTGGCGCGGTTCCCGCCAATGGCAATAGAATGATAAGGATACGGCGTGTAACAATGGTATGCACATTCATGGCCATCATGTGTCGGTCGAGTGTATGCTGCAGATAAAAAAAACTTGGCCGTGGCACATGTTTCTTGTTTGGCTTGCAGTTCCCCTCATTCGACAAGGCGGGGGGTGACGGGGAGTTCGGGGAGTTCGGACGATCGCATGAACCATGAGGAGAATGAAGGGGAGATTATACTAACATCTTTGCCCGCATCCATGACCTCGTTGAGGACGTCTTTGTAAGTCTTTTGCGAGAAACCACTCTGCTCACGAGTGGTAGTGTCGTTTCTGAAACGATCACTGAGGATCTCAGGACCATAGTAGAAGGCATCTCCAAAAGGTTCGTGAACGCTTTCTAGGATATCGCGGCGGGCCATGAAGACCTGTCAAATAACCAGACTTAGCATCATGACAGAGAGCGCAATTACGACAATTTCAACACTGGGACGACGGCATGGTCTTGGGTTTTCGGGGGCTGAACATACCCGCTCAAAGGCCGTAGAGCACGCACGTGGGTGCGTGGCTGTGAAGATAGGGCGGAGCGCCATTTTGGGATAAAGAACCAAGAGTAAAAGGGAGATATAGCAGTTAAGTGTTGTCGCTGCAACATTAAGCTGGAGGAAGAGCAGAAAGGGTGAGAAGAAGAGTGAATCACCAAGGGCACGAAACAGCAGATCAAGCCATTAAAAGGTATTCGAGATGCCCAGCGCACAGTACCTGAGTGCTCACAGAGTTTGCTGGAGAGCTTCCGGACCATCGCCCGATGGTAATTGCTGAAGCGATGGTCCGTAGGCTATTACTAGCCTGGTTAGATCCTCCCACCTTGAACCTGGGCGTGTGGCCAATAAACGACCCTTAGTGGTCTCCCTCTGAGTGTTGCGCATGCGGCGTGTACGTCATGTTGGTCGATAGTGGTCTCCGCTGAGGCAACTAAGACGAGATATCTCTCAAGTATCCGAGTTTTCTCGCCCCTCATTGATGCTTTTTGAGCCCATCCCACAGTCCCCCAAGGCTCTATCGGGCCCTTCGTCTTTTTAATCCCTGCCCTTAGTGACTTTGCAAAGCTTTGCCAAGGGTCAATTCCTCCGACCTGCCCCACGCGGCTGGGTCAAGCCTGATCCAGGCCAATCCTGTGAATCTCAAACCACGTATGTCTTTTTCCGTTGCTGTGAGTTGTGTCCTGCAAGTGCCTGAAATGGATTTGATAGCGTAAACTCAGCATTGGCAAACATGCTAGTGTATCCCGGGCGGTGGGGGAGGCGTCTCTTTTCCCATGGTTGTCACCCTGCAAAAGAGGGCATCGTGGTGGTGGTTCTATGCACGTACACATAAGGTATCTGAGGTACCTAATGTAAAAGTGAGACGTTGATAAGCGACCGATGTTCCGTTTACAAAGCTTTTGTCTTTTGACGTGGGACGGCCCGATGGCGGTACAGACAATACAATGTGATTTTCAATGCGCCCAGGCCCTGCTAAAGAAACGCCTGCCAGGGCGACCGACATTAGAGAGCACGCAATCAGCCCCACTGGGCTCACGGGGAGTTCTTCAAAGCCTCTAGAGCTATTTCTCTGTTTCCGCGGGGAGTTCGTCGCGACTCATCATGCTACCTTTTGCATCGCGTGTATGCAAGAGGTGCTGCTAGTCGTCAAAGTGAATGCATATACATCATGCAATTGGTGAATAATTCGTTTGTTGCTTTTGGTAAAGTTATATGTATCTCTCCCAGCTTCCAAGCCACCTCCAACTCTCGGCCACACGACTGATTTTTTCTAGCGCACCGTTGACCCGTCCCTCAGAATCGACAAACTTGTGACCTTCAAATTCAATGAAGAAAATATACTGGAAGGGTTTCACGAGGCTTGGTAGAGTGTTGATGCTGGTCAAGTTGATGTCAAATGTTCGGAAGCAGCCCAGCACATCCGCCAAAGCTCCAGGTGATGTGTGAGGCACTGTGAAAGAGACCAGCGACTTGCTTCCCTTCTCGGCAACAGCCTTTTCTGTTTTTTCAAGGTCCTTGGGGCCTGCAGCATTCTTACCAATCACGAAGAAACGGGTCGTGTTATCCTCTCTATCCTCGATCGATTTTCCCAGAAAATCGAGATAATGAAGTTTAGCGGCGAGCTCGCTTGAGATGGCGGCCCAGGTACCCGTTGTGTCCTTACTGACAATTTCAGCTGCCTTGCTAGTTGAGCTGACTTCGAAAATTTCGACACCCTTGAGATATGTGGAGATGAAAGCGGTACATTGGCCAAATGCTTGGGGGTGCGAATATAAGCGTTGAATGTGCTTGAGGCTTGCCAGCGGCCTGGACCGTGGTTTTGAAGGTGACGGGTCTGTTGCTGTCGGAGTGCAAGTACCGGACCCTTCAGCAATGTATTCGACAGCTGGCACAGGGCTCTTGTGGCCAACAAGGCAATGGTGAACGTCCACGTATGTCTCGCCATCGACAGTGATATCCGGATAATGGTTCGTTCTGTCAGCCAGGTTGTCCAAAGTGAAACTCACAGAACCATTGGTGGAGTTCTCAAACGGCACAACACCAGCTTGCACCTGACCACTTTGGACCTGGTCAAATACGTCTTTGCGTGAAAGTCAGTACGGACATTCCGATTGCGGTGCATTAACTATAACGTACCATCAATAGTAACTGCAGGGGAGAATTCCCATGTTGACTCAGAAAAGGCCTGACGGACAGCCTATGGAACCAGGTCAGTCAAGGCTAGTGTCATGCGGTCGTCGCTATAGGGGACAGCTATAGGATGGGCTTTACCTGATGGGTGTATGAGGCCACTGGGCCGAGGAAGCTGACAACAGGTTTGTGTTGGCTGGTCATGATGCCTTGGTTATGATCGGTGTCACCGGATCGATTGAATTTTTTTATGCGACGTCAAACGGAATTCTGTTGAAGCGTGACTTCACTTTCAGCCCCGAGCCTTAGGGTTTGCTCGTATACCAAGAATGGTTAGGTCTCTGAAAATGTTGTGTTGCAGTGTCTTGCTTGAGAATGAGGCTGTCACAGAGCATGAGAATTGGGATGAGATGCAGTCAATTGGCTCAGTGACGAAACTTGTCACAGGCTAATCCGACTTCGTTCGTATGCGAGTGTCTTCGACTCCAGCTTTTGTCTGTCTTTGGCCCAACTGAACACCAAAGAAGGCGTTGGCGATGTCGTGCTAATGTCGTGATCGTGGGAAGGAATGAATTCCCTCCCAGTTGTGCGAAGAAAAGTTGCAGGGTAACTAGTACGGCACTAACATTTTTTAGGCGGGCAAATACGGGGTTTGAGATAGTGAGTCACTTGTTCATGCGGGGTTCAACTGGCCACTACACTACGCGCTCGGCTTGACAGGAAAGGTTGGGTTTGACTTGGTAGGAGAATACAATGCTCAAGTTTTCGCGAAACGAGATCCTGTCTGGTATAAAACTTATTTAATACATTATAGACCGATATTCCTAAGGACGTGAGAAAGTAAATGAGTGAAAAGGCTGAGTCATGGAGGTTTTCTTTTCTTATAACTTCCATAATTGTACGATACTGTACTGGGGTAAACGTCGACATCGCTGCCTCTCTCTATTCACTTCACAATCGAGACTACCTTCGAGAATGGCAGAATCTATGACTAAGTGCGATACATACGCAAGAGCCAATTTATAGTGGTAAGTATTAAAAATGTCTCCTATGAACTCTTCGTTTATAAGGCGGTTGATTGGGTCGACGTGACCAAGGATAAGAAGTGAAATACATATGCCCCGAGTGAGGAAAAGATTTTGGTGAATTAGGTGATTTCCATATAACTTGGTAGGCTCTTGGATTAATTTAGAGGTTAGAGGTCTGTCTTTTGTTACTTTGGTTATTAAGAGAAAGAATAATTACCAGCTACTCTTGTCATATCTAACATATAACCCCTGAGACCAAATAACTTACTCTTAAGCACGCCAGCCCCAACCATCTCAAGGCGTTTAATAAAGGAAGGCACACTGAAAGTTTGACCTCACTCCATTGATATGCTTTAGAATATACAGCAGGCTGATAGTGCAGCTCAGGACAGAACAAAACCTTGGGCCAGTCATAATCGAACAGAACCGTTCGGATTCAAAACTGTTACTCATTTCTCAGCCGTCTGTTTATCTCACAAATTGATCTGCGAAGCTTGCCCCGAATCTAACAGCTTCATAGTGCCTCCGTGCCTTATCTAACTTGCTGAAAACATCTTCCACACCAACAAGATTGCCATCAGGGTCAACATAGATATAAGCCCCCGTCACGTGAAACATGGTCACCATCTCATTCACATCCTCCGGAACCTCGAGAGTATGAATGTTTCCATGACGTTCAAAAGCATAACCGCCCTCTGTTACCCACCACGGATGTTCTAGATAATACCAGCGGCCCTTGAGAACTGTTGCGTGTACACAACCAGCGTGCCGATGACGCGAGAGGATACCAGATCTCCGGACTCGAAGAATGTTGACAAAGTAGCCGCCTGAAACGGAGAGAAGAAGAGTTCGAAACCAAACGTCTGGTGCTTGTGGGACCCAGAGACGCTCGTCGCATTCAAAGTCGAAGATTCCTGGAACGACAAGGTCGTCGGGAACAGCGGGAAGACGGGGACCTCGATACGGAACAGCAGCTTGATCCGCACGCTCTTTGAGCTCTTCTTGATTCGAGGTATTTGCTATCCTGGCGAAAGTTTGCGTGGTAGCAGCCATCTTGGTGGTTGTTAAGATTTCTTTAGGGTATAAGAAGGGAGAGTTAGTTTGTGTTGGTGTGAGGAGCTTAGAGACAAGCTGGTGTCTTATAGCCCTTTTACCACCAGGCGATCAATACATTGACGGTGATGTATCTCACATTCAAGTATAATGCAGCAGTGGTGAGGTGATAATAAGAGTGCATGTCGTTAAGCCGCATGGCGCAAACTCTGGCGCCAACGGCGGCCCCAGATCGGGGGTGGAGCTTAATCGAATGAAGGTCATACGTCACTGATATATGTTCCAGGGATTAACTTGTATTGAATGGGAAGAAGAAGATGATGATGAAGCTTCTCCTCGGGATTCGGAACTACGCAATTACGAAATGGAAAGCTTCCAGCCCCGTTGCTTCACCACATCTGGCCAGTCCACCTTATCTTAGTCTTCCCTCCTTGGTCCATCCATCCTTCGCCGCCATACTTCATCAAGAACATCAAGACAAGCCTCACCGTTTCGGAATTTCCGCCACTTGATCATTTCGCCAAGCTTCTCTCTAATAATCTCTATCTCGCTTGTCTCGTGGGCTTCTCCTCCTGCCATGAAAAGGGGGAAAAGGAGGGTGCATTCTACGATGCAGCCCTCTGACACTTGTCTGCTAAGCTTACATATCGACTCTACACAAGCCTTCAGCTTCGGTTTCAGAATGCCAGAATAGTTCTTGATGTAGCGAGCAAGGGTTCGGTAAAGATGAACGAGCGCCACGTTGCGGTAGGCTTCACTAAGCAACGCTAGCGGTGAATCATCGTGGCCCGAAGGGCGAACCCAATTCCGGAGCTCACTTTCTATCTTTTGTGAGCGCTCAGCAAAACTATAACCGTGGGCTTGTGATCCCAATTCTGCTTCTGCGAAGTCGGCATTCAGAATGCTAGTCTCGGAGATGAGATAGAGTATCCGTGACGCAAATCCAAAATAGGGATCTGCGAGTGTGTCATCTTCTGAGGCCCAGTAGAACTACCTTAATAATAGACAGCAAGCCATTGAGACACTCATCATGATATCATGATATCATAACAGTCAAAATTGCGGAGAAGCCACCTCCCCTCAAAGGTAGCCTGAACAGCTTGCTTCGGATCTACCACCGCGAGAGAGTTATCTGACTTCCAAGCCAATGCGGCAGCAGCGCCTTTCAAGTGAGGATACCAGGCACCGGTAGCCTCGGATCTTGACTCCATAGAACAGAGGACCATGGTCACAGCAAGGCACATCTCAGTGGATAGCTCATTCTGCTTCATTGACTTTTGAAGCTGAGCCAAAGCATGTCCACCGTGCCTTAGCGAATCCGCTCTGAACTTTTCGTCGCGTAATGTTAGGTGGGAAGAAGCCCATGCTGAAACGGCATACATCAGGGCAGGGCATTCGAACGCCATGGGAAGGATAACTTTTCAGGTAAGCTGATGAAGATATCTATGTGCCTAGTGTTCAGTGTACATACCAGAGAGGAAACAGTTATTTTCGAGATTCGTGGTCAGTAGAAACGGAAGAGTCACCGTGTAGTAATGCAGCATCACTCGCCTGCTTGTCACAAGATTTTCCGAGTTGGCGTCACCAGATTCCAGCGAGAGTCCAAGAGGTTGACATAGGTGCGTGACCTCTTTGATTCGCTGGTCTATGCTTGGGGTTCTCATAACTCTTGTCTCGGTCACTTCAGAACCTCCCGTTGCCGCCCCAGGTGACGGCAGCACTGAGCGTGGAGGCTCACGCTTGCATACTAGGATGAGACGCAAACAGTGACTGCAAATAGGGTACAGCTGATCACATTTCTTCTTTCTGGGATTGACTAGCATATTGACTAACTGATGCATGGGACCCTCAGCATGCCGTTGACGACAAGGTTAGACATCCACGCTTCTGTCGTTGAAGCCGAAGGTGGGGTTCTTAGTGATCCGTTCATGGGACTCAGAATACTGATGCGGTTCAACTCTCATGTGAGCCCGAGTAAGCTTTGAAATGACCAAGAGCGCTATGGGCGGTGGTGATATGAAGAAACAGGATTAGAGAGGAAGATTGAAGATTGAAGATTGAAGATTGAAGATTGAAGATTGAAGATTGAAGATTGAAGATTGAAGATTGAAGATGATTGAAAGATTGAAGATTGAAGATTGAAGATTGAAAGTTTCGAGCCACATCCCGTTATGTACGAATGCACGGCGCTATGGGCAGGAGAGGCTAGCTAAACTGAAGATGGTAACGTGGAGTTATGCGGGGAACACAATCCTGGGGGTAGATCGTTGGCCAGGCTTGATAGTGCAGATATCGAATATAAACGATGAGTCAGAAAGGAGCATGTGCAAGGAAAAGATGTTGTAACTTGGTAGGTAGATACTGCAAAATCGATTGGGGTTGCTAGCTTAGTACCTAACCATCTGGGTGGCTACAGTCATGGGCCGCACCAATCTCTTTTCTCAAAAGGCTAGGTAGTAGGTAAGGTCCATGGAGCTTAGACAGACTGATTTTACAATACCTGAATGGTTGGGATTAGACGAACTTTTACTGCAACGAATGAATTATCTATTTTGAAGCATGCTTACTTACAGTCGCGCCCCCTGAACATCAATAGCCTCAGACATCACAGTTTGAATAGATTCCCGTAGAATGCCATACATCCGCCTCAATTCAGACTCAGTTACCACATATGGGGAAGGCATTATGACATGATCAACATGGATATCTCCAGTTTCACCCAGGTTTCCCAAAATATTCAAGCCCAGATTAAGCGCCTTGTCCACAATCTGGTGGCATAGTCTCATATTTGCCGGGAAGGGTGTTTTGGTGCGACGATCTTGAACGAACTCAACAGCCCAAAAAAGACCACACCCACGAATATCGCCGACATATTCCACATGTCCAAGATTTGTTTTCAAGAGCCTCTCCAAAACTTTGCCCCTTTCCTAGAAGTTTGTGAGAATATCTTCATCATGGATGATGCGTTGAGCCTCAAGAGCTGCAGCGCAAGCCACTGGATGAGCCTGTTGAGAAAGTCAGTCAGTTCCAGGTCAACTTCTTACCATATGAAGCTTACCTGAAATGTGTGTCCATGAGCTAACCCCCGAGATCCGTCTGCGAGGACGTCGAATATTTTTTTATGAAGCAACACGCCAGATAGAGGAACAAAACCTCCACCAAGAGCTTTGCCTATCATCTGAATATCAGGTCCTGAAATGCCCTCCTGTTCCCAAGCATGCATAGTGCCGGGTTTTCCCATGCCGCACATAATCTAAGCCGTCTTAGAAACCATGGCCATCGGTACAGTCGACACTAACTCACTTCGTCTAAGATCAAGAGGACATTATGCTTGTCGCAAATCTCTCGAACAGCTTTTAATTATCCAGGCACAGCAGGAAGGCAACTTAGAGTCGTTCCACCGACAGTCTCAGCCACAAACACAGAAATGTTCTCTGGTCCAATACGGAGGATCTCTGCCTCAAGTTGATCTGCCAATCGCTTGACATAATCTTGGTCGGATTCCTTTCCCTTCAGCCTATAAGCGAAGCAGGGGTCAGCGAAGCTGACATTATGAGAGAGCCAGTGGCGGTACATGGCCCTTCGAGATTTGTGGCCAGAAACACAGAGTGCTCCAATCGTGTTTCCATGATAGTTATGTTTTCTTGCGATGACATGTTGCTTCTGGGGCATTCCTCGCTCGTGCCAGTATTGTTTTGCGAGCTTGAGAGCAGCGTCAGTAGCTTCGCTTCCAGAGTTGACGAATATGGCCTTGGATAGGCCACCGGGCTACCGTTGTAGAATCATGGACGCAAGCTCCTCGGTCACATCGCAAATGAAACATGCGCCAGAGTAGATATAAGGAAGCTGGTTCATCTGGTTCGCGGCCACCTCAGCAATCTCTGGACGTCCAAAGCCGAGACAAGATACGGCTGGTTTGGCTGAAGCATCAAGGATTTCACGGCCAGACTCGAGAAAGAGAGATACACCCGAAGCAGAAACGACTCTTTCAGGTTGGTGAGCGAATGAACGATGGAGAATGTTCGAGTTGGAGACAAACGGGTGAGCCATCTTGGATGGTTGAGATTTATCGTCTATTGCTAAGTCAGATGCCAAATCTGAATCTTTGAGAGCTAGGTTTGCTAGATATATTCGACATTATCAGCTCTCTTTCCACCCAACTTGGTATCTAGGATAATTGAGCCAACTTCGCATCAGCCTCCGAACCAATCTCGAACCTAGCTATCATGAAGCCCCCTCAGGAAATCCCGCCGTTGGTGCCAGGTGAGCTTCATAGCGGCGCCAACGGGGTAGAAAGGCCCAGAATATCAACTACCTACCTACGTACTGATAGACATGGTTTCTCCGCACTCTCCCGCGCTACAAGTCTCTCATACCGGAGATAGGTAAATTGCCAGCCGTCCGTGTAAGTGAAGACTACCATGTTATCAATGGTCATACCAAACCAAGATGAGGGACACCTTTCGCTGGACTTGGCCTACCTCATGTCATTCATGGAGATACCTACCTCAGTAACTAGTAATCTTATTAGTGTTTTGTGATTTTCTATTGGTCAAGGTACCCTCCTTACTTGCCACAGCCGCTTGAGGTGAATTGTGTCGTAGTTGTATGGGTGTTCTTGTTTAATATAGAATGAGCAAGAAGGCTCCCTTTTACATGTCTTTTAAAGTAACCCTATCCTCTTCTTAAGTCTCTATTCAACCTTGTCTCGTTGGTGCATCAATATTCATTCCGGCCATGGCAGAGTCTATCCTCACGACTCCGGAGCCCCATTCTCTCAAAGCCAGGGATGAGCAAGAAAAGTCCCCAAGTCATCTTGGTGAAGTTGAAACCATTCGAAATGGCAGCTCCGACCCCGAAAGAAACGAAGATACATAGCGTGACTTCAAGCCTTGGTACTCGCAGATGATAGCTATAGGGGGTGCTATTGGAACTTCACTGTTCCTAGGAACGGCCCAGGTTCTTCGCACTGGTGGTCCTCTGTTCCTCCTGATTTCTTATGGAGTCTTGTATACACTTATATACTGCATCGTCACTGGAAATGCCGAGATTGCAACCTATCTTCCTGTTCCGGGAAGCACTATGGCCGACTACGGACACAAATATGTGTCTCGCAGCATGGGCTTCGCAATGGGATATCTCTACTGGTACTCACTTGGCATCTTGATCCCCTACGAGTTTGTCGCTTCTACACTTCTCATCAACTATTGGGGCACTGCGATTAGTGGCGCCGTGTGGATCACCATCATATATGTCATCATTGTCAACATTAACCTCTTCCCGGTCAGAGTCTTTGGAGAGTGCGAGTTTTGGAGCACAGGTATGAAAGTCCTCCTCATCTTAGGCCTCATATTTCTCTCCATTGTGCTGTTTTTCGGGGGAGGCCCTGATAAAGATGCTCTGTACTTTCGATACTGGAAAGACCCCGGTCCAGTGAGCACCTATATCGTGGAGGGTAATGCCGGACGACTCGTTGCACTACTTCAGTCTTTTGTTCTAACATCCTTCGCATTCGTCTTGGCTCCTGAGCAACTCATTGTGACAGCGGGCGAGATTCAATCGCCACGCTACAACCTCCCCCGAGCCGCTCGACGATACATTTGGCGCCTGGCCGTTCTTTTCATGCACTTCGTCCTTGAAATTGGTGTAGTCTGCGCATCAAATGATCGCCGACTTACAGCACCTGGGACTGCGCGCTCGCCTTTCATCGTTGCCATCAAGAACGCCGGCATCCCTGTCCTGGATAGCATCGTCAATGCACTGATCCTCCTTTCAGCGACCACGGCAGCGAACGCATTCCTCTACTCTGCCTCTCGAAATCTTTATTCACTTGCAAAGGCCGGAAATGCGCCTGCGATATTCAAGAGATGCAATAGATATGGCCTCCCATACTATGCAGTCTTGATCACTGCCTCCCTTGGATGCCTAGCATACCTCAGCCTGTCAAATAGTAGTCTAACGGTCTTTAATTGGCTAATCAATCTCACCAATACCTCCGGCTATATCAGTTGGGTCTGCTGTGGTATCACTTACACGAGATACCGCAAAGCCATCGCTCATCATAAGTTGTGGTCCCCATACCACTCCCGTCTCCAGCCGTGGGGCATGTACTTCGGAGTCATTATGTCCCTCATTCTCTTGCTCATCAATGGATTCACTGTCTTCCTTCCTTCACAATGGTCAGTGGGTGACTTTTTCACGGCTTACATCGGCATCCCTGCGTTTCTGCTTATCTACTTTGCCCACCGACTGCATCATCGAGGAGATGGATGGGTCAGAAATCCTGAAGATGTTGATATGTATGAAGGGATGGATGAAGTACTGGCTGCAGAGAGACCACCACCCGTTAGGGGTAATATCACTCGGAGACTATGGGCCTTGGTAGAATAATCTTTGAAAATTTGCCCTGGGCTTGCTACATAGTCCTCAGGGAGCAAGAAACCCTCTGAACTCAAGCTTGGTAACCAAAAACAAGTAGTCTAAAGGTCTCCCAACTCCAATTCAAGTTTCTATGAGTATTCTTGTCCTTCAGAGAAGAGGTCTCAAGTCGACCTGCCTTCGCTTTGATAGTCTTGATCGATATTACATTCCTGGTACAAGGTTCATTTTCCCCTATGGTTTTCTTGGTCGAGCGTATTAGAACAATGAGATATATGTGAGAGTGAATAGTCCAGCTTCGAGTGGTTGTAGAATCGGCAAGCAATAGTTCATGGTTATTCTTGTAAATTACTAGTCTAACCGATGGGGGACTACTTACCTCTGATTCAGATGCCAAGAATAGCTAATCTAAGACCCTACTAAGTTGTACCAAACTAACTTGACTCCTATTAAAGTTTCCCAAGTCTCTTTGTTGTTTAGGATACGAATCTTAATGCTCTTGCCTCCCCTGGATCTATGCATTGATCATTTTATCCAACTGCAAATGCACAGTATATTGAAGGGGGCCCTTGAATGTTCGAACAATGCTGGTGAAGATGGATATGCCGAAGGTGAGATGAGGGAGATGATGATATGCTGGCTATCAATGCTAACTACCTACTTGCTACCTTATATCATTGATGCCTGTGCATAGTACCCGCAGGGAGCTAAGCAGGCGGGACGATATTGATAGCATCCAATGATACGATACATACAAGCATTGCAAACAAATCGATCGGATCGTAGGGCCGGGTGACAATTGATGTCCATATGCGCCTGATGATCCTTGACAACCTCCTTATAAGCTTGGCCCCTAACTATATGTCGCATTGACTCGTCAAGCCTCAGACTTTGAGATGCCCCTATCATATTGTTGGCACATATAGGACAAAGCTCTCAGGAGTGCGCGGTATTGATATCAATCAGATCGCCCACTTTCCGATCAACAGAGAGTCCAAGCGTAGAAAGCAGGCACGGATTACGAGGCCAGCTGCGATGACGAAGCTCCTTTGACGACCAAACCGTGGATGTACTCCGTACAGACAATGGTCTTCAGTAAGCTTAGCCTCAGCGTACTGAAGATATCCATCGAGGGGTAAGGCGCCTAATGAGTGGTATTGATAGAAGCCATGTAGTTATTACTGCAATGGATGGGTATAAAGATTAAAGTTCAGAAGTTACACATGTGCAGTATGCATACCCCGGATCACACGAGGGACTCATCAAAGATGACAAGGAACAAATAAATGAACGATGCCGAAATTAGAAGTTCACGACCACTGATGGCTTGATAGGTGATTAGAATTTAATAAGCGTGGCAATTGAATGCGAATGTGGATATGGCCGGACAGCCTCCATTCCTATGAGAGGTCGGTAAGCACGTGGTAAGCAATTAAGCTAGGTTAGTAGGTAGGTATTCTTATGCAAGACGGGGAAGAAGCAAGTCACCCATTTTTCAAGTCAGTCTACCACGATAATTCAACAGCTCATTCACGGACTTTTTATTTTATTTTAATTCCTTGGGGAAGATTAGCAACAAATTGTTTTTATTTCCCTGCGTCAAACTACCTGACCTACCAATACAATCAGCAAGGAAACAACCAGACAGCACAGCGGAGCGGAGGGAAATGCGCTCTTTTAACTCGGACGGCGTCATCCGAGTGGCCCCGGTCGAAACACGGTCTGTTTCATCAAGGACCAGCAACCGACCTATCAAGACAATTTACAGGCGCCTCGATCCCAGCTGCCAGGGTCTAGGCTCACTTTGTTTCATGCTCCGACACTCCACGAATCAGCAAGCCCAAGTTGGAGGTTGTGTATTTGGTGACGGTGAGTTACACTTAAAGATAGACAGACAGACAGACAGACAGACAGACACAATATCTGTCGTTGCCCGTCTTTGTGCTTCAGTTTCAAGTCGTCATGGTTCTCGTCATGGCGCTAATTAATATCGTCCGTCTGTCTATCTTTGGAAGAGCTGGCACGACATGTTCGTGGGCGGGGACTGTAGAACATACTTGAAACTCGCTCGCGGCCAACCATTGTCAGCAAAAGCCCTAGCCTCATCTCTTGTGCATCAAGGCGACCAGAATTCGATATTCTATGCACACGAGATTTTAGCGGCGGCTCTGCCCTTGTCTTTTCGTCACGATCAGCGTGGCATGTGGGGCTCTTTTTGCCCTCTGGAACTCTGTAACAACGCCGCGCGATCAGATCGCCCATTCCATCACCCCTTCCATCTGGTCTGGTCTGATTCCGGGGATCGCTTCGTGTTGACCTCTTTGTACTGTTCATGGTGGAGTTTTACCCGACTCTCGGGCTATCTTCGTAGCATTATCAATTGCTCCCTGTACGTAGCACAGTAGCATGGTGTCGGGCAACTCTTCAGGTCCTTCACATTAGCAAGTCAGTAGCTCATCCAACCATCCGGCGTCTATTGATTCGTGAGCCTTCCATCCATCACAGTGTGATCATTAGCTACAGGGGCCACATCTGACGCTTCAGAGCTGGCCAAGACCCAAATCCCCCCTGCCACCCGAACCTGAACCAGGCTAATGAAGCACCACTTCACATCGTCTACGGAGGTACCTGCTGGTCTTGCAGATACCTGGCTGGTGCTGCTGATAGGCACTACAAATGCGCACTAAAATGTTCTAGCTCACAGTACCCGCTGTCTTGGTGGTACCTTCGCCGCAACCACCGCCAGTCCCCTGCTCATTCTCCATTCCCCTGTACCCGGGCTGCCAAACCGTCCCATTCCCCCTCAGGCCTGGCCTCTTTGGCTAATAATTTGTATTCCACCATCCACCTCACCATTGTCCGCCCATCGTCACTCTTTCTCCTCCAAACCTCACCTCACCACCAAAAGCTCAGCTTCAGCTTTGGTGGATCTGGATCTGGACCTGGACCTGGACCTGGACCTGGATCTCTCTCTACTCTTCTTCATTTCTTTACGAAGTGCTTCGCGTTGATCGCAGTTTCCACTTGTTTGGCTCCGCGTCACTAATAATACAGAATAGAGCTTCCACTGGCTCTATATCCCATCCTCCGCCACTTCGTACATACCCCAATCACCATCGGGCGAGCGACCATCGATCGATTCAGCTGGGTCTGGGTATCCCACCTCGTTCTGGTGTCTCAGGCGCCGCTATTTGACGAAGAACAATAACTTGAATCACACCACTTGCGGTCACTCTTGGCTGCGCGTTCAGCATGGCCATGCTAGCTTCAAAAGCTTCGTTTCCCGCCGGCTTGGGTGCTTCGTCTCTCACTCCTGTTCCTACTCAACCCACAATGGCCCCTCCGAGGAGAGCTCCCACGATGCCCTCCTCAGGTGCTTACGGCAGCCCGACAGAATCCGAATTCAACGAAAGCGACCCCGCCGAATCCGTCAAGAACTGGGACGAGGAGCAGGTCTGCGAATACCTGCGCTCTGTAAAGTGCGGCGAGTATGAAAAGATCTTCAGAAAAAATCACATCAACGGCGAGAATCTCCTGGAAATGGATAAAGAGGTGCTGAAAGAAATGGGTGTTGAGAAGGTCGGCGATCGCGTCCGCCTTTTCCTCAGCATCAAAAAGCTGAGAACCCGGGCATATGCCAACGAGAAGAAACGGAATCGGGTAGGCTATATCAGCGATGGCTATAGTTGCTGGGCTCTCAGACTGACTGGTCGTGTCTAGGATTCATTTGGCGGACTCGATATTCACATCACTGCACCTCACGACTCACCAAGAATGCACACGTCTCGAGGTGTTCCGACATCTGCTTCCAACAAGCGATTTTCAAGGCAAATGGACTTACACGGTGCTTTGGATAATAGCATGAATTCCTCAAGACCAAATTCCCCTCTCCCTGGTACCGATCTGCGGAACCTAAGAGCCCGAGGGAAGACATATGCCACAAGCCCTGCAAATGTTCAAGGCCAAAGGATTGTGATTACCAACCCGGATCTTCCGGCCAACCGTCTGGTAACGACCCATACCAGGAACAACTCCAGTATGGACGGTTCACTGATGGCTGCCTTACCACAGGGTCAAGAAGTTATTCGCGTTATATCGACTGGCGGCGTTACGAAGGTTGTCAAGATTTCCGCGTGTAGTACTTGCGAGGAGGTGATGCGGGTGACTCTTCGAAAGTTCGCTCTACGTGAGGACCACGAAAGAAACTACTGTTTCTGGGTTTTGGCCGGCATTGATCCTGATCCTGGTCAGTGCCGACGACTGGGTGACACGGAACTTTGGCGCATTATTAAGGACCAACGACGACCAGAACGAAATCGACTGATACTACGGAGGGTTCCAGCAGGCGAACCAGGGGAGGCGGAACTGCAGCGCGCTGCCGCCATTGCAATGGAAGAAGAACAACAGAAGCACGCCCGAGCTCTGGAAACAGTGGACAAGCGAAGTCAACTCAAGGTTCAGAAGATGCTTGGGGAGAAATGGAACGATCAGCTGCAGTCCCCACTGTCGCCAATATCTTACCAGGACCGGGAGCGAAATCTACACAATGCAGCCAAGGATCTGGAGCGCCCTCCGTCAGAGATCGAATCGCGGCCGGCTCGACGTGTCGGAGCCCTGCGACAGTTTGGCGGCCTTCGACCTCCCAGCGAGTTGATTGCTTCTGATCTCACCTCGTACTTCCCTGACCACACCAGAGAAGACATTGACCGCACAGCCCGACTTTCCATGCGACGGTCAACTCGCTTGAGTAAGGTCAACAGCCGTCTCAGCGTTGCTAGCAGCCTCAGCTTTGCCTCTAGCATCCAGGATGCGCCTCCCATCCCAACCATTGCTGATTCTTGGCTTAATGCCAACTCTCAGCTTGCCAAGGTGAAGTCCCGGGACTCTCATATTCGTGTTCCTCAGAACGCCTACAACCGGGATTCGGTAACATCATCGGTGCTTGACACCCTTCAAGAGGAGTCTTCTCTCGAGCCCAACCGCAAGTCTTATGTCTCTTTTACTGAGAGTGGCTCTGACTCGGCTGCATTGAGTGTCACTGACCCCGAGGGCAACACCACGGCCACAAGTTACTATGATGGTGATAACTCAACGGGCTCCGGATCGTTTCAGGAGCTTCGCCAAGCATTGACCAATGATGGCGACGACGTAGATGAGGAGCTACAGAGCTTCCTGGCTGGAGAGTCCTGGGGCGACGACAAGTGGATGAAGGGTGCGCTGATCGGCCAAGGTTCGTTCGGCAGTGTGTACCTGGCTCTCCATGCTGTTACTGGAGAGCTTCTCGCTGTGAAGCAGGTCGAGACACCTGCTCCTGGAGCCAACAGCCAGGGCGACACACGCAAGAAGGGCATGATCGAAGCACTCAAGCGAGAAATAAGCCTTCTTCGCGATCTTCGACATCCCAATATTGTGCAATATCTTGGTTGCAGTTCCTCGGCTGATTATCTCAATATTTTCCTCGAGTATGTGCCCGGTGGATCAGTTCAGACGATACTCAACTCGTACGGTGCGCTCCCAGAGCCACTGGTTCGCAGTTTTGTTCGACAGATTCTGACTGGCCTTTCATACCTACACAACCGAGACATTATCCATCGCGACATCAAGGGAGCCAACATCCTGGTGGACAACAAGGGAACCATCAAGATTTCTGATTTCGGCATTTCAAAGAAGCTGGAGGCCTCCAACATTCTCAATGGCGCCAACAACAACAAGCACCGCCCTTCACTGCAAGGATCCGTTTTCTGGATGGCGCCTGAAGTTGTGAAGCAAACGTCGTATACTCGCAAAGCAGATATCTGGTCGCTTGGGTGTTTGGTGGTGGAGATGATGACTGGTAGTCACCCTTTCCCCGACTGCAGTCAGCTCCAGGCTATCTTCAAGATTGGGGGCGGAAAGGCGGCTCCTACAATCCCTGAACATGCGAGCGAGGCAGCCAAAGAGTTTCTTGCGCAAACCTTTGAAATCGACCACAACCTCCGGCCTAGCGCGGACCAGCTGATACTCAGCCCCTTCCTGATCCCAATCACCTAATTGTGATACGGGCGGGTTATCAGGGTCCATTGGTGCCAAAGCTGAACGAATTACGAAGTGCTCAATGCTGGTATTGATGGGATACGGAAGCTGCAAGGCTAATTATTCATTTACTTATATATTTATTTATTGATGGGTTGGGCTTGGAGGGTTTACTTACTCAAATCATGAGTAGGCTTGGAGCGGAGTGGAGTGGTTATCTCAAACAAGGCCTGAGAGAAGCAGAATGTGTTTTTAACTTGCAAAGAAGATGATGCCTGTGCGGCGTATGCGTGATGAATGGTTTGCGATGCCACGTTCGCTTTGATTTAATTGTACCCGAACTAGAGGACTGCATCAGGATTGGGATGGATGAAAGGGAGCATTTTCTCTTTAGACATGGGACATGGGACAAGGAGTTTGGTAGATGAGAAGATGAACGTGCCTGAGATAGCAGTGGTATGAGTCAAAAGAGACTAAGACAAGGGATTGTACAAAAGTTCCAATTTTCACGGACGTGACTTGATTTGCTCGCTCGGATTCTTGTTGTCAACTCAAAATGCATATGTTTTCTTGGTAGTAAATGGTGCGAGGCGGATGCTTGAAGCGCCTTGCTGCCTATTCATAACCCACAACCGTCACTCGAAAGTCCCATTTGCTTCGATGCGTCAGGCCGCCCAGAGGCGATTCAGTTATCTACCATTCATCATACAAGAAAGTTGAGGACGAGGCAAGTTCACGCCAACATCTCGTGAGCTCACGCTGATTTTCTGAGTCTACGCCGAACAGTCACTTTTATTGTTAGTATGCTGAAAACTGCTGGGTGATGGACTACGGATATGCATGCTCAGTCTCGACTAACACACTGGCCTAGGCTCTAAAGGCTGTCTACCTTATATAAGCCAACCAACGACCAGAGCAACCATGAGCTCTCAGGGCGATAGCCAACCTTCGCAGGACAGCACCATGACGCTCATGCAGGAGAATCTCTCAGAGGTTCTCTACTTTGCATACGGATCGAACCTCTCGACTAAGCAGATGCGTAGGCGCTGCCCGTACTCCACACCCGTTGGCCTCGCATATCTCAAGGGCTGGAGATGGATCATCAACGAACGCGGCTATGCCAACGTCGTGCAGCTTCCCGTTGATTCAGATGACGATGAGACGCCAGAAGCTGAAGACAACCGTCAGCTGAGCACAAAGGGCAAAGGCAAGGAGAAGCAGACGCCTGGGGAGGGTGTATATGGGCTACTGTACCTTGTTCCGGCAGAAGACGAAGAGAGCCTGGACAGGTATGAAGGCGTTCCATCGGCTTATCAGAAGTTCCAGGTGGATGTCAAGTGGGCGAATGCGAACAAGGAAGAGGACGAGGCGTTGAGAGCCTTGGTGTATGTTGATGAGATGAGGGTGGAGGAGGACGTGCCTCGAGAGGAGTATATCGAGCGTATGGAGGATGGGATCGAGGATGCTGTTGAGAATTGGGGGATGGATGAGGACTATGCTGACCGAGTCATGAGGAGATTCTGGACTGAGAAGGACTGATATTAGATATCACGGCGACATTGAGATTGAGACTGGTTTATTCTCCAAGGATCCAATGTTTTGTTGGCCGATGAACGCGTTGTCTTGTCATCTTTTTGCCATCTTTTTACCTTTTTCAGAGCAACTTTAGTTCATGCAGTCAGATAGGTAGATATACGCTGGGGCCAGAGCAGCATCATCTGTTTTTTTTTTTTTTTTTTGGGGGGGGGGGGGAAAGGGATTGATACAATCTTTGAAAAATCCCAAGTAGAAGGAAGCAAAGGTACTCCGTAGACTCAGTAATAACTGATGTTACAGCGTATGAACCCACTAAACATTCAGCGCCTCTCGCTCAGGTCTCGGACCTCCGAGATATCCCCGGGCAGCCTGAACCTTTATATGACAACATCCTCTCGACTTATATAAAATAGATTTATTCGGCTGGAATGTGGAAATTATGGCATCTTGCAGACCATTATCACGGAACATCATCTTTTCAGCTAGACTCTCCCAACCCCGCCTAATGACTGCCTCAAAACCAGCCTCAAGCTTCCCTGCATGGTTTGCGCGTGGTGGAACATCAAACGGTCTTGTCATCCACCGCGGAGATCTTCCTCCAGAATCTCAATGGCATAAGATACTCCCTTCAGCAATGGGCTCGCCGGATCCCTACGGACGCCAGCTTAATGGCATGGGCTCTGGCATCTCGTCGACCTCAAAGATCGTCATCCTTGGGTCACCTTCGAGAGAAGACGTGGATGTGGATTTCACATTTGTGCAAGTTGGAATCCGTGATGGACGCCTCGATATGGCTGGGAATTGCGGTAACATGTCATCCTTGGTTGGCCCTGCGGCGTGGGATGGTGGGCTGCTGTCGGCTCAGGCCAAGGCTGCTGTTGAGCAGGATGAGAATGGATTGCAGTGGGCCACTGTGCGGTTCTTGAATACCAATACTAATAAGGTCATGAGTTCAAAGTTCCGAGTTGAGGGTGAACCTCTCAAGTATACGCACCAAGGAGACTATGTCATGGACGGGGTCCCAGGAACAGGCTCCAAAGTCATCATGAGCTTCATTGATCCCGCTGGCGCAAAGACCGGCAAATCTCTTCCGACTGGAAACCCCGTGGATGTCCTCCAGCTGCAAGACGGAACCAAGATCAAGGCATCTCTTGTTGATGTGGGCAATCCTGGTGTTTTCATCAGTACTGAAAGCTTGGGACTTGCTGATCATCTGTCTCTCACGCCAGCTATTGTCGAGTCAAACCCCGAACTCAAGAAAAAACTAGGAGAGATACGTCGAGCCGGTGCTAGTCTCATGGGCCTCGATCCTAACACCGAGAGTATTCCCAAAATTGTCATTTTGTTCCCCTCTAGTGGTTCGCCAGATGTTGATGTCAGATGCCTTGCTTTGTCTATGGGCCAGGCACACAAGGCTGTGCCGTTGACTCTAGCGCTCTGCCTCGGGGCTGCTTCCCAGCTCAAAGGGACACTTGCGTCTGATCTGATAGGGGGTAAGTCAAAGGAGACGGTTCGTATTGGGCATCCGAGTGGCAAAATTGACATTGGGACTGTCATTCGAGATGGGAAAATTGAGTCTGCCCAACTCTTACGGACGGCCAGGGTGCTCATGAAGGGGGATGTATACTATTGAGAACTTGATTGGATGTGTTGTTCACAAGTTTCTGTATATTACTGTCGTCGCCATGGGAGGGTTCAAGTCGGGTATGAATGAGTCGAAACACATGAAACGTCGCCCAGCTCCGGCAATTAGAAATACGGCTCTGCAATATATCGACCGATACTACCTCTTAACTACATCAAAATTCATATGCTCGAGAGACAGAATAAGATGGCATGTGGTTGATGCCGTCACGTGATGAACAAGGGGTTAATTAAACCATCATGAATGACCCAAACCAACTATCGTTCCGTGTGCCTGCCTGCCTGCTCAAGACCTATTCTGATTACATGATTCCATTGAGTTTACACTATCTAGAGCTCAAACTTCTTTGGTCTCTGTTAAGTTCTACTCGTCGACTCTTCTATCTGCTGATGATGATCATAGATTGTCCCAAAGTTGCACAACAATGGCTGACCTTGAACATCCATACTTTCCGCTCGACGCCGTCATCCCAGGATATTTCCCCAACAGCAAACCAGTGGCAGAGTTGATAGTGACCTTTGGTGCAATTGTTGGTGCTGTGATTGGCTTCACACTTTGGCAAACGACACGTACTGCAAAACCTGTGCGGCCCATCGATAAGTTTGCTGCTGCTTGGTTTGCGCTGTGTAAGTCAAGTCATGCACCTATGCAAAAGAGGAAGATCAAAAGACTAACTGGGAGTTGATTGCAGGCGGTTTCTTGCACATCGCCTTTGAAGGTGAGGCGAAGAGAATGATCCTGTCACAACGTCTGGATGCTTACCTGTCCTTGTCAAGGATACTATCTTGTCTACCGCTATCAACTCCCTGGCATGTCGACCCTCTTCGCCCAGCTGTGGAAGGAATACACTCTATCAGACTCCCGCTACCTGACTCACGACATCTTCACCGTGAGCGTAGAGACCATCACATGTGTAAGTTGGGCATGCTTCTCTCGCTTCACTGGCTTACACAGCCTGTGCAGCTCGCCTGGGGACCCCTCTCATTCCTCGCCGTGGTAGGTATACTTGGGAATTGGCACAGTCGCCACGTCGTGCAGGTCATCGTCTGTACTGCACATGTGTACGGCGTTGCGCTATATTACCTGACCAACTGGAATGAGTCGAGAGTCCGTGGCGTGGCGTACAGCCGCCCGGAGACTGTGTACTTTTGGATCTATTATGTTGGTTTCAACCTGCCTTGGGCCATTGTACCTCTTGGTGAGTCAGACTGCCAACTTCCAGCACTTGGGCTAACTTGAGGATGTAGTGCTGCTGCAAGATAGTTGGATGCAGGTTGCCAGGGCGTTTGCAGCGGACGAGAAGAAGGAGAAGAGGGAGTGACAGATACAAGGCGTGGAGTACAGACTGATGCTGTTGCAGGGTTCAGGTGAAAGGTCATCTGTGGTAGATAAAAGCAGTGAAGCATCACAGCATTATACAATAGACTGCTCTAGAATCAGGTTATGGGCTGACACTGCACTACAGTACACTGCAGTGCTGTGCAGTACAGTTGGTTGTGTAGACCGAAAAATACATTGTGTTAGTTGTAGCCCCCTATACAATTCTTACACATCGTCTAAACAAGCAAACTTCACTTCTGGTTCTTGTGGAAAGCTAGCACGCCTTGCCACAGCCAAGGTGACATCAATGTGGTATATTGTTTCATAATCACCAAATTCTATTCTCCTCTCGTAGCTCCTTTCCACTCAAACCTCGCCTGAACAATGCCTTCTCTACACCGCCAGGTCTTTATCTCACCCCCTCCCTCACCCTTGTTCCTATCGACAAATCATAGCCAGTGTAGCTAGACCCGTATCCCGTCTCGCCTCGTTTCCATAACCGCTCTTACCGTGCTGTCGGATCCCGAACGTTGTGAGCCGCGCCCACAGCACAAGCACACGTTTGGGGCCTCAGCTCCTCTTAAAGGCTTGTTCTGTAGCGAGCCGTTTTGAACCAGTCACTTGGCCTGGTAATACCCTTGTTTCCATGCAGTCCTCTCCGATTCGAGTCATGACATGCCATGAGGCTATCGACATTGGCGAACTGCTTCAGGTTTCTCTTTTGAGGCGGTTGCCTATACGCTAGCTGTGCCAAGTAACAGTAACACGGCATCCCGATGGGCTGGACACTATATGCATATGCTTGCAATGATATCCAGTCGGTGAAGAATATGGTCAGCCACTACGGAGATGAGCTCTTCTCAAATCTATTGGTCATGTTTGATATTCATTTGTCCATCAACAAGAACAACGTGGTGACACCCTTTATCTTCACTCAGATATGCGACATGTATTGTCGCATTCTTCATCTTGTGATATTGTCAAGAGCAGTCATGATATGCGTCTTCACTATTTAACTTGAAGAATCCCTGTTTCCCGCGTCAAATCCCTGCTTGAAGCTGCATTAGATTGCATATCAGCCACACGTTGTTTACCGCCTCATTCAACAACTCCCCCCCCTTGAATGAATGTCCCCCTAGCGTCGATTACTTACCGTTGATTCTGCCATCTCCATGAGGGCACGATCATCAATGACAGTGCGTTGCAGTGGCAAAGCTCCAGTGACTACCGTCATGTGCCGATAAAGTGAGGCAGGAGCTGAGCTAGGTCTTAGTCGCTCATTTTATGGCTATGTACCCGTGTGCTTTGAATTATCCTGCCAATAGGAGCACAGATCTAGACGCAGTATCGGATTATCAGAGTATTACTCGTCATTATATTCGCACAGGCCTGCAGTAGCACAAGTGCAAGTATCAAGAGTAACGGCTCAAATCTGCGGAATGTACAGTAAGTACGGAGGTTAGGCCGAAAAGTCTTTGCCTATGCTAAAATTAATAAAAGTAAGGTAAAAGCTTTAATACTTATAAAATAGTTATTTTTATAGTAAATAATCCCTACCTTCTAAGTATTTATTCTTACCCTTAACTTCTATAATTTTTTTACCTAAGTATTGATTTATCTGTGTTATTTCTTAACTATATTTATTATACTAAGTTATCTTATAATCTTAATTTAATCTATTACTAACCTATAAAACTAGTTTTAGTTTACTAATATTTATAGTTTTTTTCCTAATATTAAAACCTTTATTT